>VYZM01005145.1:269216-288336 GCA_013398915.1 Dromas ardeola
CCCTTAGCGCTATCCCGTGCGGGGGCCCGGCTCCGCCGCGCCGGGCGTGGGGCGGTGTGTCTCCTCGGGGGCAGGGGTCCGTCTTCGCCCGCGGGGAGCCACCGGCTCCCACCAAGCCTTTGCGGGCGGCTGAAGGGAGCTCCGCGGGCTGCCCCGGCCTGCAGCGTAGCCGGGAGATGGATCCCCCCAGGGAGTGCTGTGTTAAATGAGGGTGTGTTTGATGGGTGCTGCACGGAGGGACGAAAATGTGGCGGACTGCGGTGCCTCTCATTCACACCACTGCCCCTGTCCCTCCTGCCGAAGGGAGCTGGTTGATTGCGTCGCTGCTGTGGAAAATATGGCAGGGCTCTCTTCTTTTGCAGCCTACACCTAAAAGCAAAGATGCTTCCACCGGAATTTCTGCTCTACCTGTGAGCCTGCCACCTGGGTACCACTTGACCCCCAAAGATGTTCGTCATTAGATGCACTTAAGGGCCTCCCTGAGCTGTGTCCCCTGCTTGGGCAGAAGCTGTGAATCTCTCCAGGTAGGCATGGAAGGGAATTATCTTGCTCTTCCACGCGTTTTGCCACAGCAGATTCCTCTCCTTTCTTTGGAACACTAATTATGTCTGTTCACTGAGATAATTGTTGGAAGACTGACCCATCAAGAGACAAATAAATAGTTTTTTTGCTCTGTGCCAAGAAATCAGTGATCTGATTCAGTTTCCTGTATGATCACCAGCTCACTAGAGCTGCTGCGGAGGAGCAGGGCTGCCCTGTTGAGTAGCAGCTTGTTCCCAGGTTGTATTAGATTTATTATGGAAATGTGCTGAGATAGGTCTGAGACGATAAAACCCATGTCCTCCCCAGAGAGAGACAGGCTTGTAGGTGAGTCTTGGGGGTAATTTCTTCTCCGGGGGAAAGGAAGGCTGGCACACCTGATTTCTTGGCCCAGCGATGACATAAGGCAGCATGATTCTGCAGTGTTTTGGTTCAGATGTACCAAGGGTCTTGTGTTTGAGGAGGAATTTGGGTTTCAAACCCCGGTCCAAGGACAGGGTGATGCAGGAGCAGGCTGTTGGAGTACAGACCAGAACGGCGGTCCTCTCCCAGCTGTCACCCTAGCCCCTGTGTCCTGCTCATTCACTCTTGCTTCATCTCTCCAGTATATTTCGAGGTAACTGCCACAACATGCTGCTTAAACGAGGTGCTGAAAATGTGCCTGTTGTCACCCAGACTGCAGCTCAGCAGTTATAGAAATCTTCTAGGAGATGGATGAAGCGAGTTGGCTTCCTGGGTAAATGCCATTAAGGCTTTTACATTGCTGTGTCCTCCCCTGTGTTGTAAAGCAGCTGCACTCGTGTTTGAAGAGTTGTTGTGGGTCCTTTTGCCTTAATGGAGTTTGAAGGCTGTGGAGGCCTGAAGGAGGTGGTGACAGTGGTGGAAGTCCAGGTGCCTCCTGGCTTGCTGCCTCGATAGATTTAGCTTGGAATAATTTTGTGTACTTTACTAACAAGTCTGTGGGAATCTGTCCCCATTTTGGGCTGACCACACTTGAAAAGTGTCATTTAAAAGCTTTTTTTTCTCCCCTTTGTGCTTGAAGAGGCCTTTGGATGAAGGCACCTTACAGCTGCGCTGTACCTTGTCTGTTTTTGCATGTAACAAATGTCTTCTGCACTTCTGCTGGCAGCAAAATGGATTGCAAAAGCTGGTCAAAGTAGTGTGTGTTTTTTTTTTTTTTTTTTTTAAAAGCTGCTAATAAATTACAACATGCAGTCTTCTCTGATGTAAACCTACCTGACAAACAGGAGTTCAGATGTCCAACTTCTGTTTTTTGAGGACATTATGGCAACCTGCAAAATGTAATTCACGCTTTAAGTGTTCTTGGGCATGGCGAGACATGGACGAGCGGAGACTGGGGCAAACTTTGGCTGTTGCTTTGGGTTTGTGCTGGTTTCCCGCTGTGTGATTTTGTGCTCTCGTTGGGGCAGCCCTATTCCAGGAGGTATAGGCAGCAGCCCTCACTTTGAAGAGTAATGGAAAACTTGCTGTTAAGAGTTGGAGCACACCTATTTGTTTTTCAATCTATTATATTTCCTTTCAGAGCATCAGTGCAGACAGATAGCCAAAGTGTTGCGTGTTTTTGAGAGGTATATTCTGCTGCCTTTAGAGACCGCAGAGCGCTGAATTTAGTCAAAGTGTTGCTTATTTTCCCCTGTTATCTGTCTGCACTGATGCTTTGAACTGAAATAAAATAGATTGAAAAACAAATTGGTGTGCCCTGGCTCCTCGTACTGGATTTTACATTATCCTCTGGGAGAGCTGCCTGCTCTGGCCCTCTGGAGCACCCCAGAGAAAGGTAATGACCCCTCAGCCTCTTTCAGCACTACAAAGACTGAATTACTTTTGGTGGGAGAGGTAAGAAAATTGAATTGCAGTACGTGATTTTCTGGCTTTCCAATAACCCTCTTTGTAAGGTCATAATCTTAGTAACAAGAAAACAGGAAACTGGTAAACACACACAAAAAGTATTCAGATTCTGATTTAAGGCTGTCACTGTCCTTAACTCCTCAGAGCTGAAAACAGAAAGTTGCCCATTGCTTGGAGGCTGCTGTCGTACCTGAGGGACTGCAGGGCCAAGGAACACAAGAGAATGAATCTCAGCTTTCTGTCCTGCATTTACCGATTTACGAGTCTTTTGAAATGCGCCTTTGAATAAAGTGCAAAACAGGTAGAGGTGGGGTTAGCTCCTCTCACAGGGGCAGGGAACCTTCCTGGGCTGGGACCTGCGCTTGCTTCAGTGACCACTTTGGGTTTTAGTTCCCTTGAGCAGAAAGCTGAGAGTGCTGTGAACGGGAGGGTGATTGGGCTGTTCCTGTGAGACGCCCGGGTCTGCTCTAACAGAAGTGGCGTTTACTTCAGACAGAATTACAGAGAAGTTGGATTCTTCCATTTTGCTTATCTCTTTCTATCCACTTTATTTTTTTCTGCCTGCTTGTTTTAGCTTTTTTAGAGCTTGCCTAGGAATTGCTTTTTTTCTACTTTTGCAGCAGGTATGCAGGTTGCTTTTTAGTAAGCGTTATTATCCCTCTGTGCATTGCGGTGCACGGCACTGTGCTGGCAGCAGAGGGAGCACAAGGCTGTGGGTTTGTGCCTTTAAAAAGCTGTGATGGTATTGCTTAATTTCTTGGCAGTGCAGCAGTATTATTTTTTTTGTTTTGAAAGCTTAAAAAAAAGCCTGCTCCATGTGCATCCCAAGGAGTAATTTCAGGCATGGAACGCATCTCACGCTGGCCACTGAGATGCTACTAATCAATGCAGGAAGGAGCTTTTTGCATTATTTTATTAATGCCAGCAGGTGTGTTGACCAGCACCTTGTGAAAGCCCTTAATTATGGAAGTGAGGAGTACACAGAATCTTTTTGCTAAGGCCACGGCGGCATTAAAATTCTTTCTGTGCCTTGTCATGGGCTTTCTGATCGTGTGAGATACTGTGACAGCCTCGTAACTGCAAGGGAGGGATGGTCTCATCTGTGCATCGTTGGAACACCTATCTCTGTAGCATCTAATTGTGAAAGTGCTTGGTCCTAAATTTCAATTATCTTTTGATGAACCTAGTGACGTGGATGGCTTTTGAATCTGTTGAATATAGATCAAAGTAATTCTATAATTCTCTATAATGAAGAGAAGTAATTTAATTTGGAAACTCCTTTTCAGTTCTGTAGGTAGAATTGGGTGTTCCTTGTTTCCTCCTCTTCTGTGAAGAGGCGTTGTTGCCATCAACGTATCTTTTTCCTGTTCTAATGCAGCTTAAAGAAAAAGACACGATCCCCTCAAACTGTGGAGGTGTATGAGGACAGGAATACCTAGGAAAAGGAAGAAAGAGCTGGATGGTGGAGGGTTATGTTTGCTGCAGACCCTTTCTGGACCTCCTGTACTTGTGAGGTTCAGAAGAAGAGGCTTCTTTGCTGAAGTAGGTGTCCTGAGAGCAGTCACAGGTGATAACTGCTGCTTAAGGATGACAGGAGGACATCTATTGACATGTGGTTAAGTAGAGCATTAGGAATTTTGTGCACTTTTGAAAATTTGGCTCAAATTGATTGACTTCGCAGTCTCACTGGAAGTCAATGGAATGAAAACTCCTAAGCCACCTTAGTGTTCTCCCTGGGAAGCTGGCAGGACAAGGCTTAAGATGTCCCCTGATGTTCCTCAAAAGATTCATTTTGCAAAGCCTATTTGTTGTGCAGCGAAGATGAGCAAGTATTTCTGTCTCCTTTGTCCCTCCTTCTGACTCGAGCTGATATTTTGGAAGAGGGCAGTGCTCGTGTGGCTCAGGTGTCAGAGGTCCCAGAAGCAGCCCACGTAAACCATGTTTTGCCTTAAGTTTGATATTCATAAGAAGTCCCCAGCGAGCCTGCCTCCAAAGAGAATGAGAGAAGCAGCTTTAAGCTGAAAAAGTTGCAAATGGCTTTTTCTTACCAGTGGTGCTGGCAGTCAGATGGCTCATGCCCTGTAAGCACTCATCACTGCTGAGGTATGTTACCTGCTCTCAGAGAGATTCCCAGTTCAGCCCAGGCCCCCTGCCAAATATCCCAAAAGCCATCTAGAAGATGTCTGGGAAGTGAAGCCAGAGAAATTCAGGTAAGAAACGAGGCATGTAGTTTAAGAGTTAGAATAACTATGGCAGTGGAGGGTCTTCCCCCTAAAAAACAGGTCTTACCATGACTGGGCACCTTGTTGGAAGAGAAGCTTGAGCCAAACCCCAGTAACTGAGTCCGGAAATCTAGGAGGCAGTGACGGATGAGAAATCAGATTGCTGGTGGTGGTCCCTTCTGCCGTAAGCTTTGAAAAAAAGCCTGAAGCGTGTTCTAAGTCAGGGGCAATTGCTTTGGGGATGGTCTTGGCCATCACCCCTCGTTAAAAAAAAAGTCTGTTCCCTTTGGCAGTACTGGATCTTTGGGTCCCTATAATTAAAGAGGTAAAATGTATTTAAACAAATATATCTAATTGCTCAGGACACATTTTCCAGGGCTCTGAGTTGCTGTAATAAAGACAGGGAGGTGCTGCTAGGCTGCTTATAGCTTCGCTGTTTTGAGCTGTCATGGGCAAATATATCTTTTATATCTTGCCAGGAACAGAGGGAGCAGACGGTGCTGCTGCTTCTTCCAGCTTGTCACGGTGGAAGCAATAGGTTTTATGCAGAATGCTATTCATGGCAAAGTGAGCAGACATCTCTTCCAGGACATTGATGTTTCCTGCTTGTCCTTTTGTAGGAAAAGCCACAGCTATTATTATTTAACCAGCAGACTCAATTTCATCTGAGATACTGGAAGTCCTTCAGTTCTAGGGAAGGAGTGGGTGGACTAAAACCGCTATTACATTGAGTCTGGCAAAAGAAATGGGTCTCTCTCTTCTCCCACGACCAGCAGCAACTCCGCTGATGGCAGCTTGGTTACTTGTGATTTACAGTGGCGTGGGAGGATAGCAGAGCCCGCATGTTTAATTGGCTGGAAGTGCAGGTGGCCGGCCCTGTGGATCTGGTACTTGCAAAGTAGCAGAAATGAGCTGCAGACCAGACAGCCCTTGGTAGCGATGTGCCTGGAGAAGCTCTGGCTCCTGGGAAACAGGAGGGTGGGGTATCAGGAACTGCTTAGGTTTCCCTGCTTCCCAGAAAAGGACCCACCCACCCTGTGCTCTCGCTTCAAAGGTATTCAGATGGGGAGCATGACATCTCTGCTTTGAGCTGATGTCAGAACCATCTGTGATTTTATCCTGATGATTGAAAAGCAAGTTACATAGTACTGTGTCTTTACAGCACGGAGGAGCTGTTGGCTGAGCAGGAGAGCTCCCAAGCACAGGTGGTATCCACCAACCAGTTGCTCAGCCGGCTGTAGCTTTGGTATGAAGTGATGTCTCTTGGCCCCTCCTGTCTTCTCGCAGCCACCGCAGGCAGTGCCACACAGAAGGACAGCTGGGGTCCTGCCTGCCGGTGGGTAGGAGGTCCCGCTTCCCACAAAGTCTGAACTCCAGAGGGGCCGGCGCCTTGCAGGAGCGAGATGCCAGCTCAACCTGCACCCAGTGTCTGCTCACCACTTGCAATTTGGTGCAAGCTGGGAGTTGCTCTGAGCCTGCTTTTGTGCGAGGCAGCACTTCAACGTGGTGTATGAGCCTCAGCTCATTAAAGCTCCTGCCCAGATGATAGGCAATATTACTCCTGCTCTCTATAAGAAAGTAAGAAGCTGGGTGCAAAGATGTTAAGCAGCTGAAGGTTAGGCAAATCGTGTCAATCCAGGTGCTCCTCCTCTGATGCTCATGCTGTTTTGTTTCAGCATTGTTGCCAGCACCAGTGTTGGGCATCCTAGTGTGTAGACAAGGCAGTAACATATGTATCTTGTCTAGTTTAGATAAAAACTCTGGATATCCCGCCGATAAAAAATCTGTTGGCAGATGTCCTATCTGTACTCCCTCCTGCAAGGCTGGGGGGGAAAAAAGGAGGTTCTGGTAAATGGGATTAGGGCTGTGGACTTCTGCAAGAAATTATAGCCTGGGGGAAAGGACTTGTAAATCAATGAGTTAGGGCTGTGGTGTGCTGAGAAGGGAGATGCTGAAAGCCCCCATCTGCCAGCTGACCTCCATCTCCAATGCTCACCTGCCGCTGCTGATCTTAGCACTGATGTGGGGAGAAAATTAACCGGTCCCAAACCACTTTGTGCTTTGCAGGTCTCAACCAACACCTCAGATTCTCCTCTGTGTTTGGTAGCTGGTCTGAACAGGTCCTCCTGCACTGCTTCCCCACCTGCCCTTTCAGAAACCAGCTCCTGAATTCAGCATCGGTGCCTGATCTGAAGAGCATTCATACCTCCTTCAGCTCTGCCAGGGGCACATCAGGGAGTTTCTTCTCCCTTTTATAACTCCTGGGACTCAGTACTCATCTTCAAGCTCTTTCTGAAGTATTTCTATTTGAACGGTATCTAGACCCTTCAGCTCTAATGGGGTAAGTTGCTGAATTTGGGGAGTGCGAGTTCAGAAGGGGGCCTCTTCTTGCTGTAACCGCTGAACTGCAGCAGAGGAAGCTACTAGGAGGTGTAAACTGAAAAGTAATTTTTGCTTGCGCTTTCTTTCTCTCTTGGCATTATCTGAGCAAATTGCTAACGGGATCCTGTGTTTTTTCGCTAGCTGGGCTTTGTGAAAGCGGTGTGGAGACCACAGCGAGAGGAGGCCAGTAGACTCTCGTGCCATGGAGCTTCCCAGTTACAGCAAGCAGCTGCTGCAGCAGCTGTACGCTCTCTGCAAAGAGCAGCAGTTCTGTGATTGCACCATCTTCATTGGGAACGTTCATTTTAGAGCACACAAGGTGGTTTTGGCAGCCGCCAGCCTGCTTTTTAAATCCTTGTTGGACAGCACAGACACCATCTCCATTGATGCTTCCGTGGTGACCCCAGAGGAGTTTGCGCTCTTGCTGGAGATGATGTATAGTGGCAAACTCCCACTGGGGAAACACAATTTCACCAAAGCAATCTCCGTGGCAGATAGTCTGCAGATGTTTGATGTGTCTGTTTGTTGCAAAAACCTCCTCAGGGACCTCATCAGCTGTTCAGCTCGGGACCCGGTAGTGAGAGAAGTCCCTGACCAGGCAGCAGACTCATCTGGAAACCATGCTGAAGCTAATAACCTGCCTCAGTCTGAAAAACCTGCTGAAGGAAAAACAGATATCCTCCTCCCTCAGAGAGTTTCCCCTTCTCCTGGCCCTGTAGAAGCAGAAATGGAAGCAGATGTTTCTCCTCCTGGCCAGGAACTTACCATGAATCACACCTGGGTTCACCAGGATGCGATGCCGAGTGACTCCAGATCCCTCCGGGAGGATTCAGGCTCTGGTCCTGATCAGCCTGCCCGTGCTGAGCAGGATGGCAGTGCAGAAGAGGAGCTTGCTGAGCCTCCACAGGCAAAAGGAGTGAGGGATTTAGGTGAGACTTTACAGGTCTGGGCACAGCATTGCCTCTTATTTGCAACTTCATTGACTCAACTTTTTCCTCATACGGGGAATCTTTTCCTGTGTGCGTGTTCTTTTTAGTTTGCCCTGGGTTGGGAGCAGCACCAACATGTACCCCTTTTCTGCAGGCCCTTTCTTCCTTTGGCACTGTGCAATACTCACTTTGGCCTTTGTAGTTCCTTCCTTCTCACCAGAATGCTCACTTTACCAGAATCCTAGTGAGCTAAACTTTTCTTACCCATGCGTGTGATTGCACCTGGCGTACAGTGGGATCTGCGTTAGTGCAGGACGTGAGGTTGAAATGCAATCTGTATAACAGTAAGTGAACAGAGTTGCCTGCTAATGCTACCTTATCCTTTAAACTCCTGTTCAGCATGGGAGGAAAACAGAAGCTGTACTGGGTTTAAAATAAATGTTCCATTTATAACTGGTGTTAAATAAACTGTTGGTTTTCCCTCCAGGCTGCGTGATACCTTTAGAAGGGATTTGTGATTCACAGTTTCCCTATTATAGCCAATGTGCTGGTTACAAACTGATGCCTTTCAATCACATCATGCTTTCTGTGAATCCCTTCAATTAGCAAATAACTCATCTTGTTTCTCTCACACAGCAGCAGAGAGCAAAAGCTGTAAACTGGATTTCTTTCTTCAATATGAAAGTATTTTCTCTGAGGCCCTTTCTGATGCCCGAGCTGTGCTGAAAAGACTAGAAGAGTGCAGAGAAATTGATGCCTCTCAAAAGGAGGTAGGTGTGTTTACTTGGGTAAATGATACAAGTTTTTTCTTCACCCTGCTGAGGGCTAGAAGAGTTTGTTCCCTGCTTAGGAAATTGTTTCATGGGCAACTGGGGATCTGGTACCTGGTTGTTTGAAGGGCAACACGTGCCCACCTGAGCAACCCCCTGGAGAGAAGCATCTGTAAGATCAAGCTGCTGGTGCACATAGGTAAAGAAATATATGTCCTACCCTGAAGTCATCTTTGTTGTGTTGTAGGAGAGCTCCAGCACTGATTTCTCTCCTTCTGTTATGGCATTTGCTTTGGGAACTGTTTCGACTTGTAAATGACTGACATATGAGATCCCAAAATAGACTTCCCGAGCCCTCGGCAAGGGCTTGCCGCGGAGCATCTGCTCCGCTCTGCATATGGCAGGCTGCTCGTGGGGAGCCTTGTGGGGGGGTTACGGGGTGCCACTCTGCAGCGCTTCTCCTGGCAATGTGCTACTTTAAAAGCAGTCGTCGCTGATGAATGATGCTGGAGTTACTGTTGGAGGGGATATTTGAGTCTGCTGCTTGGTTAATGCTGAAGGATACTGTGGGCTCTGAACAATGGTAGCCAGATACCAGCTGTCATACCGGCTGAAAGCCACCACAGAAACAGCAGGCTATGTCCGTATTGGTGTGGCAGTGGTGCAGGAGAACATGGAGCTTGGAAGTGATTGCGACAGGTTGGGGTGGGTGCTCATGCTGGCTGCATGCTGCTGCGTGATTGCAGGGGCTGTGGAAAAACCTGTGGCCACTAAGGAGTGAGGATGGCACTGTGCTTGCTCTCCTCACCCCGGCTGTTTCCAATAGAGCGTTTTTCATACCAGGCTGCATGAACTGCCCTGCCCATACCTTTTCTGTATGTGGAAAAATGAGAACGTGACTGTTTTATTGTTGGGTCTTCGGTGGCTCGGTGGTGAGCTGACCTTTTGAAGCCGAGAAATGCCATTCTCTAGGTTGGGAGCTGCGATGCAGTCTAGGTTCCCATGTGCTTGCTGTCTGGGAAGCTGTCTGGGTTCAAGTCGCTTGATCCCTCCAGTACCAGTATGGCCGTGGGACATAGGATGTTTTGGCTGTGGTGGCATTCTGCTTTTAAAAACCCAAGGCAACATGTTTATTAGAGAAAAAAAAAAAAAAACCAAACCAAAAAAACCCAAAAACATATGACAGCAGGGAGGAGAGCTCCCTTGAGTCAGGGAGTGCAGGTTTATTTTCTGATGAGCCTTTAAATGTTCACAGAGGGAAGCACATGTTCCCTTAGCTGCTGACCCTCCTCATGGTGTTCACCTTAACATCTCTGTGGCTTTAGGAGGGAGATGTGGGTCCTATTTGTGTTTGTAGTTGCAAGCCGAAGCCTGTCCAGGCTGACAAGCACCTGTGTGTACATTGCTCTCAGCATGCCTGCGCACCCTGAGAAGGGTTAGGTTTTTGTATGTTTGTTTGTTGCTCTGATCAAAAAAAATATGTTAGGTTTAAGGTTTTTACCTATTCTGCACGTTGGCAATTGGAGCAGAGCTGGGGAGGGGGTTGTGTGATGTGGATGGGCACTGCCAGAAGGGATTTGGCAGCTCCACGCACCTGTGCCAGCAGGCATCACCCGTGCTGGTGTTCCTTTCCTTACCTGCCTGTGCTGCCTTGCAGGGCAGAACCGCACCTGCAGAGTGCCCAGGCAGGCATGCTGCCTTGCCACTGCTCTGCATAACAGCCCCATTTTCTATTGCTTTACAGTAACTCGTTTCATGTTTCCTCAGCACCTCCAAGCCCCAGCAGGTGAGGTTTGCAGACCTGTGCCCAGCCCTTTGTGCTCCCAAATGAGCTGTTGCAGCAGGAGCTGAGCGCGAGGTTGTGGAGCTCGGAGACAGTTTGGGTGTCTGACTGCAAAACAGCGGCTGGACAATTTTTCTGCAGCTATAAATAAACGCTGAATAAATGAGAAATGGATTTTCTTTAAGCCTTCCAGAAAAATTACTCTTCGGCTGTGACAAGCATGAAAAGTGTCAGCCCCAGGGCAATGGGGCGGACAGGCTGCAGCCTGGAGTAAGCGAGGGCTCCACCAGATCTGTCCCTCTCTGAGCTCCCCTCTGAGACAAGCAGGACCTGCGGGCACCGGCACTGAGCCTGGGCTCTGTTTCCAGCAGACAGAATAGCTTTTTCCCACAAGGGCCTGGTGTTTTCTTCAGGGGAAACGCAGTGGTATGTTTTTAAAGTCATGCTTAAAGTGCAAGCCCAGCTCCAAAGAGCCCAGCTCAGGATGCGTAATTAAGGCTGAGATTATGCCAGTGGTAGACGCCAATGGATTTTTTTTTTTTCTTTCCTCCCTGCCCGCCCCCCCTTTTTTTTTTTTTTTTTATTATTTTGCTAGTTATTTGCTTGAAGTCTCTTAGGTGCCTTGGGGCAAGTAAAAGTGGGGCTGGAAGTCACTGAGGTGCTGTTTGCACTGAGCAGTCTCGCTGTGTGTGCTTGCCCTGCCGCAGGGGAGGTCTCCTGGCCCTTGTGCACGTCCTCCTTCTGCTTGGGAACCTTTTGTAGGTGGCTTATCTCCATAGGCAAGCAGCAATGTGTTTTGGAGAGCAAAGCCTGGGCAGCGTGGGGGCTTGCAGGTGTTTGTGAGGGTTTTGCAAACCTGCCTGTTGACGCTGAGGCTGTCCTGGTGTTTAGGCATCTCTGGTTTCAGTGACATTTTGCCTTGGACGTAGCCTCTGCGTTTCTGTTCGTGAGCTTGTACCCACGTGGGTACCTTGTTCCCCGCCGTGTTCCTTTCTGCTCCCTTCTGGTGCTGCTGCCTTATTTCCTGCTACCTCCAGTGGAGATTAGGCCATGGCGTTTTTCCCCAAGGAGGTTTGTGGTGCAGGGCTTGCTTTTGTGAGAGTTGTTGCTTCTCTCTAAGTTTGATGTTATATGTTCTGCTCCCTGGGCTGAAAAATGCAGATGTGTTGCTTTTCTGTGTAGGGAGACGTGATTTTTGGGGTTGTTTTTGTTTTAGAGTCTCTCTGTGTATCTCACATAAACTATTCCTATCTAATTTGGTTCTGGCCTGGATGAAACCTGCTTGGAAATGAGAACAGGACTGAAATTGCAGTAATTTGGGGAAGCGTAGAAGAGCTTTGCTGGTGTCAAGTCTTATCTTCCTGTGCTCTCTTAGAGAAACTCAATTCAAATTATTGCACAGCTCATTTGTTCCCTCTACTACTGGGTTAGGATGAAGTGGGGGAGCGTTGATTCTCCCACATAGAATAAATGTCACTGTGCTTGTTGATCATTTCCATTGCCTATAGGCCTGTCCAATTGTCGTCCTTCGTTTGCAGCTGCAGGGATTTCTGGATGCGGCAGAAGAAAGAAATTTCCCATTATCTTCTGCATCCTGATTAGGAGTGATAGGTTGTAAGGGTTTTATTTTGTGGTGACAGAGCTGGAGAACTTTCCCCCCCGCCCTGTTCTGGTGTACTTGTGTGGAAGTTTGGGCTGAGCTTTTGTTCCTGTTGTGTGGAGCAAGCAGGGGTCAGTGTTCTTACAGAGCCTTGCTGGTACTGGGGGCTGCTTCATCACTGCCGTACAAATGCAGGCTGGAATTAAAAGCACTTCTGATTTCTGAACCAGAAACAGGAACCTGGCTTTTCACTGATTATTGTTTGTGCAGTGATAGCTGATTGACTTCACGGTGCAGTCGTAGCCTACAAGCTTCTCCGTGGTCCAGACGTGTACATCCAGTCCCTCTGCTGTCCGTGCCACTGACCCTGTGGGCAGGGGCTCTGTCTGGGCAGGTTCCCAGTTGTTGGTTTTTTTTCTATTTTCTTCACCTTATAGACATCAAAAATTAACCAGTGAAAAAACCCAAAGCAGCTTGAGTTCACAGACAATTGATGATTATGTTTCTGGAATATGTTTCCCCACGATGCCCAGCCTCCTGCGGTCAGGGACTTTGCAGCTCGCTGGGTGGCCAGTGCGGCTCTCCTTGGGGAATGGTAGTGGCATTGAGGTGCCGGCACAGGATTGACCATGTTCAGGGGTGAGTCTTGTAACTCAACGTGCCTCGGCTTGTGAGTGAGGGATCTGAAGGGAGCTAGCTGCTTCTGTCACCCTGAATCCCATGGCTTTCAGTCTGTCTCTTGCAGATCCCTCTGCACCACCCTTTGGGTGCTTGCATTCACTCTAAAGCCGACACTTGAGGGAGATCACTCAGTAATAGTCACTAAAGTGGCTTTTTGCTGAGATGTGCTCTCACGTGGGAACAGGAGAGTGGATAAGGCATGAAAATCTGTAACCCTGCTTGCCTACCTGCAGGGAAGAGGCTAGTGGCCAGCTGTGCTAGTGGCTGCCCTGACCTGCCCTCCCTCTCTCCACACACCCCTCCTTAGTCTCAGTTACAGGCCATCAGATGCTCAGGTGGGATGTGCATTACTTGCCCATCTGGTTGAGGTCCTCTCTGGGTGCCAGGACATCCCTCAGGTTGCCACCCCACTTGAGTTCAGCCCAGCCCAGGCTCAGGGTCGCTCCCTGCAGGGCTGGCCACCAGGTGCTCGTCCAGCCTCGGTGTCCCAAACCCAGTCTCACAATCGTGTTGGAGAGGAAGGTGGAGGCCTTGGAAGCACTGGCTTACTAGGAGTGTTGTGGGTTGGTGTGAGGAGGGAGATGAGCATCTGGCTGGGTGGACAGCACTAACTCAGCTCTTGCATCTTTCAAAAGCAGATTGTGGCTCTGCACGAGCAACCTCTTCCTAACCAAAGCAGCAGGGTGTGTTGGAAGGAGCTGGGTCACAGCAATCCCAGGCACAAATACAGGTTGGGCGGGGAATGGCTTAAAAGCAGCCCTGAGGAGAAGGACTTGGGGGTGCTGGTGGACGAGAAGCTCAACATGAGCCGTCAGTGTGCGCTTGCAGCCCAGAAAGCCAACCGCATCCTGGGCTGCATCAAAAGAAGCGTGGCCAGCAGGGTGAGGGGGGGGATTCTGCCCCTCTGCTCTGCGCTGGTGAGACCCCACCTGGAGTCCTGTGTCCAGCTCTGGAGCCCTCAGCACAAGAAGGACATGGACCTGTTGGAGCGGGGCCAGAGGAGGCCACGAAGATGATCAGAGGGCTGGAGCCCCTCTGCTGTGAGGACAGGCTGAGAGAGTTGGGGTTGTTCAGCCTGGAGAAGAGAAGGCTCCAGGGAGACCTTATAGCAGCCTTCCAGTCCCTGAAGGGGGCCTACAGGAAGGATGGGGAGGGACTCTTTATTAGGGAGTGTTATGATAGGATGAGGGGTAACGGCCTCAAATTGAAAGAGGGGAGATTTAGATTGAATATCAGGAAAAAAATCTTTACTGTAAGAGTAGTGAGGCAGTGGAACAGGTTGCCCAGGGAAATTGTCAATGCCCCATCCCTGGAGGTGTTCAAGGCCAGGCTGGATGAGGCTTTGAGCATCCTGGTCTAGTGGGAGGTGTCCCTGCCCAGGGCAGGGGGGTTGGAACTAGATATCTTTAAGGTCCCTTCCAACCCAAAACATTCTGTGATTCTGATCAGGAAATAATAAGGAGCAATGGGGTAGGGCAGGACAGTGGGACAAAGGGACACAGCGGTGTAGGAATTTATTGTGTTAAGAAAGAAATCTGGAAAAATATGGAAGATGTGGAGATGATATGCAGATAGGTGACCTACCTCTTGCAGTGTTACCTGCAGAGATTCCTGTTTGGAGCTTGCCTTGGGGCTGCCATGGACATGGGGAGGTTTGAGATGAACTGGGAGGGCTGTTTTGTGGTATTTGACCATAGTGGTACTGAGCTACTGAGTGTTGTGACCACCAGAACTGACACCCTCAACTGGGAACCAACTTCTCAGTGGACATTGAACCTATTTGGTGGCGCAGCTCTAGCTTAAGCCAGATCTTGGAGAGCAGGATTCCCAGCTCTTCCTCCAGCCTGGAAGCTGGATGTGTGCTAATTTGTGCCAGTTTGGCCGTGGAGGGTTTTACAAGTGTCCAAGGCTGTGGAAGCCTAATGGATCAGGCTGTAATGCCTGGGCACATTATGACTAAGTGGAAGCTGGGATTCCAGCTAATAGCAGTATTTCTCTGTTTTTTTCCAGGATCTTTGAGAATTGTTAGTGCTTCAAATTAAGTCTAAAATGCACTGTGTGCTCTTTCAGAACAACGCTAAAAGGCTGTTGTTCCCACTGAGCAATGTGTCCAAGGAAAGGTCTTCCAGAAAGAGACTTTAAATAGCAGAACCTTTCAGTTTCCGAAAACTCATTTCCATTAGCCAAAGCCATGCAGTGAGGAAGGGATGGCACCTGGAGCTCTGGCTAGCGATGCTGTTCTGATTTGAATTAAAAAAATAAAAATTAAAAAGAAAAAGTATTGTGACAATGCAAGATACTTTTCATCCATATTAGTGAAAACATGTATTTGGCAGGGTGCTGAGCACCTTCAGGATAGTGAAAGTCAAGATATTTTGTGTTTTACATGATCATTTTGATCTGGAAGGTGCCGGGCATGCAAACCTTGAGAACAAACATGATCTGGTTATCAAGTCTCATTACAAATTAATGTTTGCATTAAAAAAATACCTTTAAGTTTGTTCTTCAGCACGTCTGCGGCATCTCCTTTCTTCCTTTATAACAGAGCCCTTCATGTCCGCGTCTCTCTGTTCGGCAGGAAAAATGCCGTTAGCGGGTAAGAGCTGGGACTCCTGCAGCTTCCCCTCTGTGGATACTCTCTGCAATAGGTCATTGCGCTGTCATGCTGCCCTAATATATGAGCATTTACACCTGCTAGGAAAAGCAAGTCCACCATCCCCCTGGTGCGGCCCCAAGCAGTTGCATTCAGCCTTTTTATCATAGAAATAAAAATGACAATGACAGCAGAAAATGGCCGCTCTCTCTGGAGCTGGGCTAAGCTCTCCACTTCAAAGGTACTTTTATAGCATCCCTGGAGTCTCTAATAAAGGACGCCTGCTCTGAAAGGCTGGCACCTCTCCTGGAGAGCTGGGGAGTGAGTGTCTTCAGGGGCAATATTTACAGCATTAAAGGGCTCCAGGGAAATGGGAGCAAGAGTTACAGCTTATTTCTTTTATTTCCATAACTGTGCAGGCATGTTTGCCTCTGGTTGCTGTTTCGGGTCAGTGGAGTGGATTTTGGCGCTCTGGGCACGATTGCCAGGTGTGCTGAGAGCCCATGGTGCATGCATGCCTCCTCTCCAAATCTTTCTTTAGGAAATGCAACTCCACTGTGACTTGAGGATGGGGATTCCTGAAAGTCCCACTTAAAATGCTCTCTGCTTTCTGTGCAAGTGGTTTCTCCTGCAGTGAAATCTCGTATCCCCTGCCCTGGCCTTGGGCTTTTGAAGTGATGGTGTTTAAACCGTGTTTTATTAGGTCCCTTTGACTTACTGGCATTTGGCTGTTAGGGAAAGAAATGAAGAGACATGTTTGGTGATGAAACCATCTCCAGTTTGTGGGACTGGCTGTAGAGATGAGAGCTGGCAGGCAGTGCTCGCTGCCCTCCTTGCCGGGGCTGGAGGCACAGCCCAGAGCAGGAGTTCAGTGTACGGCCTTTTCTGAGAGCAAGCTCGGCTTGTGTCGGGGGGGGCGGCTGGGTGGTGGTTTATGAGGGTTTTTTTTTGTTTGTCTGTTTAATTTTTTTTGGCCCCTGAACAAAACCTCCAGGATTCTGCTTTTTGTGTTGGTTTGTATGGGGCAGTTGACTCTGTTATTAAAACCATCCTTGTGTTTGCCTGTTCTGTTGTAGGCTGTGGCCACCTGCCTGGCAGAGACGGGGGAGCAGTCAGTGTTCAAGAAGCTGCTGAGCAAAGTGAAGGATGCTCAGACCCTGGCTGCTCAGACCCTCGTGTCTCTACTGAAGCTGTTTCAAGATGCAAACCCCAAGCTGAGAGCGGCTTTGGAGGGGGAAGCGGGCAGTGGAGAAGCCCTGCAGCAAACAGGTAGAGCAGTGGGTGCAGCCTCTGCAAAGCGAGCGGGCAACCTTGGAGGCAAAGCAGGTCTCCAGAAACCCTGTATCCTAACTCAGATGCAGGAGGTTTATCGCAGGCTGGCCAAGATCCTGGAGTGTTTCTATCCCGTAGCAGCAGGGTGCAGGCAGCACAGGGCTCTCCCCATTGCTGCCTGGAGGGCTGGATCGATGGCTGTGCAGCCAGCGTGGGTCAGAGCACAGCTGAGCTTTAGGATTGAAAGCTCCTTTCTTACTTGAGTCTGACACAAAGCAGTGGCCTTGCAAACCTGGCGTTAACCTCCAGCTTGCTTTATGGCTTTGTGCTCTGTTAGATAAATGAGACGTTTTCCTTTCATAGAGTTTAAAGAGAATAGTAAAGTGGTTTTCCTCTGCTGCTTGTGCTTGGGATGAGCTTTACTATTCACTTAGATCTTTCACAGAGTCTCACTCGCTTCAGGAGCCTGTCAGTTCCTTCAGACTGACTTGTTTCTTATCTTGTGTTTCTGAATCTTTTTCCCCCCAGAGAGCACAGACGAAGGAGAGACACTGACCGCTCGCTTGCTGGGACGCAGGGAGGAGCTGATCCAGAGCGTGACACAGCTGAACCCCATTGTAGAGTTCCTGGAGGCGGCAGAAGAGGGATTCCTGACTGCCTTGGAGAAGCGGGTAAAAAAATCTGAAATAAGGAAAACTCTGTGGGCGAGGGGATGTGTGTGCGTGTGTCTGCGAGGCACTGTCTTACTGCGTGGCTTGCCAAGTGATGTGCTGGCCCCACCTGGCAGTGTCACCTCCCCTTTGCACAGCACGGACTGCACGTGTGTGTTGTCTCAGGTTGTTCTGTGCTGAACTGTGGGAACAGTGAAAGCTGATCTGCAAAGGCAACCAGGATGAACGTTGCCTGGTGCAGTGTCAGACCAACCCTGCAAGCGGAGCCTGGGACAGAGGGGGCACCTGATCTTCCTTGTAGGCCATGAAAATGCCTTTTTCTGAGCCCAGAGAAGGCTCTATAGTGGAGTGTGGTTTCAGCAGAACCACTAATACCTCTGTGCTGCCTGTCAACTGTTCTGTCCTCGGGTCATCAGCTTACCTTTCAACTGACTCTCCCGGCTTTAACTCTTTTCTTTAACTCTTATCACACAGTTGCCTGCAAGAGTAGCACATCCACTGACTGATTTCTTTTAAATTTTTTTTTGATGTGTTGAATGCAGCGGTTGGTGGGGAGGGCTGTTGCTTTCCTGTAAACAATTGCGTTATGTGCGCTGGTTTGTAAAAGCCATGAAGGACAAAATATTGCATATAACCTGGCGGGAGCTGCCCATATCAGCCTGCGCAGCTGAAACTTGCAGGGTGCCTTGGCATGCTGCATTCAGTACACAGTTTGCAGCGCTCCCGTCCTAGTTTGTCACATCAGTTAGTTCCCCTGATGCAGAATTATAGCGAGTGGAATGTACTATTGTGCTCGGTGGCATGAATGATGTCTGCTTTCTGTCTGAGTGAGCCTGACCAGAGCCACGACAGATGGGCTGAGAACCTCTGCCCATCTTGTAAGTCCCTCAGTAATGTCTTTCTCACTTGCATGTGGTCCTGACCAAGTGTCTGTCCTGGACCATCCCTGGGTGTGGGCACAGCTCAGTGCGGGAGGGCCAGGGAAGGTGCTGCCAGCAGAGGCATCCACCTTGTCGTCACGGGCTAGGGCGTAAGTGGTGGCTGATGAATTTTCCCCTCCAAAAGCAGCATGGCTGAGCCTGGAATGGGGATGTGAGGGGTGAAGGCAAGGCGTGAATGCAGCAAAGGACTTGGCATCTGCTGGGGATATTGCGGCTGTCAGCAGAGACCTGCGCCAGGGGTGCCTGGACCTGAGCTGCGAGCCATGAAAGCTGCATCAGCAGTGGGGAGATTAGGATTTTTCATATATACCTGTTCGTGTTGCAGTATGGCCTTTCTTTAAAGGCTGCACCCTTTCCCTGCACTCTTTTTTTTTTTTTGTATTCATGAAATTAGGTGGTTAAAATGCGGCCTTTTTATACCTCCCTTCCCATTGGAAAAAAAACAACAACAAACCAAAACCATTCTGCCATCATAATTCTGCTCCTC
Source organism: Dromas ardeola (assembly GCA_013398915.1). NCBI lineage: Eukaryota > Metazoa > Chordata > Aves > Charadriiformes > Dromadidae > Dromas > Dromas ardeola. Next base: position 287,957 of record VYZM01005145.1, read on the forward strand.
GGGCACAGGGTAGAGCCTTTAATTGCATCATCATGTGCTTCAGGACTCCTGCCTTGTTTGGTGAAGGGGTAGTGTTATTCAGTATTTCTTTTTATCCGCTTCCGTCACTGTATGCTCCATTTGCTGCAGAGCCTCCAAACCCTGCTCCGAATACGAAATCCTTCTCTCTACGGGATCCCTTCATGCTCTTGTTTTAGCCCACAGGTTCCCAGCAAATAACAACTGTATTTGGGGAGCGCTCCAGTGAGGCTGGGTGCAGAGCTTTTTCCCTGCTGTGGCACAGGAAAACAAGGCAGAAGTTGCCAAGTGTAGCCTGACCTTGGGGGGTTCCTTTTTTTTTTTCAGGCTTGGTTTATTTGGTTTTGTTCCTCCTCCCCCTC
>VYZM01005145.1:288350-301225 GCA_013398915.1 Dromas ardeola
AGCCTAATTTATATCATAAGTTAAATTGATTAAAATGGTGGGCCTGTGGCATATGTGCAGTTCAGATCTCTGGTGTCTCAGGTGCAGTACTGGGAAAATGAACATGGAATTAGCAGCCACCTCTGAAGGTTTCATCTTACCTGATTCATCCAGCATTGCACTAGAGCTGTGGGCTGGCAGAGATAGGATCTAGTTCTCCAAGGGTTCAGAAAGATGAGGCTTTCCTTTTTCTTCTCACAGTCACTGCCTCATTAGCTACACATTTATTCAGCAAGACAGCACGAGTTTTACATGTAACAACCTTTTTTCTAGGTAACTGGGTTCTTTCTGTGCCTAGTCTAAGCTATGCATGGAGCAAGTCTGATTTCTTCACTCAAAAACCAGTATGTGATGTGTTGCGAAGCCCCTTTGTAAATCCCTGTTTTTCTGGGGAACTATTTACCTTGAATTTCTGTTTTTTGAGTGCTTAACTTTATGGCTTTATTAGTAGTTTTTGTAATGTGGGGAGGTAGGGTGCAGGATTTGGGGCATGGCTTGGGTGCAGATTCTCACAAAGGAAGAGCAGGTGACCTCTTGTGTGTGGTGTCCCATGGCTTAGGTCATCGCAGAGTTCAGAGCAACCCGTCTGCAGCACAGCCCTGAACCTGGAGCATCAGAGCTGCTGTTAAAAACAGCCATCTGTCCTTTCTGTCCAGGCCCTCTTCTAGAAGGGGACCTGGGCATGTTGATGTTCAAACCAAGCTGCTTCAGAGCTAGGACAGGTATGAATGACAACACGAGCAAGGTTACTGGCCATTGCAGGAGCAATCCTAACTGGACGCACCGGGGGATGGAGAAGTCCCATTGCAAGCAGAGTAGGGGTAGGCTTTCTGACTGTCTCACCTGGTTGTTATCAAAACGAGTCTCAAAATGTCAGCACCGCATCCCCTGCTGCTGGGGCCATCACTCCAGTGCCTGTCGGCACTTTCTGAGGAGCAGCGGTAGGTGACAGCATGAGCTCCCCAAAGAGATGTTGCTCTTGTACCCCTTTTTGTGTTCTCTTAAAAGATGACTTCAGACTGAGCAATCCAGAGTCAGCTCAGTGTGAATTAGATGGGAGGATATGTCAACAGGTTCACTAACAGAGTGTTGGCTATAAAAGGACAGATTTTTGGAAATGAGAGAAACTAATTAATGAGATCAGCCGCCTGTGAGAGCGCAGGAGGAGCTGTTGGATTAGTTTCTTTTATGTTAAAGGTAGGAGAACTGTCCTCAATGAGAGAGGAGAATTTGTAGAAGAGGTTACAGACCTAAATGAATGAATAACTTGAGGAAGAGCATTGGGACCTGCAAGGAATGGCTGAAATGTCCAACAGGCAAAGAAATGGACCTTTGAGGTATGAAGAGAGTCTTGCAGTACGTCAGGCTGCTGGGCATCACAGCCTATGTTGAGACAAGGAACAAACGTTGTCTGATCAAGAAGAAGAAGAATAACGGGAAGAGATGACCCTCAAAGTCACGACTGAGCCTAGGGACAAACCCAGGAGAGACATGGAAACGGAAATTTCCTTCAGCTGTAGTGAAACCATGGCTCAAAGGGCATCCCCCAGCAGGCAGGAGGAGCTGCCGCATGTGGCTGTGAGAGCGACAGCAAGGTTTATTACTGTATTTTACAAGTTGAGAGTGGTTTCTACAGTTGCTGACCAGGACAGACATGTGGGCGAGGGAAGCAGTGATCCAGGCAGCCAGCTCTGTGGGTGCACAGGAATATGTGTTGGGACAGGCTGGAGGACACGTGTAGCTGAAGCACTGTGTGTAAGCAAAAAAATGGGATAAAATGCAGTAAAGGGTATTCAAGTAAATTGTTTCTGCCTGACCTGGAATCTTTATTTGATGAGATAAAAATGGGTTTTTCTGCCTCGATCTAGAGTTGAGCAAAGCATTTGAATTTCATGTGAGGAAACTGTTAAACTAGAGGAAGCGGTGATATTAAAAAAGGTTGTATCTTATCTGGACATAACCACAGCCTGTGCTGAAGGCAGGACTGACAGATTGGCACGAGGTTACCAGTGGGATTCTTGGCACTTAATTAATATTAACGCTAATGTTATTGACACAAAAGTATCAAAGCACACTTAGGAAAACTTGCTGATGAGCAAACCGGTGATCTTGTGTCCACACAGAGGAGGATCTGCAAGAGGGAGAAGAATTACATGGCTACAGAACTAAATAGTGAGGATGGAATGTCGTGGTAGTATAAAGTGAAGGGTGTGCCTTTAGATGCTGTAACGAGCACTAAGAATTAAGACCTCATCTGAAACTTCTGTGTGCTGTTCCAGCCTTGTTCAAAAATGGTGAATTTGTATTGAAGCAGAGACAGATCCGCAGTCGTAAGATCAGGGATTGGGGAAGCTGTTTTTGAGAGAAGCTGCCTTATTTAGACAAGTGGAATGAAGACTGAGAGGGAATATGATTGTGCTCTTATAAAGAAATTGGAGAGGAAGGGTAGGGTGAACGCCTCAGAGAGTTTAGAAGGCTTTTTAAGCTAAAAGATAATGTTGGCACAGGAACAAATGGGTATACACTGGCCATGAATAAATTTAAGGTGAAAATTAGAAGAATCAACAGGGGAATGAGACTGTAGAAGAGCTTTCCAACCAGGGGAAAGGGAGCGAAAACTTAACTAGTTTTAGGACAGATCGTAGTAATTTTGTTAATGGGACTGTGTAGTGTAGTGCTTACGACAGCAGGGAATGGGGCTGGTGACCTGCACAGTTTCTGACAGTCCTACATTTCAAATGCTTGGGAACACAGTGTTTGCAGAGAGGAGGTCAACCTGTATTTGTCAACTGGCTTTCCCTTGTAGGAGGGAAAGACCTACCTTGTAGGTGTTACAGTGGCGTACCAGAGCTTTTCCAAGCTACAGTGATTGCATCTCACACAAGAGATGTCTCATGTGGCCTTGTCATAGAAATAACCATTCAATTAATAGGATGCTTATTTAAATGATGAGTGTTTTTTTTTTTCCGATCCATCCCTGTCTCTTGCTGACAAGCAGAAAAATTGGGGAGACAAGGGAAAAGAGACTGACAATATAAAAAGTATTTGCTAAAAATATTAAATGAAATATTGTTTTGAATCCTGTCTTTAAGTCGTTTTTTGTTCCCTTTGAAAAAATGCTTTTTGCTTGTCAGCCACTTCCAAGAGCTAGACATGGTGGAAGAACCCACCGGTGTAGTTTTCAAGGTGATGTATGTCAGATATACCTGGGATGTGTTTAGATGTTCCTGTAACTAGCACCCCATAACACCTCCCAGTTAATCAAATTACTGGAACCAGTGGATATGGATTTATTGCAGTACTGCGTGCTGTGATGCTGTTCCTGTTTCTCTGGTCTCTCTTTGGATCCAAGAGTTTGTAGGAAGCTCTCACAAACGGGTTCTTGGCTGTTTGTTTGTTGCAGGTAGTTTTGGATTGCTGCGAAGGCGGCTCTCAAAGGGAAGCCATGGACAATCTGCTCAGGAGGGTGCACGAAGAGAAAACCCTGAAAGCGGAAAGTTTGGTCAAACTTCTGGGGGCTGTGAAAGCATCGTTCCCTGGTCTCCACCTTCTGCTGGACAACTTGGTGGCAACAAGAAATGTCTCTGGTGGCAAAGGTATGGGTACACTAAACTCCAGATGCGTGGGGACTCAGTTCAGGGGATTGCTAGGAAGTCTGGATGCTTGTCTGGACTTCAGTGTGCTCTTAGAATCTTATTTTCATGTAAGGGAATGGGGTGGCTTCTTTATGCAAACATAAATGGTCTGGGAGCACTGGGGTAGGAGGACTATGCCAGCAAGAAAGCCTCCGATTTGCAATGCAATGAGCAGTGTTGGGCAGAAGCCTATGGGCTCCTTCCTGGACTTTGACACCGATAGCGTAGAAACTAGGATGTCTTATTGGGCAAACAGGAGAACTGTTCCCTCCAGTGTCAAATTACTTTTTGGCTTTCAGTCACTTAAAAGCAGCAGCGTGTGTCTCCATAATAAAAAGAATAATTTTCACTTAATAAGCCCTTCATAAGTGAAGGCATCTTTACCAAGCTCTGGTCCATTGGTGACTTTAACTCATGGTACTTGCTGGCTTTGAAAATGCCTAAAACGTCCCCAAAGGTGTAGATGTCTTGAAATTAAGTACAAGCTATGTCTTACCTGGCTTCAGTCTTTGTGAATTCCTTGTGATTGAGGGAGATTGTGGGCTGTGTGTTTGGTTGGGTAGTGTTTCTGCACATCGTGGCCATTGAGTTGTGGTCTCCTGTGTGGAGCAGAGTGTGCTGATGGGAGTCCCATGCTTAGTGTCCCCATTAGACATCATTACCTTGGACAGCTAGTCCCCTTCTTTTTATTTTGGTGGAGTTTTGTCGTTTGTGGCCTGCCAGTGGTGGCTCTGGGGCTCCTGAGTCCTCACCTTTCGGCTGGTGGGACAGCCTTTCGAGTTTGGGTGGGTTTAGGCACACCCCTGAGCAGTTCAGATAGAGAGGTAAATTTCACCAGCTCTGAAGTCACTTAAAAATTAAAAACTAAATTAACGTGCAGTGAAATGTAAACGAGTGTTTAATAGAAAGCAAAACTGTGCTCATAATGCTGATAATTTCCTCTGTAGCAAACGTTCCCGACAGGCAGTTTGCTTTGTCATTTGTTAAGCACGATTGCTTTCTTGAAACACCAGACTCCCAACATGGTTAATTATCTAGTGGTAATACCCATTCCAAGGAGGAGCGTTCCTTAATTACATAGAGCTGAATCTCCTCAAATTGCAGCTTGAACAGACAGAAGCACAAATGTTTCTTATCAGGGAAATGAAGAGGGAGGGAATGATTTGAGCCACTGATGGCAGCCTTTGATGTCCTCTGCTGTCCTGCTAACAGAAAGGAGGATGTCTTGTGCAGCGGCGCAGGGCACGCTTTGCTTATGGAGCTCACCTTGGCACGGCAGCAGAACTGAGAGTGCATTCATAACAACTCAAATTTCTGTAATTTGAAACGGAAACGTTCTGATGGGAGAAGGGGAAAAATATTTTTTTTTTTGTAAACCATCCCCTGATCCATGTGGGGCACGTCCCAGTCATACCTAAACCCTACAGAGCTCAAGTGCTTAATGGGGTTCCCTCAGCTTTGCTGGGGAGTAGGCTCATGTCTCCAAGAAGTCTTTGTCCAGGGAGTTTTCATACTAGCTCACAATCTTCCGCTGGTTACTCCCACAGCCTGCCATTGCCTCCTTCAGCATCCTGGAGAGCTTTCTCTTCTTACCCAGCACTGTATGTCCTCTGGGTCCCAGAGACTGTATTTTCTTTTCACCAGGCTGTGTGTATTTAGCTGCTTTTCTCCCAGGTAGTGCTGTGCAAATAATAGATTTTTCTGTTTGGTACTGAACCAAAATAATTAAAAGACCTAAGCACACAAACAAAAAAACATGCACAGATGTCTTGGATGAACTACAGTTTTTTGTTTTGGTTTCTCCTACAAAAGTATAACTATGCATCTTCTCCAATTTAGTAACTCCAACAGTGAAAAAAATCCTTTTCAGATTCATCTATTTGGCAATTTACAGTTTTATTTATCAACTAATCTGGTGACAAGTACAATCATATATTACTTTTGGTACACAATGTATTTTGCCCAAGCCTCTTCATTATCCTGAATAAACATTGTTCCTCTTTCTTGAATTAGTCCATTGTGTCCTGATACTGGGGTGTCTTTAAAGGGTTGTGATGTTACTCTAGAGTAATCGTTGCTCAGATTCATCAGGGCAAACCTCAGCAGACCCAGCTTGGAAGTAGATATGGGAGGAAGAAGGAATGAGGTTAAAGTTGCGGTTTTTTGGTGTACGGGAGAGAAGAGGGTGTTAGTGCCGCTTTGCAATCGCACGTCTGCTTTGTGTTCCCTTAATGTTTTCACCAAGGACAACTCGGCCGGCTAAGTTTTTGATTACTGTGGACCATCTGGGTGTTTGTAAAATGTTTGATAGTCATACACTGCTGAGACAGAGTATGTTGCAGAGCTCCTTCTCAATTGAGTGGATCAAAAACTCTCACTTACAGACCTCTTTCACTGAAACGACAATTAAGAGTCAGTAACGGGGTCTCCTTGATTCCAGGGCATCAGAAGAGGCTGATGAACATCTCGAGGTGTTGTCTTCACAGACAAGGCCACATGTTTACCTGCTGAACATGGCTGAGAACTGAGACTTTCTTCTTCTGGGTTCAGACTAGGACTGCAACTCGCAAGGCATTTGGGTGCCAGAGATCTATTTCTGTAGGCACGTGCAGGCAGAGGATATTCTGTGTTGTCTTTGTTTGATTTGGAGAAGTTTTGATTTGTCATGTTGATTCTCTGCTTGAAGGTAAATCCAGGTGTCCTGACTGTAAGGCTGTGTGTTAGTCACCCAGGGAGAGCGGGCTGCCTTGGCTTTTTCAGCCAACCTTTTTTGGAACAGGTTGCCCAGGGAAGTTGTCAATGTTCCATCCCTTGGGGTGTTCAAGGCCAGGCTGGATGAGGCTTTGAGCATCCTGGTCTAGTGGGAGGTGTCCCTGCCCAGGGCAGGGGGGTTGGAACTAGGTGATCTTTAAGGTCCCTTCCAACCCGAGCCATTCTGTGATTCAGTCCCCCCCCGCTCTGAAGCCCTTTGGGAAGATGCTGTAAGCTGAGCTGTTCTTATTTTCATTCACTTGCACTCAGCCAAGTGGAGCCCAGAGGATTATGGAGCCAAACTGTTGAGACGATACCGAGAAAACTTAGTGGAGCTCCTCACAGACACCCAGACGCTGCTGCAGAGCATCTCTGCTGCACAGAGCCTGGCTCCTGCTGAGAGAGAGGTAAGCGGTCTCCTGCACATCTGCAAGGAGATACAGAGCTTTAATCCCCATCTGGGATCCCTGTCAAGTCCTGAGGACTTGATTTACCACCTGTCACGGCTTGGTTTGGGGCACACCTCCAGCAGGACTTGGTTTAATGATTCTTTAGTATCCTATAGTGGGAGCGAAGCAGGTAACGTGTATGAAGCTGAAGGTTGGCAAGTAAGAGTGGCTGACTGGGGCACTGAAGAGAGATGTTCAGCTTTGGAGTGAGCTGAGGAAATGGCTGGTGTGTTTGGGTGAAGAGAGACCTTATAACGGTCTTCCAGCATCTAAAGGGGGTGTACAGGAAAGATGGGGAGGGACTCTTAATCAGGGAGTGTAATGACAGGACAAGGGGTAACGGTTTTAAACTGAAAGAGGGGAGATTTAGATGAGATATTAGGAAGAAATTCTTTACTCTGAGGGTAGTGAGACACTGGCACAGGTTGCCCAGAGAAGTTGTGGATGCCTCATCCCTGGAAGTGTTCAAGGCCACTTGATGGAGCTTTGAGCAACCCTCGCCTATGGCAGGTGAGCTGGAACTAGATGATCCTTCAGGTCCCTTCCAACTCTAACCATTCTATGATTCCAAGAGATGGGCTTCCAAGTGGTCACTGCTTGAGTTGCACCATAAGTCAGGTCTCCAGGAGGGTGGGAGCAAGGGAAGGCTGGGTCTGGGGTGAGCCATGGTTGTGGCTGAGCATGACGCAGGGCAGATGGACGGGGTCCCTTGTTAGTGCATCACTGTGAGTCTTCCCAAGGCAATGGAGCAGGTTGTGAAGCGTGAGGCCGGTGGTTTTGCCTCCCTCGTGTCGGCAGCGCTGGAGGAGCGGTCTCTGTCAGTCTTTGCTATTTGGCAGCTGCTGCTGGCTGTACAGGAACCTGCACCACTGAACCTGCTCATGGAGGAGATCCGGAAACAGCCCGGCGCAGAGTTTTTCTTCCAAGCAGGTAATAGCCTTAGTGTCCCTCCCAGGTTCTCGCTGAGCTTCTGCTGCTGCTGGCAGGAACTGCTTTCTAACTCCTTGCCCTCTCCCCAGCCAGGAACCTCTTTTCTTCCAATGGGTTTCAACACCTGTGTCCTTGGTGAAATGGTTGATTGGTTGGAAAAGTACTTTTGCCTGCAATCGCGTCTGCTTTGCTTGTGGCACTGTGCCTTCAGGTTTTGTAATGAGCAAACCTTTTAAGAGCTGGCCACCATCCTGTGCTAATAACCAGCTGGAGGCCCACCAGACTGAAAGCACGGGTTTCATCTGTGTGCAGCCACCACCCTGTTCTCCTCCGAGCCTCAGGCTCTGGCTTTGAGTTTTTTCTACTTTAAAATCTAAACTGTTCTTTTCCCCCAAAACTGTTGTCAAAACCTCATGCGAGTGTGAGGAGTGCTCAGGTTGGTGGTCTTGTGGGGCAGGAAGGGGGAGCTGCACAGAGCCCGCTGTGTGTGCTGGCCCCGTGGGCACAAAGCTGGGGCTCACCTGCCTGCAGGGAGATGCCTGTGGGGTAGCTGTCTCCGTCCGAACTCCTCTCCTCTGTCCCCTCCATGCTCAGCCTGGAGAAACCAGCACTTCTGTTGCGTAGTGCATCTGGCTGCTTTTTATGTGACTGTCCTTGAATGAGGCAAATCGTGCCTAGAAATACCTGTTTCTCTGCAAAAGTCAGAATGGGATGTCTGTAATTGGGGGAGAGAAGAAATCCTGGGTCTTGGGAGAATCATGCCTGCCTTTTGAGGTTGTCAGTGTCTCTTTCAGCAATGTGCTTTGGAAAACCTAATATTCTTACCCAAAGTTGGACAAGCAGTGATAAGTGAGGTCTGCTAGGGATTTGTGCTAGATGTCAGTGCTGCAATTAGTATAACCAAAGCTTGCCTGTAATTGTTTGCTGTTTCCTGTGCCCTAAAGAAGTCACTCCTACTGTTAACAGCCCAGCTTCAGGAGTGGGCTGGACAAAGCTAAGTGAAGCTAAGGCAAGGATCTCCTTGGGTTTTGTGTTTTTAAATACCTTTACGTTTTATTTTCCTCTTCAGTGGCCACCAGCGAGAGTGCAGCCATTGAGATCATCCTGCGGCACAGCAAGCTGATCTCGGAGGCCATCCAGCAGAGAGCGGACCTGGAAGGCTTGGCCCTGGGGGAGGCAGGACTCACAGAAGCAGTAAAAGAGGTACGAGGGGATGCTCTCGGAGCTGGCATGGTTTGGGGCTCAAAGGGTGGACAGGCCCTAGCGTGCGCTGAAATCAAGGGACATTACTTAAGTGGGGGAAGCCATCCAAAGTTGGAGGTGCCCCTCTGCTGGAGTGAGAGCGTGTTGGGTGTGTTATATAAATTCTGCAGGAGCTCTTAGGCAAAAGAAATTGCCAGTGAGATTCTCACTTGGTGAAAATGTGCGTATTCAAACACAGCAAAACTATTCCAGCTCTGCAAGGGTGCTGACATCCTGGAGAAAGCAGAGCTGCCAGGGAGTAGGTTTCCATTTGAGTTGCCTGTTCCAGGACATATGAGAATGAAACGCTTCTAGAAAATGCACCGAGGATGCCATGATTGTGTAGCATCCCAGAGTGCCTTCCCTGTTTTCTCTTTGACAAGGAAAATGGGCTGTGTTAGTTAGTAACGAGCTGGCCATTTCCACCAAGCAATCTGCAGTTGCCCATTCCTGCTCTGGTTAGCTGCTGTTGGAGATGTGGAAGGGTGAGGTACGTATGGTCATGCACAGATCCTCACCCTGATTCTCCTTGCAGTGGCTGTCTGAAGGTTTGGATTTGGAAGGGAAAGAAAAGCCCAGAGAGCTGTGTATGAAGGACAGGTTTACGAGTTAAGTAAGCTTGTGATGCCATAAGGCATTGACAAACAGCTTTTTCCGTGGAAAGGTGGTTTTAAGTGAGCTAATACCAAAACAGAAAGTCAGAGAATTTAATTTCTTGTAACTTTTTTTTAATCCTGAAATTCTCTCAGCTCATGCACATACATCAGTGGAGGGGCAAAGATCTGTATGGAAAGGGATTTCTTTTCTGGTTTCTCAAAGCAGGTTCCCCGCAGTAGAGGTGAAATAAAGCAGAGGTGCCCTCACTCCCAGACCATCCCGACCTTTCACAGCCCAAAATCTCAATCATGTGGTGCTTTCTTCTTCTTACTACTCTAGCTACTGAGTATTTCTGCTCAGAAAGAAAGTTCAGAGGCCTCCTTGAAAGCAGCTCTGAGCACAGCCCAAGAGAAGTCTGTCCTGGCCATCAAGATCTGTCAGCTGCTGTGCAGTGTCCACGAGTCCTTCCCGGACCTGCAGCCAGTGATGCAGGAGCTGGGGCACGTGGGTAAGAAAAGCACAAACTTTCATCCTTCAGTGATTTTTTTTTTTTTTTTTTTTTTTTTTTTACACCCAGTTATGGGAGTTTTGGGCAGTTTGGTAGTGGACCTCCGTGTCGTGGTGGCCTGAGGTCATTTCACCCCTGGCCAGATGTCAGCGTTGGACTTGCAGGAGGATTCACAGGGGTGACCTCTGGATCCAAGCACTGCAGTGTGCCTTTCTCCTGCTGGTAAAATGCACCAGATTAAGTTTTGTTTGTTACAAGGGTTGTCGAGATTGTAACTGACCCCATGCTGGCATTCCTTAATGGTGTTTGCATTTCTCTACTCCAGCCCTTGCTCAGTAGGCATTTAAGCAACTTAGTTATCTAATTTGTATCTATACTAGGTTATTTTTCATAATTTTTATCTTTAACCTGTGGGGTTTCTTTTGCTCTTCCAGTACCGTATGAATTTGGACTTGTATTACAGTCCCTGACTTTATCTGTGTATGTGTGGGTACTTCACAGGCTGATTACGAAAAGGTCACCTTGGAGCGCACTTGTCTTGTGCAAAGATGACCGTGGCAGTGCAGTTTGTAGTCCCAGACTACTTCCCGAGTTAATTTTATAGTCCCTTAATTTGGTCTTCCTGTATATACACTTTACACAGCAAATGATCCCCTGTGAGGGTCCCACAGCAGTAGGGGAATGTTACGTACTGTACTAGTTTGGCAAAGGTCGAATGAAACATATGCAGATAGCAGTTTGGTGAACTCTGGAAACAAACGCATAGCAATAACCATGTGTGAGACCCTGCCCTGAGCTGTGGGATGCTTTCCAGCTGAGTGGAATTGTGTCTCTGCATTCGCCATTTGAAGGAAGAATGCTTAACAGAATTTGATGCTTTAATGCAAAAGGTAACAGAGGGCCAGGAAGCTAACTGCAAGTTTGCATTCTCTTGAAAAGGATGCAAATGTGACTTGCTTATTCTGTTTGCTCACATACATTTTTATGGAATTGTGCTTCCCAGCGCATCCAGATTCCTTGGGCTGCGGAGTCCACTAGGATGTACACAGTGTGATTTTTATCCAAGCACAGGCGTGAGTTTAGCCAATCTGTCCCTATTTACTTGTGGTGCCAGTGCTGCTTAGCTTATGGCGCAGTGTGGAAATATTAGCAGATTGCTAGGTAGTTAGAGTAAGAAGCTTATTATTACACAGAATCACAGAATGGTTCGGGTTGGAAGGGACCTTGAAGATCATCCAGTCCCACCCCCCTGCCCTGGGCAGGGACACCTCCCACCAGACCAGGTTGCTCCAAGCCCCGTCCAACCTGGTCTTGAACCCCTCCAGGGATGGGGCAGCCACAGCTTCTCTGGGCAACCTGGGACAGTGCCCCACCACCCTCACAGCAAAGAATTTCTTCCTGATATCCAATCTAAACCTACCCTCTTTCAGTTTGAGGCCGTTACCCCGTGTCCTATCACTACGCTCCCTGATCCGGAGTCCCTCCCCATCCTTCCTGTAAGCCCTCTGGAAGGGGCTCTAAGGTCTCCCCAGAGCCTTCTCTTCTCCAGGCTGAACAACCCCAACTCTCTCAGCCTGTCCTCACAGCAGAGGGGCTCCAGCCCTTTGATCATCTTCGTGGCCCTCCACTGGACCCATTCCAACAGGTCCATGTCCTTCTTGTGCTGAGGACTCCAGAGCTGGACGCAGTACTCCAGGTGGGGTCTCATGAGAGCAGAGTAGAGGGGTAGAATCACCTCCCTAATGTCTCGTCTTTTTTTAGGGGTAGAAGGGTTGTCTGAAAATTTAGGTCAGGATCATGATCGGTCTTTATGAATGAACACAAGCCTCCTGGCTTTGACGCTTGCCATCATTTCATGTTTGACAGTGACAGATGAAGCCAGTGTCCCCTGCATGCTGGAAAGGGGCTGAGCGCGAGCTGCTGTTCGTTAACTTGCCTGCGTTCTTGAGCAATGGGGGAATGTTGTTGGGGTGGTAGATGGTGACTGGAAGCAGTGCGCGTATAGAAGAAACTGAGGACCTGGATTACTGCTCTAGTCATAGGGCTTGGAGGGTGATAGCACATGCTCTGCTACCCTTTCTTGACTTAGTGGCCTTAATGGTCTCTTTGAGAGGTATCATAGAATCATAGGGTTGGAAGGGGCCTCTGGAGATCACCCAGTCCAACCCCCTGCCAGAGCAGGGTCACCCGGAGCAGGTGGCACAGGAACGTGTCCAGGTGGGTTTGGAATGTCTCCAGAGACGGAGACTCCCCCACCTCTCTGGGCAGCCTGTGCCAGGGCTCTGCCACCCTCACAGGAAAGAAGTTCCTCCTCACGTTGAGATGGAACTTCCTATGGTCAAGTTTGTGCACGTTACCTCTTGTGCTGTCCCTGGGCACCACTGAAAAGAGCCTGGCCTCATCCTCCTGACACCCACCCTTTAAGTGTTTATACGTGTTGATAAGGTCCCCCCTCAGCCGTCTTTTTTCCAGACTGAAGAGACCCAAATCCTTCAGCCTTTCTTCATCAGAGAGATGTTCCTGTTCCCTCATCATCTTAGTAGCCCTTTGCTGACCCCTCTCCAGCAGTTCCCTGTCCTTCTGGAACCGGGGAGCCCACAACTGGACCCGTTGCTCCAGCTGTGGCCTCCCCAGGGCAGAGCAGAGGGGGAGGATGACCTCCCTCCACCTGCTGGCCACACTCTTGTTGATGCCCCCCAGGATGCCATTGGCCTTCTTGGCCAC
>VYZM01005145.1:301598-353083 GCA_013398915.1 Dromas ardeola
GAGGACTGGGCCCAGTACTGACCCCTGGGGAACACCACTCGTCACTGATCTCCAACTAGACTCTGTGCCCCTAACCATGACCCTCTGAGCTCTGTCTTTCGACCAGTTTTCTATCCACCTTACTGTCCATTCATCTAACCCACAATCCCTAAGCTTCCCTATGAGGATGCTGTGGGAGATGGTGTTGAAAGCCTTGCTGAAGTCAAGGTATACAACATCCACTGCCCTCCCCTCATCTATCCATCCAGTCATGCCATTGTAGAAGGCTATCAGATTAGTCAGACATGATTTCCCCTTGGTGAATCCATGTTGACTACTTCCGATAGCTTTCTTTTCCTCCACATGCCTTGAGATGACGCCCAGAATGAGCTGTTCCATCATCTTTCCAGGGATGGAGGTGAGGCTGACCGGCCTGTAGTTCCCCGGGTCCTCCTTCTTGCCCTTTTGGAAGACTGGAATGATATTGGCTTTCCTCCAGTCCTCAGGCACCTCCCCTGTTCTCCAGGACCTTTCAAAGATGGTGGAGAGCGGCCCAGGAATGACTTCTGCCAGCTCCCTCAGCACTCTCGGGTGCATCCCATCAGGGCCCATATCCTACACTGTAGATTCAGTGTTCATGCCCAGTTCAGGTCTAGGTTCTCCCTTCTAACTCTGCCGAGAGCTGCCACCAATACAGTTGTCTTTTTCACTTGGTCATGGCTCTGATGAGGATTTCCAGAGAAAAGGTGATTCCTTCTTATCTGCCGTTCCCTTTCTGTCTCCTGCTGATGCTGCAGGCACCTGCCCCACTCCCATTGACCCTGTTTGACCACAGGATTTGCCAGGGATGATGCCCTGGTGACTCTGGAGGAGGTAAGCCAACAAGAATTGCACGTGCCTGTGAACGTCCAGCCCACCTTAGCTCCTGGACACCTTGCAGTGCTTACCAGCGAGGCACTTGGGGAGTCAGCTAGATTGCTCTGGCAGATGCCTGCTTCTCTGGCACCAATATCAAAGAGAGCAGACTGCTGTTACTAAGTGTCTTTGCAGGGCTTCAAGCCAAGGTTGAGACTAAATCAAGCAAGAAGCAACATCAAAAACAAGAACCCTGGAAAAACGGTATTTACTTGGCAAAAATATATATTCTGTATGAAGTGTCCAGAGGAGGATTGCCAGTTACCAGCCCCTTCTTGGCATCCTACGGATCTTTATACTGAATGTCCATATCTTAATTTCTAGGCCAGTCTCCTCAGCTTTGATATCACTGCTTACCAGCCCTAAATGTTGCAGGTGGCTTTATGGATCAATAGCCATGTGGCTCTTGGCATGAGGTAGGAATGATAACTGTGCACCTCATGTTTGATGGATGTGAGCTTCCACTTGAAACAGAGGAGATCTTACATTTCTGAAGAACATATGTGCCGCATGGAGATGCATACAGTTTGCATTTCCACTTGAAAGCAACAGTTCTTACACCTCTACTGAAAAAAAAAAAATAATTCTGATACTTAATTTAGGTGAGATGAAGCACTTGGAAAGCACCAGGCATCCCTTGTGGAGGAAGCTGTCTGCATCCATCCTCAACCACACTCAGCATCGTCAACTGGGTTGGTTCCTTTGGTGGTGATACAATGTGAAATCTGTTGGCTTCTGCTTGAGTCCCTTCTGTAGTCAGGGCAGTTTCACTGTTGGCAGCTGGTGCTCGCAAGGATGAAGTTTGGCTCTTCCAGCCAACTCCATAACCTCCTCTCTTGCCAGCTGCATTCCAGGTCTCCATATAGTCACTTCTTGGGAGGTCGTGTTCGTCAAGATATGCCTCACTTTCAGATCTCAGAAATGTGTCAAGAACTCCAGCAAAAAGGCTTTTCCTCTGCACAGTCTTGTGTTTAAAAAAAGACAGTTATCATCTAACTTAGGCCTGCGTCAGCCCCTGGAATTGTTAGACTCTAGGGTCTGCGGGCAAAGTGCCATTCTCCCCTGTAAAGATTCTGTGTTAGAAGCCACCATGTGTGTCAGCAACCATTGGAATGACCTTCAAAATGCAAAGGGGTAGGTAGAATTTTCTTCCAGCTTAAGCTGAAGAAGTGAGAGACAGGATGGTCACACACAAAGAGATCTGCTTCTGGAGTCATGAATCACAGGGAGGGTAGAGCAGCCACCAGGATTACAGACTCAGCAGACCGCTTACAAAAGAGAACAAGAACTCAGTATGAAATATGCCATAATTAACAGCAGGGTTTTTCTTCCAGTGCTGAATGTCTTTTCTACCAGAGAATGGAAAGTGATGCAAAGTCCAGAGTCCCAGAGGACCCTGCAGTCAGGAATTCATGGTGTACATTTGCCCTCGGTCTCTGTCTACTCCCAGGAGGCTCAGCCAGGGGCTGCATGCTGAGTTCCTGCCTCTCAAACTTGATATGCAATCCTTTCTTCACTCTGGTCTTACTTCTCACGAGGGCACTCGGGTTCACCTCCAAGCTTCCTGCATCTCCGAGGATGGGAGCTGACTGGGCAATGTCTGTTGCTCAACACTGCCCAACGAGGTATGAAATGTTGTCTTCACCCATAGGAGTGGTTCTGGGAGACATCCTGGCTGCCAAGTGGAAAGGAATTGCTGCCCTGATGTAGCAGTACCTCGTGTCCCCTCTTCTGTTCAGGCAGCAGCCAGCCCGTGGTACTTGATGCCATTAAAGAAACCTGCAAGTTCAGCAACCTGACACCTGACCTTACTGTCACATCAACTTCGTGTCATACAGTTTAGTATGTCTCCCATTCTCCCATTTCATGGTAGCCTTTGAAAGCCTTTTGAGGGTGTATTCCACCATCAGGCAAGGTTCCTTCTGCCATCCAGGATGTGTATATTGCACTGGCATGGCGACTACAGGGTGCAGGTACTTAGCTATTGATTTCACATGATCTGCTTCAGCTTTCTTTCAGACTGTTCCCTGTCTCACAGAGCGGAGCAGAGGGGCAGAATCCCCCCCTCGCCGTGCTGCCCACGCTGCTGGGGATGCAGCCCAGGATGCGGTTGGCTTTTGTCCACATCCATCCTGCCCAGCAAGGTGACTCTTTTTGACACTCAACATTTCTGGGAGATTTAAAAATACTTCTTCACTTGGGTCAGAAAAACTGATAGTGTTGGTTGTAGGGATATGGGAAGAGACCTTAGAGGTGGAAGGCATGTACTGCTATCTTGACGGAGCAGGACAAACTGTAAACCAGTCTTTCAGTCTGTTTTTCTCCCTTGATGTGTTCAGAGGTCAGTGGGTCACCACTTGACATCTTAAGATTTCCAAGTCTGTTGGAATATGTCACCTGGTTTCTAGTTTGTTGGAAATCCAGGGCAGTAGCGCTGTGTAGGGAGGACGATTTGCTGAGATCTCCCCATAGCGAGGAAAGCAGAAATGAAGTTTTTCAAGAATGGGCTGAATTTCCTGTGCATTGGCAAGAGAAGTCTGCACTGGTTTCCATGGCCACGCAGTGGCATGGTTCTCATTATAGCAAAGAAGCCAAATATATCTGTTTGTATTTTGATTTCTTCCATACGTGCGTTCCCTGTGGGTCTTTTCTGTAGACTGAGATTCCTAGGTGAATTTTACAGCTTGTGCTTTTTGAGATGATGGTGTTACAGGGCCTCAGAAAAGCATTATACTTTGTAAGAAGTGAATGTAATGAGCGATTTAAAATACCTCAGGGCCCTAACCAGAAGACTCAAAAGGGTCGTAGCAAGATTATCTGTTCTCTTTCAAAGAGTTTGCGTTTGCGAAGTGTTCCTGAGATTTCTTGTAATTAATGGCTGAATATCCTCTCTCTATGGCAGACTTAGACAGTATCATACCTAAGGCTCAGATCTTCAAACATTTAATCACGGCCATAACTTCATGTGTCTGAGCAGGAGGCAGATGCTTGGAAGCAACTGATGTTCCTGTTTGAGGAGCAGGCTCTTTGGAAAATCTGGCCCTGGCTCTTGCCAATCTAATCCAGCCGCTGGTATGTGTGGGTGGAGAAACTCAAGGACTGCTCTTTCATGCATCGTACCATGCCACGGCCACTTTTGGGCAGAGCCATGTGCCACCGTTGTGATGAGACAGCATGTCTGATGTGTGTCTGTTCTTGCTGTGCAGGGACGACTGTCTGTGTAGTAGCATTCAGGAGATGGGAGACTGAGGGGCTGGTGACCAGTAGGACTGGTCACCACCAAAACAGGAATTACTATTTCTGTAGGTCTCTTGACTGAGGGAACTGGGGAGAAACCTGGGATCAGGAAGTGGAAGGTGAACAGTGAATCCCAAGTTGAAGCTCTGGACAAAGATGAGCACAAGAGGGGAGGTGCCGGTGCCAAGGAACCGAAGGAACACCAAGAAAAAGCTTCTTCCAAGAAGAGTTTTGTCTGCAAAGCCTGCGATAAGACTTTTCACTTCTACTGCCGCCTGAAGGTGCACATGAAACGTTGTCGGGTGGCCAGAGGAAAGCAAATCCAGTGTAAGGAGTGCAGCGAGGTCAAATCAACAAAGAAGGAGCTGGAGAAGCATCAGCTGGAGGTCCATGGGATGGTGGGAACGGCCAAGAAGAAGAAGAAGCGGCTCCCCGTGGCATGCGACATCTGTGGCCGAGAGTTTGCTCATGCCTCAGGTAGGGTTGGTAGGAGCAGGGTTGTTTGGGCAGAAGTCTGGACAATGTAATAAAAGGATAGTCTGAAATCTCCTCCTCCTCCCTGCAGCTCTGAGTGCTGTGTGTGAGAAATGCAGCTCAGCTCATTTCTCCTGCCCCACTGAGTACAACCGCTTTCTGATTAGTTCTTCCCTAATAGGTTTTCCACATGGCTCATCAAGGAAAAGTGGGGCTACTGGCAAACTTAAAAAGCCTCCAAAAATAATCAAACTGTTCCAGTTCTGCGGCTGGTTTAGCAGGATGAGTAAGAGGAGTTGAGTCTCTTTGCCCTCCCTGTGGCAGGTTATGATATCATGGTGGACCTCCATCCCGGAGGACACAGGTGGACCCCTGGTGTTGCGGGTGGGCAAGTGGACCTCTGGGTTGGGTGGAGTGGTGCCTCTGCAGCAGGGTTGGGCAGGGCTGGCGCCGGGTCCCACCAATGCCACCCTGGTGGTCCTGCCTGCCTCCCCAGGGATGCAGTACCACAAGCTGACGGAGCACTTCGACGAGAAGCCCTTCTCCTGCGAGGAGTGCGGGGCCAAGTTCGCAGCAAACTCCACGCTGAAGAACCACCTGCGGCTGCACACAGGGGACCGGCCCTTCGTGTGCAAGCATTGCCTGATGACCTTCATGCAGGCCTCAGCCCTTGCTTACCACACCAAGAAGAAGCATGCTGAGGGTGAGCCTTCCCTGTGGGAGCCCGGCCATGAGCTTGGCTTGCTCCATCCACTCCTTCCTGCCCTACTCCTCCATCTGCCTCCTGGTTGCTTCTCCAGCCTTCCCATCCTTTGGGAGGCTGCTCCCAGACCTTCTTCACCCACGTGGTTTCAGCTGCTGTTCCCAGCTCTGCCTCTCCCCCATCCCCTTCTCCGGCTCCTCCCTTTATCCACCCAGTTAGCAGCTTGCGCTCTGTTAAGGGGATCTTGGTCTTTCTCTGCCTTCCTTGTTTTGCTCCTGAGTTCCTGTGCTCCTCTCTGTCCTCTCACATCTAAAGTCTTGTGATGTGACCTCCTCCCTCTGGTTAATCTGCTTTCTCCTGTCACTCCCTCTGGTTGAATTTCACATAGGTTTTCATGGCAGTGCTTCTCCTGTCCCTGCACCCAGCCTCTTCTGCAACTGGGGCATGAGTATGTTGCAGGTAGGCAGTTAATTTTGAACATGAGATATGCCAGTGTGTAGTACCTTCAGGAGCATGTACTACCTCCAGATACTTGAGATCTATTGTAATCTAATACTCCCTGTGCAGGTGTGGTTTTCTCCAGCACCTCTAGGACCTTCTTGACCCTGCACTGAGATGCTCTGGCCACTCCAGGGAAGCCTGTCCAGTTCACGATCTCTCCCTCTGAAATTAGGCGTAGTCCGGGCAGAGCTCCTGTCCCATTAGGTGCAGGCTCTCACCCTGGGTGTCACTGCAGGGAAGATGTACGCCTGCCAGTACTGCGACGCTGTGTTCGCCCAGTCCATCGAGCTGTCGCGCCACGTCCGGACTCACACGGGGGATAAGCCATATGTCTGCCGGGAGTGTGGGAAAGGCTTTCGCCAGGCCAACGGGCTCTCCATCCATCTCCGGACCTTCCACAGTGAGTGTTGTGGACTGCCTCCTTGGCTTGGGCAGCCCAGCCTGCAAGACACAGCTTCTGCGGGGTCATGGCAGACCCATCCGTGCCAGCAGAGGCTTGTCCAGGTGTTACTGGTGCCTACAAGCTGCCTGGGTGTCTCATGATGGGTTTTTTTTCCTCCCAAGAAAAGCAATACTCTTTAGTGATTTGATGCTGTGGGTAGGATTATCCCAAAGAAAATGGCAGGGCTGGCTTCCAGCAAACTGCAAGCTGCTGGGAACCTACCACGGGAAGCTGTTAGATGAGCAGGAGCAGCAACATCTGTATGCAAAGCCAAAACTCCCGTGCTAGTTTTCATCTGGGAATTAACAAGCTTTTATTTCCCTTTGCTTTCCTCCCTCTGTGAATTCTCCTCTTAATTCTTTTTTTCCTTGGATTCTTTGCCACCTGTTTGTTGCGTTTCTGGGCGGCAGACATCGAAGATCCCTACGACTGCAAGAAGTGCCGAATGAGCTTTGCCACCCTGCAGGAGCACCGCAAGCACGTCCATGAAGCCCACTCCCGGGAGTACCACCCCTGCCCTACCTGTGCTAAAGTCTTCAGCGCCCCGTCACTCCTGGAGCGCCACATGGTGACCCACGTTGGAGGAAAGCCCTTTAGCTGTGACATCTGTGACAAAGCTTACCAGGTGAGCTGGTGCAGCAAGGATTTCCTCTCATGTGCTGGAGGTTGCTGTTGCCTGCTCCTGCACCAGGATGTCTCTCCTGGCCATGTGCACTGCATGCAGCAGTTTGTGGTCAGCAGAAGGAAAAATTGCACAGAGGAGGCAGAGTCTGTAGAGAAAAGGCAAGTCCATGGATGGGCCATGACTGCAAAGGTCTACATACCTGCCCATCTGAACCCTCAGGAATCTCTTTCACCCAAGTTTCTAGCTGCCGGGAAATGTAGGAATGAAAATACTTGTGTTGCAAATGGCATGCCCCAGTGGGAGTGTGTGTGGGAGTACATTCCTACAAGGGAACAAAAATTCACACCAAAAGAAGACCTGCAGCGAGTGAGATGAGGATGAGGGATTCAGCAGGGTTCAGCTCCTCAGGGGCAATGGAGAAGCAGAAGTGAGGTGTTAGCTGTTGTCCTGTGGGAGCCCATACCTGCTGAGCACAGCCCCACTGTTCCTGTTGCTTCCCACGCGGTTTCTTACTGTCATGATGTCCGTGGAACAGCTTTGTATTGTAACCATGATTTGATCCTTATCATTGCAGCAGTTGTCGGGGTTATGGTATCACAACCGGACCCACCACCCTGATGTCTTTGCAGCTCAGAACCACCGCACCTCCAAGTTCTCCTCCCTGCAGTGCAGCTCCTGTGACAAAACCTTCTCCAGCACTGCTGCTCACCGAAAGCACGTCAAGGCAGAGCACACAGGTAATGGCCCATTTGTTAGCAAACAAAAAAGCGCGGCGACTGCTGGGAGAGATGTAGTAATAACTCTGATAGGAGAAGGTTGCGTGTCCCATTTGCCTGCAAATCACAGTAGATTCTTTGTATCCTGTAGCAATCTTTTCTGGCAAGTCTCACCTCAGTGTCTTGCAGCTCACTTAATAGAATAGAATCATAGAACGTGTTGGGTTGGAAGGGATCTCTAAAGACCATCTAGTCCAGCCCCCCTGCAGTCAGCAGGGACATCTTCAACTAGATCAAGTTGCTCAGAGCCTCATCCAGCCTGGCCTTGAATGTCTCCAGGGATGGGGCCTTCGCCACCTCTCTGGGCAACCTGGGCCAGTGTCTCACCACCCTCAGAGTAAAGAACTTCTTCCTAATGTCTAATCTAAACCTACCCCGCTCTAGTTTAAAGCCACGGCCCCTCGTCCTATCGCTCCATGCCCTTGCAAACAGCCCCTCCCCAGCTTTCCTGTAGGCCCCCTTCAGGGACTGGAAGGGGCTCTAAGGTCTCCCCGGAGCCTTCTCTTCTCCAGGCTGAACAACCCCAACTCCCTCAGCCTGTCCTCATAGGAGAGAAGGCCACTTGCTCTTGGCCTCTCCTTTTCCTGCCTTATCTCCAAAGATGGTCCTTGTGTCTATATGCATGTGTGGTGTTGCTGAAACATTAACAAAGCTATGCTCCAGAAGGTCTTGTAGAAGACCTTGGGTGCACACTTTTCTGTTCTTGGCCTTGTTTGCAGATGTGAAGTTCCATGAATGTGGGATGTGCAAGGAACTCTTCCCCACGCTGTCTCTTCTGCAGGTCCATGTGAAGTGCAGGCACTCAGGTCTGTTACACTTGCTGTTGTTCACGTTAACCTTGGGAGCAATGACTGCTCCTCTCAGTGAGTGATGTCTAAGGTGTAAGCGGGAGAGTGAAGGTGGATGTGGTAAGGAAACAGAGTGAGAGGAAATGGAGAATGAATGGATGAACTGGAAGAGCACTGGTTTTGGTGAGGCTGGGACATGTTTGTTAAGCTTCTGGGGCCACTGGAGTCAAGGAGGGATCTGGATTTGCTTGTTACAGCAGGTAAGAGAGCTAAGTGCGGGTGAGGAGACATCAACACAGAGAAACGAGGAACCCCGAGCATGGGAATCTGTGGAGGACAGAGCTAGTGGGAGACTGGAGAAAAAGGGAGTTTAGCACCAGAAAAATCAGAGAGGGACCTGCAGTTGGGGAGACCACATCAAGGGCCCTTTGACAAGTGAGCAAGCTGAAGCAAGGTTGTGGGTCAGGGTGAACTGGCAGATCGGACTACTACGGAAGGCAAGTCCCCAGGGCTGTGCATGGGATGGCAGGGGAGGAGACGGATCAGGAGACATTGGAGGGGACAGTCCACAGCAGCCTGGAGAGTGAGGAAGTAGAAGACCTGGACATAGCCTTGTCTGAGAGGAGAGAGCCCCTGGGCAGATGGTGGGTTTGCAATAGCTGAATTGGGAGGTGCAAGCCAGGTCAACAAGGAGCAGTGCTGGATGATGCAAAGGGAGAAGAGATGTTTGCGAGAAGGGACAGCCGTAGCTACAATCATACACCACCCTGATTTCTGAATGACAGTGCTGCAGAGAGTTAGATCTAAAATGGACCTGAACAGCCATGAACTGTTTGACAGACAGTCGTGTAGCCAGGAGAGGGGACACTGGCACACGCCATGCCCTGAGTCCCTGGTGGGTTTCAGCCCTGCGTGTTCTGGCCATTTGCAGCTCGCTGTGCCCTTGGGCTGGCCCTGGCTGTTGCAGCCCAGGCTCAAGGCAGTGCGTCTACCCGCAGGCTCCCAGCCGTTTCGCTGCTTGTACTGCTCAGCATCCTTCCGCTTCCCAGGGGCCCTGCAGAACCACGTCACCACCAAACACTTCAAGCAGACGGAGAGCACCTTCACCTGTGAGCTCTGTGGGGAGCTCTTCACCTCCCAGGGCGAGCTGGAGGGGCACTACAGTGCAGAGCATCCCAAGGTGGTCTTCTCCCAAGCCACCACGACCCAGATTGTGCAGGTAAAAACTGCTCTGTGCCGCAGCACCTGCGGTTGTTCATCCATCCTCCACCTCCAACCCTCTTATTCTTCCCAAATCCACCCTGTGTCTCCTGTTAGCCCTTCTGCTTCCTGATTCCCCCTTCTTAGAGGGGCCCAGCATGCAAGCCCCCCAGCCCACAGTGCTCTGGGATTTCTGTGCTGGTGTGAGGTGGGCTCGCTGGAGGGGATGCAGCTCAGTCCTGGTTCTCAGGTGGGGAGGGAAAGGGACTGACAGCATGTGCAGAGGTGTTTGCTTACTCAGAGGCTATTAAAGCCCAGATGACATACCCCTTGAGATTATAGCTGTTTTGTCGGGAGCCAAATGCTAGGCTTGAACCCAGAGTCTTTCTCTTCAATATCTCAGCCATCAGTGGAGAACAGCTCCTTGGATGAGGGAGCCAAGGGTGCAAGATTCCCTGGGCTGGCATTCCTCCAGTGGATCATCACAGAGCATTTATTGTCTGCAACTGCTTGTGGAGCTAAATTATAGCAATTTTGTGGAGAGAAATATTTAAATTACTCTCCTGTCTTCTCTTTTCCATCATCAGTGTGTGTGATTTGGTGTTTCCAATTAGTCTCACGCCTACTGTGATTGCAGACCTCTGGCGTGAAGCTAAATGTTATTACTAGAGCTGGGGCCGAGAAAGATGTGGGTAGCAAAGTGATCATGGGGAAAGCGGTGCTGTAAGTGTCTGACTCTTAGGTCATCTTCCACACAGGTAATTCAGACATCGGAGCAAGGAGCAGCAGAACACATCATCTCTTTTGATGAGGCCCAACTTGCTGGCTCCCAAGTCTTTGTGACGTTGCCTGAATCTCAGATGAGCCAAGCTGGCTCTGAGCTGGTGGCAGTGACCATGGAGGACTTGTTTGATGACAAAGTCACTCTGATTTGTGAAGAAACCAAGTGAGAGTGAGCAGCGGGTGCCCACGCATGGCGCCCGGTATCCACTAGACTTGTTCAGGAGCTGTGCATGCTGCTCCAGCACGGAGATTCAGGGTTTCTTTGGGAAAGCATCCGCGGGTATGTGACGCTGCAAAAGAAATGGTATGCAGCAAGCACAGCATGGCCAAGGACAGGAGGCGTTTGTAGACATTCACAAGGGCCTGGGAACTCTCCCTGCAGTCAGCAGCTGCCAGCTCAGGTGAGCTGGACCACTCAACCCTCCAGGCTCAAGAGAAATAAAGAAGCAGAGGAAAAGATGGGAATTGTGTGTGTTCATGTGTGAACAGAGTGGAGAGGAGGAGACCAGTGCAGGACAAAGTTGGGCTGGTAGGGGTATGTGAAACCAAAGAAAAAGCTGCCCCGAGAATTCGGAGTGGAGATTATAGCTGAATCAGTGATGTGCTTGCAGGTATGTGCTACTCTGCAGGATGAGTTAAGGGCTGCTTTGTTCCTCGGTTGCTCTCCCTGTACCATTGTGCTGCCTGTTGTGCCAGCTGGAAAAGTCCTCGAGCGCAGCTGACATTTGGACCTCGAGCAGAGACCTGGGAGTTGTGCTAAATGGCTTCGGAGCTGCTCAGGTACTGCCTCGTGTGTAGCACAGGTCTGATCCCATCCATGCCTTTGCTGCGGCTGTCTCTTACGAAGAAGGGTCACAGGCAGGTCCGGGCATCCACATCCTCTTTGCGAGCAAGCAGCCCTGCGATCTCCTACCTCCCCTCTAATTCACTGAGGACATGCTGAAGCTGCTGCATCTTAGAAAGAGCTGTGTCTGCATGGCAGGGCCCCCCGTGACCGGTACCAGTGGATTGGCACTAATGAAGGCATTTCTGTCTGAGTGTGCTGATGTAACTGCACATAAACATTCCCCGTGGCACACAGGGCATTGCTTTGTAAAATGCATTCAGATACCTACTGCAAAGTTTGCTTGTCTGGTGCCAGCGCGATGCAACAGCTTCATTGCAGCATAGAGGCCCCTTTAAGGCTAAATTTCATAAGGCTTTTTTATCTGTGGTTTCCTAAAATATAATCTGATAATTAATGGTTTGCTGAATCCATTATGAAGTGCAATTAGATAGACGCAGGTTTCCTGTGGCTCTAAGGGGACTGGTAGCATTTATCTTCCTTTCCTCATGCCAAAAGGTTGAACTCTGCCACTGCGATATTTACATACTGAGCGGTGATCCCCGCCGCATCTCGCAGCCTGAGACCCTGCGGCGAGCAGCGCTCCTTTTATCATGCTGCCCAGAGCCACGGGAGTGCAGGGTATGAACAGATTGGAGTTTTCCAGCAGCATCTTGTGCTGGTTGCTCACAGCCACCAGGCAGAGATGGCGACATAGGAGCGTGCCAGGGTGGTTATGCCAGTGAGATAGTTTGTTGTTCCTGTTAGAGCTTGGAGAAAAGAAGTGAACAGCAAGGGGTGACCCCAGGAGAGGGGCTTGGTGCAGCTGATGTTCTCTATGGCATTTTTTTGGGGTGTGTGGCAGCAAGCACCTGACCCTGTTGAAGTGTTTGTTGCACATGTTGTGAAGTGCTTCCACCTTTCTCTTCCTCAGTTGCATGCCCAGCTTGTCCTCCAGGCTTTGCGGTGAAGATGAAATGGAGGAAGTGTGAGGTTAAGTTGCCACTGAATCCAGGAATGACCAGGAGATGGTGCTCAAGGTCTTGAGGATTAGTGCTAACGGCCAGGTGCCTCTGCACCTTTGCTGAAGCTCCTCTTGGCCTTCCCAAGCCATACGCAGCTCCTGGGCAGGCGTGGAGAGACCTTGAGCCACTGCTAAGCTGAAGGACAACTCCAAGTCCTGGACGGGGCACCTCCAATCCCTGGATATTGCTGCTTAAAGAAGAGCCTGAAACTAGGCTGTGGCCACCTGTGGAGAGCATGGAGGGTACTGCTGGAGACCATCTCATGCCTGCCTGGAAACAGAAGAGCTGCGCGTGCCACTTAGGATGAGCACAGGGATAGTGACAGAACAAGCAAGTACTTGTTCCTGTGCTGGGAGGTAAGCGGTGGATTTTCTCCCACAGGCTGGTGGAGATGGAAGCTGTTTCCCCCTTTTCTGGCTCCATGGGAGCTGGGAGCTGTGGGACACAGCCTGTAGCACAGGCTAGGTGAAGCTGACCTCTCTTTTTTTTTTTTCCTGAAAAACTCTGGAGGAAGACTAAAGGTTTAGCAGGGTCTGGGGAGAAGTTGCCTCATTTGTAGCCCCCTCATAAGGCTTAACTCGGGAGAAGCATGCAAGTGATGCATTTTGACTTTGATCCCTTCGGTCCCTGTTGACTGAGTTTTGTCACAGTTGAAGGGGTACAGTGTAAATCGCACATCAGGTGAGGTTCAGGCTCATGTCTGCTGTTTAGAGTCATCTCTCCTGCCGTTGTGTGCAGCAAGAGCCTGTGTAGACGTATCCTCAGCAGCGTCCTGCCTGCGGTATACACCCAGTGAGAGCTCTGCAGCTGTACAGGGACTATCAAGCATCTCCTGTATCATTATGAGGAGATAATAACTCAGATCCCCCTGTTCCAGTTCCTTCTTGATGGATGAAGTATGCACATGAGAGAAATCGCAGTGTTAGCATCACCTATATCCTACCTGGAAGGAAGATGCGTTTCCTAAGGCACATCCTGGTCTGGCTAGCCCAACGCTGAAGATGCTGATCACTAGCGATTTTTTGTTATACTGCATATTCTTTTTTTCTATGTAAAAATAAAACACAGAGAATGAAAGATGTGGCTGCACGGTGACAAGTGTAAAGCAATTGATTGGAAGGAAAAATCCTTATTTCTGAAAAATGTGATTTTTGCAGGTCGTCTTCCAGGTGCTGGGTGACCCATTGGGTTACGTGGGGTCCTGTGCCCCTCTTGACCTTGGTGCCATCTTCTGTAAGGAAGAGGAGAAGCTATTGTCAGGTCAGGCTGGAGCACGGGACTGTCCTGCCCTTCGCTGTGTCCTCCTGTTGCAAGTGCCAGATGCTTTTGGAAAAAGCACAGACTGTCTGTAACAGAAGCCTGGGGAGTAACATCCCATGGAAGATGTTTGATCAGTTAATGATTTATATATCTCCATGCATTAACTGGTGACATTTAGGGTGCAGGATTAAGCTTGTGACTGTTAGGAAACGTCTGTTTTCTGCACAGCTTTCATTCTGACCCGGTGTCTGTCCTGTTCTCTGAAGGCTCCTTTGGAAAAAGGCAGGGTGCTGCTGGGTACACCAATGGCTGTGAGCAGCCCCCCCTTGGCATTTCCCAAGGCAAAGTGTAATTTTGCAGCCCCAAGGTGTTATTTTAACACAGTATATGTGAATTCTGGGCTTTGGTTTTAGGTTTGGTTGTGTGTTTTTTTTTTTTTTTTTTTAAATCCAACCCATCTGTGATTAGGTGCAAAGATGCTGCCACCTTGCCCAGGAGCAAGGGGTGGAGGTGGTGGGAGCACAGAGAGAGCTCGGATGTTGCTTGAAGCCTCTCCTGGGGGAGAGGAGGAGGAGAGCGGGTACCAGTGCTCTGAAAACCCTCCATGTGAGTTGGGCAAGCCCTGGCAGCCCCTGTGCCCCGGCTGATGTCTTGGCAGATTTCGTTATCGGTCTGGCAGGCTGCCAGCACATCCCCAGCAAATTCAAGCACTGGAAAAGGGAAGCGACACTTCCAACGGCCTCCAGCTCAGCAAAAGCCAAGCGGCGTTTCACAGGGCAGAGATGAGATGCTTCAGCAGCCAGAGGGAATTCCCTCTCCTGAATATCAGTGGTTTGCTGCAGACAGTGAGATCCGAGGCGCTTCCCTGGGAGATGGGCTCAGTAACCTTTGGTAATGGGGAGGAGGAGGCTGGCTAACGGACGGGGCTCGGCCACCTCTCCAGCATCAGTTAATGCGTCTAATCCCCCCCCCCCAAGTCAGCTGTACAGTGCCTTGTTGGAGTAAGTCCCCACAATTCCTGATTTCCTGCGTTAAAACAGTAATTCCTTTTATCGGGTCTCCAGCCAGCCTTTCGCACATGACAAGAGCGCAAGCAGAAGCTCTCACTTTGCCTTCCCTGCACCATTTATGATCACTTAAAGCAGGAAATCTGCCCAGGTTCCTAATCACATTTAAGCAAACCTGATAAAGTGAGCTAGCTCTTAATCCACTTAATACGAGACACATGGATGCTGTGTAGAGCCTGCTATATATAGCTCTGCTCTACCAACAGGAGTGGGGCCAGGAAGCATTCACGAGTCAGATCATGGCACCTGTTTTATGTGACCTGCGAGGAAACAGAAAGTCCTTGCCGGCAAAGCGTACGGGCAAGACAGAGGGTGGAGGAGCAATAAGGAGCAGTGGGGATCCCAATTGCCTGGCGTGCAGGCACAGTCGAGCTGTGTGCGTCTTAACATTGCTAAATGTCAGGCTCTGTATCTGGGAAGAGGTGATGCTGGCCATGCGGAGAGAGGAGGGCACTGGAGTCAGGATGTCTGGAAGCGTCCTGGGGTCTGCTGGTTGTAACCGGAGGCGTGCGGAGCCATGAGTGATTTTTGAGGGCTTTAGGAGCTGCTTTTGGCAGAAGTCGGGAGGTGTTTACAGCTGCCCCCTGCTCTGAGCCTTGCTGTGGCTAGATGTCGTTCCCATACAGCTGCTCACCCACAGCAGCGTATGACAAGTAAATGACAAACTGGAGGCTGTGCAGGCAACAACCACCAGCACAAGTCAAGGAGTGGAAAATCTGCCTTATTACACGCGGGCGCAGGTGCTCTAATTGCTCAGCGTGGCTCAGGAGTCACCTGGTGGCAGCATTCGCCCTGCTATGCCAGGGGACTGCGTTTGCTCCCGTCTCTGTATGCTAGCAAAGGCAAAGTGCTGAAGGGCATCAGTGCTAGTAAGAGTCCATCTGTACAGAACACAAATGCTTGGTTTTGTCTTGTTTCTCTTCCCCTTTTGGAGACCCTGGAGATGCCCAGCATTGAGGGCAGTCCAGACAGTGACCTTTTCAACTTCAGCGGGAGCAGTTGATGCCTGTCTTGTTCCCAGGGAGCTCAGGGTCAAGTTTGCTGACCGGTATTTCCTTCATCCCCTGGATCAGGGATACTTACAGCCCTGCAGCATATGGGAAGCCTGGTCTGGGCAAGCTGTCTGCTTGCGTTCTTTGTGCTTCCCAGACCTTCTCCCACTGCCCCAGAGCCTCTTGCAGATGGGGAGGGTTGGCCAGGACGGGTCTGTTGTACACATCCTCGCTTGGAGCATGAAGTAGCTGCCAACAAATGTGTCTGTCCAGATAGATTAGATCTAGCTTGGTGCCATGCAAAATGATCTCAGCCCACAGGTCGTCCAGCCATTGGAGGCTTTCTGACAGAGATGGAGTTTGCTTTCCTCCTCTTGGTTGGCTGTAATAAGGTGAGCAGAGCCCTGCCTCAGGTTTCAAACTGCCTGTGGAGATAATCCGTGCCCCTCCAGCTGTGCTGAACCTGTTAACGGGCATGATGATGGCTTTCCCTGACGTGAATCTGGCTTTCCCTGCCCAAGGAGGCCAAGGCCATATGCCACCTACTCCATGGCGTTGGCTTTCTTGGCCAGCACTTTGGTAGGGAAGGGATGAGCTCAGTCCTTGCCATTCACCCTCATCCCTCCGCTCTGCTGTGCATTACCTGGACAAGGTTTCCCTGCAGGTTCACCCCAGTCCTCCACCCACCTTCACCTGAGCTTTGTTGTCGCCCAGCACATCTTCCCCAATGCTCATCTCATGGAGGTGGTGCATCTCAATGTACGCTTGCCATGAGCTGAGCCCCATGCAGGGCTTTGCTGTCTGTAGAGACTACACGTGAATGCATATCTGGAAAGTCTCCAGTTGCTGGTAAATAACTCCCATTCTGGTCTTCTGCAGGAGTCTCAGGGAGGGCTCTGCTGGGTGGAAGATGGGTGGGATGGCTTGGCAATTACAAACATGTGGGTGGTTCCCTTTATCGGTCTTGTGTTGCACTTTTTCTAGCCCAGAGGCTACAATTGAGACAGTGTTTTGAGCAGCGCTGCCCTGTCAGTTGATGCTTAATGCCCTAATAATACTACATTTGTTTAGCCCATTGCACTTAAAACCTTAAGTTGTTTCTTTTGTCTCTGAGCATTTAATAGCTGTTGTTATTGAGCTGTCCAGTGACACACAGGGCTTTTTCCAGTGTAGTTAGAGATGATAGTGAATTTGGCGATACGCAGGAGTAGGTCAGATGATCCCTATGGTGTGTGTGAACTTCCATTTATCAACACTACGTTTCCCTTGCAGCGAAACTGGTCTCTGTTAGCAGTGAATTCCCTCCGCAGCTCCCTACAGCCTCTCTCATCGACTAACCCAGATAATCCTCTGCTATCTGCCACATCTCAGTAGATCTATTAAATACACAAAAGTTCTGATGTCCTTGTGTGTAACCAGGGTAGGTTGCAAGATTTTAAATCCCCCAGTGCAGGATACTGTCAAAGTTTTATTGAAAGTCTAAATAAACAAACCGCTTTTACTTATCCATTTCTCAGTGGTTCAAGAATGCTTTTCTTTTTTAGAGGTGAGGGATTGCTGTTCACTTGATGGGCTAGTTCAGATTATCGGTGATATAGCTGACCAGGAGTTGATGGGGCTGATGGGACCCTGGGGTAGGTGATACAGCTGACCAGGAGTTGAGGGGGCTGATGGGACCCTGGAGTAGGTGATTGGATGTGGGATCCCAGGAGCTTTGCACAGTTGGGGTTGGGTCTGCCTACAGCTCTACTGGAGGATGAGGACAGGTAGCACTTGCTTCAGGGGTTCACAGTGACTTACTTTCACGATGAAGAAACCAAACCAGCAGCCCTGCTGTGTGTCCAGACTCTCTTTGCATGTGTCCCTCTGGGATAGACTGCCAAGCTTTGGCAGGCTCTGTCCCCTCCTCCGCTTAGTCTTAGGAGGGCCAGCAGAGCCGGGAGCACAGAGAGTGCCTTACTGCTGGTACTTCTCATGGCTTCTGTGTCGGTACCTGTCCCCTTCTTCCCCATTCTCCCTGCAAAAGGCTCTACCGCTCCTGCATGCCTAATGCAAACGTTGCAGAAGGATGATTCAGCACTTGGCGGAGAGTTGCAAATGCCGGAGAGATTATTTTGAGCATCTTGGAGTGGCTCTGGGAAGCCATGGGGTGATCGGGGTCCCTGCGCTCCTCTGTATGTCATCCATGTCCCTGAGCAGACGTGGGACGCGGCCCTGGGACAGCCTGGCACGCTGCCGACTGCTGCATCCCTGCCTCTGCAGCCTGCCTGGCTGCATCCCCCTGCAAAGCTCTGCAGCCCCCGCAGGGACCCTGAGCTCCAGTTTCCCCTCCCGGGAGCAGGCAGCTCACCTTGCCAAAGCGATCGAACACAATTTCCTTTTTCTGTGTCACAAGCCCGTTCCTGGGGCTCTGCTTGTGCCAGGTGCTCGCAGGGAGAGGTCTGTCGGGAACAATCGCTTCTCCTAGGCTGGAGGGGGGATTACTCAGACCTGTAATTTGAGGGGAGACTAATTGGTGTTGGTTTAAACGTGAAAGCAGCTGAGCTGTCTCCTGTGATGGGAAGCAGAAAGAGTCTCAGAGCAGCTGGGATCAATGGCTGCAGGTCAGAGGGAGGAATGCAGCCCTGGCTGGTGATGGGCTCCAACAGGGGCTGTAGGACCTGCCTGACCCCTGGGGACACTGGCTGGGTCCTTAAGGTTGGGACATTGGCGTCTGCAGTGCTCCCTGATTTCCCAGAGCACCTCTGTTGGCTTGGCCCTTCGCTCCGTGAGCCCACCACACCCTGCTGCGGGGCTGACGGGTGATGTCTTGGGGGGAAACAAAACTGCTGGTGTTCTGGAGACCCCAAACAAGCCTTTGGGGGCTGGAGCCTGGCAGTTTAACTTGCAGAAGCTGTTTGGGTTGAGGTCCCTGTGATGAGGGCCGAGGGCGTCTCCCTCCCTGTACTGTAGGGAGCCATCCCCATCCTATGGTCATCTTTGTTTGGGGCAGATCTCTGCTCATCAGTGGGTTGTTCCATTAGCTTCTGGCCCTGCCTGCCGGGCCGTGTCCCTGCCTGCCTTCACTGTGCTCTTTTGGTGGGTCTTCCTCCACGGTCTGTATGCAGCGCTGCATGAGCTGGGCAGACCTGGACCAGGTTTCCCCTCCCAACCCTGGTGCAAATGTGGCCAGAAGAATTGTCTGCTGAGACCGAGTGCCTCCTGTCTTGTCCTGGCACGGCCGGATGGCCCCCTTGGTGCTGGGTACGGGAGAACCAGCCTGGGAACTCCCCTAGAGGCAACAGGGAGGGGTGGGGGGGAACAGAGTCCTCCAGCTGCCTGCCCAAGGGATGGTCCAGACGGGCATCTCACAGGCGTGCACGCGTGCCCTGCTGCACCCACCTGCTCTTGAAGGTGCAGCAGGGATGGGGGGAGCAGGGGCTGCTCACACAAGGCTGCATCACCGCCTGCTCTCGTAGGAGGAGCAGTGGCAGAGCGGAGCGGCTGTTGCTGGGCAGGATGATGGAAGAAGAGGATTATGACAAACAGTATTACCAGGGCGTGCATTCCCCCCAGCTTTTTTTTTTTTTCTTTCTTTCCCCAAAGCTCGGATAATGCAGAACCCATCCACGGAGATTTCATCTCAGTTTTCCCCAAAAAAACCTTTTGGCTGTGATGGTGCCTGAGACATCTCCAGCACAAAGAATTTTTTTTTTTTTTAAAGTTGTTAACGCCTGAAAAGAGGGGTTTAGGAGAGAACGACCTTCGGTGTCGGTTATAATCTCACTGCACGAGTCTCTAATATCGCTTGCTCACACGAATACATACACCCAGCTTCCTCCAGAGCATCCTTCAAGAAAATTGATGAGTAAGTGGGATTTGCCACACTGGTCCAGCTCGCTCAGGGTCCTCTCTTCAGAAGCCACTGGTCTTATGCTCCAAAGGTGAAAATCCTCTGCCACCCACACAGACACTTCTGCAGCAGCCTGGTGGGGAAAGAAATCCCTTTGGAGCACTGCAGCCTCCTCAGCTTTTAAGTCAATGTTCTGGCCATCCCCGTTGGAGTGCCAAACCCTGTTATGCTGCTGCAAAGCCTATGAGTGATGTCCGGGTTGAAATTAATTTAGAGGTCGTTTGCCAGGCCCCGCCATGTCCAGGGGAATGGCTCTGGATGTGTATTTTCCAAGCTGCTCCACCTGTGAAGTCATGGCTTCAAACATGGTGAAGCAGAAGTCATATCTGATGGGCACGGTTGATGGTCACCCATAGAAGGATGCTGGCTGGCTCTGGGTGCCTCTGTTCCCTTTAAACACTGCAGCGTGAATGGTCTACGCTAGTGTGGCATCTCCAAGTTCTTTGTGATGTTGGGAGGACAAAGGCATAGCAAGGATTTGAGGGAGGCGGGGTTGAACTAGATCTCCCGAGGTCCTGTCCAACCTCAACTATTCTGCGATTCTGTCAGTGCCTTTTTTTTTGCAGATCTCTGGTATTTCTCCCAAGGATTGAGTCCATGGCTTTGGCTGGGCTTCCCTACTGCAGCATAGAGCAGTAAACACTAATCTCAGGAGCACAACATCCATTTTCCCGCTAGAGAAAAAATGGACCAAGCCTAGACCTTTGGTGTAGGCTTCAGTGTAGTCCTAGTGCCAAGATGGGATGGAGCCGGACAACTCAGGGTGGAAAATTTGTCTCACCTGGCTCCTGGGGGAAGAATATCTAACTCCCAGTTACGCTATGTATCCAGAAACTCTGGTGCATGGTACTTTGACTTGCTCTTTCCGGAGCCATGGATGTTTCCTGTGGTTCAGGTGGCCATTTTGCAGCTCTGCGCCCACTGCAATAGCCCTGTGGCAGCCACTGTTACAACTGCTCCTACCTTTGTAGGGGCAATTTCTGACCTCCTCTACTTCCCACAGGTCCCATCAACTGTATCTTACTGTGAATGTGATTTTGACCCAGCTTTGGAGGAACCAAAATGTTGGGCCCCTCCGTCCTGGACCACACTGCTCTCTTGTCCCCGTGATGTTAATCTGATCTTGCAGTTTCCATGGGTACCCAGACGTCTGGCTGGCTGGCAGCCCCGTCCTGCCACTGTTGCAGTTTTGGAGCCTCAGGTTGCTTGTCACAGTCCAAGACACCACAAGGTAGGTCCTACAAGCAGTGGGACCATGCACCTGAGCATCATGGTGAGCGCCCTAACTGGGGGCAGGCAGAGATATCAGCATCTGTGCTGGCCGTGGCTGTTTGCCAGCCTGGTGCTGTCCTTCCAGGGGTTTCCTTTCTTCGAGGAAGCTGGTCTTACTCAGTAACGCTTGACACCTGTCCCCCTTTCCCCTGGCAGGGCCAACCATCCTCCCCCCGTGCTGTTGCTGCGGCTCCACTCCACATCCTCCATCTGTGCTGGGGACACGGCGTCTCTCGCTGCCTGCAGGCACGTCCCAGCATTTGCGGAGATGGTTTAACTTTGCCCTTTAGCCTTCTGTTCACCATCTTCCAGATCTGCCCTTTCCGATTTTCTCCATGCTGCTGTCTCCAGGGCCTCTCCAGCTCCAGGATGGTATCTGGCCTCGGGTGCAGGACATTCCTGCTCTGGACTAGCCCAGTGTGTGCTCAGTGGGGCTGGAGAAAACTCTTGTGGTACCGAGGGAGGCAGCCTGGTAGTGTCCACTTTGAAAACCCCTCACTTGCCCAAACTGTAATCTGCTCGGGTCACCGTTATTCCTACCCAGGAACCACGCAGCGGTTAGCTTGACTTTATTTCTTTTATCAATCACATTGCTTGAAGAGCAGGTACCACGAAGGACGCTGGCTCACTGTCCATCACAAAACAGGGCTGCAAAATCCAGCCCCTCATGTCCCAGGGCTGCTGCGGCGCTCCTGGCTGCACCTCCAGTGGGCAAATCCAGTCCACTTGCGAGATTTCCTCTCCTGCTGGGTGCATAGAGGCGTGCAGAGCGTTTAATGACAGCTGAGATTTGTGAGTATTGACTTCATTATTCAGTGATTAAAATATTCCAGCTTCATTGCGACACGGGGGTGCATTAATGATTTATAGTATTGCATTTTGATTCGACACCTTAGCAAACTTTAAAAGCTCATGCCATGGATTCTGCTGAAGTCTGGAAATTAAATCTGAAAATTTAGTAGTTCATTGGCTTGAAAGACAGGAAAATGGGCTAGATGCACCATGGAGAAAAAAAAACTTAGAGTGTCTTTGAAAAGTGACCGTAACCCAGATGGGTGCGTGGATGCACCTGCTGCCCGAGGAGGCGGCGCTGCCCTGGGGGGGACAGCGTCCATCTCCACACGTGACAGGAGGCTGGCGCCTGGTGTGGTTGCCGTGACCCTCTGTCATTCTTCTCCAGACAGCTTTGGCAGAATTTTAAGTCTCTTCTAATGTGATGGGTCTGGGGAGCAGGGGTCTTTCAGGAGCGTTTCTGGGCCGTGGGGGCTCCTAGCCCTGCACCTCTCTCCATGCCACCATCCCACCTCCCCATGGGACCTTGCCCTGTGACCATCTGTCCCAGCAGACCATCCCAGCAGACCATCCCAGCAGACCATCCCAACAGACCATCCCAACCCTTTCTCTTGCTGCTCTGGTGTATGAGGCTGGGAGTGAGACACGGTTGTGTCTTTGCTGTTCCGGCAGGGAGTCCAGCATCACTGGGCGTCTGTCTCCATCCTCTGCCTCACCTGCTATTATCAGCAAACCCTTTGAGACCTGTGTGTCTGAATCTCTTGTACACGGTGGGGTTCCCCTTCGATGGCTTTATTTCTTACCCCTGCTTTCAGGAGACTCCTGGGGGCTGTGTCTTTTCTTCTTGCCTGCGTCCCGAGACAAGCAGGAGGGACTGCAAGGCGGGGAGTGCGACCTGCTCGGGATGCAGGGGGGTTCAGGGGCACGGAGGGGAGGAGGGATGTGTCACTCCAGGTGTTCCCGTTGCAGCATCTGCCCTTTGAACTGATGGCTGTGACACCTCCAGCCCCTGGGGACCCCCAGGTCCCCTTTGAGGGTGTCGTCCCCATCCCCTTTTAT
Source organism: Dromas ardeola (assembly GCA_013398915.1). Classification (NCBI taxonomy): domain Eukaryota; kingdom Metazoa; phylum Chordata; class Aves; order Charadriiformes; family Dromadidae; genus Dromas; species Dromas ardeola. Next base: position 324,204 of record VYZM01005145.1, read on the forward strand.
CCCCACTCCCTTCACAGCCCAATTAGCTGTTTGCTTAGGGTACTGCAAACCTCACTTGGTAAGTTTACCTAATTGCTTCACTTAAGTTAATTACTTCTTGGCTGAACAAGAAAGCAACATAATTGATGTCAAGGCGTATTTGTCACTTCGATTAACGTCCCGGGAGCGGGGAACTTGGCACTCCCCTCCTCACGCCCTTCCTCCCTGGCTGTGGCCACGGCTGCAGCAGGACTGGGGAGGTGGGTGCTGCGCCCCGGGCAGCCCTGCCGTGCCTGTGTGCCCTCCCGGGTGGGCTGCAGGACCTGGGGCTGCTGCCTCTTCCCGGACCCTGGGAGCAGGCAGCAGCTTCCAGGCACTGGTGATAAATCCCATTCTACGGCACTGCCTGCCTGAGGTACGGGCAGGGGGATGAAGGCAGGGAGGCTGCCCAGGACCTCGGTAATGAGAGCAATTGCCCATGGCGTGGGCAGCGAGAACCTATTGCGTTAACCTGGCGATGGGGAAAGAGCTGACCCTCGTGGCTCCAGCCTGCCCGGTGTGGGGGTGGCTTCATGGGGACAGCCAGTGGCCAGATCCAGACCATACCCTGCACAAGACTAAATCCAGCCCGTGCTCTGGCGGCATGCAGGCTGGGCTTGGGGTCAGGACGCAGTCCGGGGAGACTTCTTAGAGTCCTGGCTGTCTGCTAGGAGTTAGGATAGCCGGTGGGGTGCTGGGCTGAGGTCTCTCCTGCTAAGTGAGGCTGGCAGCGATCGTCAGGGAGTTTGCACCAGCTTCTTTCGTGCATGGGTGGGTTTTTTTTTCGTTCCCTTTGCATCTGAAAGGATTTGAGGCAGTAGGTTAGCTCATAAAAAGCTTTCCCTGAGAGCGTCCGGACTTGGGGTGAATGCCCGGGAGAAAACGCCTCCCACTCTGGTGAAATCTTCCTCCCGTGACCTGCACCAGGAGGTGAATTTTTGTGCGAGAGAAAGATAATCCCCTGTGCTCACCGGGACTGAAGGCTCTGTGATAAAAGCTTTATTCAAGATCAAAGACATATGCTGCTTTTTTTTTTTATTTTTTTAAACTACTACCTTAAACAAAAAGTTTGTTTTATGCCGGATTGGAGCTTCGAGTGGTGACAGCTCCAGGGCTCAGCTTCCCGGCCGGTGCCGGGGAGCAGGGCAGGACAGGGATGTAAGGCACCGTGACCATTATCCTGGCACAAAGAGGGTTTGGGGGCTCAGCTCCATTTCCCATTGTCCGAAACCACTCAGGGTTCAGGTTCCCTTTCAGACTGGGGGATTATCCGGGCAGCTGGAGGAGGCGGGGGGGAGCCTGGGGAATGGTTCCCGTTTGATCTTGCTCAGCAGTTTCATCTGCACAAGCGTCCGGCGGGGGCTTTGCTCAGGGGGCCAGGAAACCTCCTGCGATGGAGGTGACACAAAGAGCCGTGGGCTTTTCTCGGTAGTGAGCTGGTCAATGGCGGGGTGTTTTGCCGGTTTGCACTTCAAAAGCCATGAGAAGGGCTTCCAAAACTGTGACCCCCAGCTACAAATTGCAGGGTTGTTTCTTCATTATCGGAGCCCCAACGCTGGGACCCGTTTTGTTGCCTTCTTCCTAGCTGCAGACTTTCCTCTGCAACTGGCCAGGCCGGTACCTAGGAAAAATCAAGCCAAAGTGTCTCTTTTCAGGGCGCTGAGTGTCCTGTATCAACACCCACGTCCTCAGGACATCCCATGCTGGGAGTACCCTGTATCTGAGGACACCTTGTGGTGTTGGGTGTATCACGGGGCACCCGACTGCAGGACTCCCCACATCATGGGAGACCCCCAACACATGTACCGTGTGTCTCCAGACATCCTTTAGTGTAAGACACCCCATACCCCGTCCTGCGGTACAGAAGGGCAGCTATAACGTGAGAAACTCGATTGCCAGGACCACACATTTCAGACAGTGAAACAAGTCCCACGTAACCTGGCTTTCACCCCTGGTACCGATTTTCACATCACAGCCAAGTCCTCCTGTGTGTAAAATGGCAGAGGATCTCTCACTTCCACCACTACATCCTCTCTGCGTTTAGCCCTTTGTAAAATGAGGGATCACAGGTCGAACTGTGTGCTCAGGATAACTCCTCTGAAGCTAATGGACTTATTATGGTCCCTCATTTCAGAGCTAAGCTCAGCAAACCTGGTCTCAGTGGAGAAAGAAAAATATCTCTCCAGGAATGAAATTCACTCTGTCAAGTGCCACATGTTTTGCACAGAGATAAACCTCACTCCTCCGTGTGGCTTCTGCATGTCCCTCAGCTGCCCTCCTCGGCTCTCCAGGCAGCCCGTGAGCCCAGTACTGGCTCTGCTGCACCCAGATCTGGAGCAAAGTGGTGGGTCCCACCTCTGCGGAGCGAGGGATGTCAGATGATATCTGCCAGCTTGTTCTGGTGAAAATCGGTCGGTCCACAGGCCAGGGCATTGGGAAGGACCAACTTGCCTTACACTGTTAGAGAAATAAAACCATTTAGGGAGTCAGGGTTGACCCCGATGTATCTGCTTTCCAGCATCCCTCCAGCTGGCTCAGGTGCAACTGTCTCACCAGATAAGCCGTAGGCTGGAAGAAAATCATCCCCAGCAGGACCACGGCACCAGGAATGGTGAACAAGCAGCTGTATGGCTGATAGGATGTCACCACTTGCAGTCTGAAGCCTCCTTTACCTTCTGCTCCTGCTACATAACCTTCCCTTGCACCCACAAGCTGATACCAACTTGGATGGGTCACTGAGAAGATGGCTACTGAAGTTGAAATGAGGGAAGGAGGAAGCCCAGGGGACTGGCTGAGTTTGGGATCTCATGGTTGAAGCAGAGAGGTTAGCCCACACAGATTTAGGGAAGGGGGACAACTTTCGCTGTACAGCCCATGAAGACAATGAGGGTGGTGACACTGGCCCAGGTTGCCCAGAGAGGTGGTGGAGGCCCCATCCCTGGAGACATCCAGGGCCAGGCTGGATGAGGCTCTGAGCAACCTGATCTAGTTGAAGATGTCCCTGCTGACTGCAGGGGGGTTGGACTACATGGCCTTTAGAGGTCCCTTCCCACCCAACACATTCTATGATTCTAAGACCATGGCCATATCGCAGGCTGCTACCAACAAATGGGTTTGACGAGGCTCCGATAGGGCTTGCCCCTGATCCCTGGTGGGCACAGGTCAGCGAGCTCTTTTACTGAGACTCACCACAAAGCGGAGTCGAAAATCAGCACAACGTCCTTGTACATCTTTCTAAAGCCAGGGGTGATATGGACACTTGGTCCCACTGAAGTGTTGCAAGGCTTGTGGCTTGAGGAGGGCATCTGAGTTGGGATAGTTCTCAGAGCTTGGGGAGGATTTTTCTTCCCTGGGAAGAAGATGCAGGAGGTTTGTAATGTGGGGAAGAGCTTCCCCTGAGGGCTGGGCCAACACCGAGCTCTTCTGCTCAGTCTTCTGCAGTGGAGTAATGTCCCCCTCCATGCTGTGCAGCAGCTTGTACCAGCGTGGCTGCCAAGGACATGGCCACAAGCCACGCGGAGCAGTCTGAGAGCAGTGAAGGAAGAGGTGGGCAGAGGAGAGGGGCACAGCCCAGACCTCTTCTGAGGGAAACTGTCCTTTTCTTTAAAGTCAAAACTCCACCATTGAAGGGGTCGTTCTGGACACGGGGGAACCAGCAGCACAGCAGCTGATGGAAGTGCACTCTCACTGGGTAATCCGAGAGCTCTAATGATCTCCCTTTGATCTCCTATTCAACGGGGAGATTTATTACAGCTTTCATTTCAAGTCAGAACTGATGAATTTCAGTGGACCTGTCGAGTGGCTACAATCTGGAGGCATTTATCTTTCAGGAGGAAGAGACAGTCTCCTCTCTTTGTCTCTCTGAAATGATGGGGGCAGACACAGTACCCAGCTAGTGAGGGTCAAATGATACCTGCTGCCTGGTAGCAAGGTCTGCCTTGCTGAGGGCAGGCTTTCTGCTCCAGCTGTGGCCCAGCAGCTGCTCCAGTGGCCTTTCTACTCTGGCACAAAGTTAATCTGCTTCATACATGTTGCTCTCCCTCTTCCCTGCCTTCGCAGACAGCCCGGAGGGGCTGAGGTCCAGCATCAGGGGACACGGCTCCCGGGGCACTTTCCCTGGAGCCAAGCGCTGCTCTGGATCTGGAAGATGCCTCTGCTCCTCTGGCAGAAGGTGACCTGGAAACCTGGTGTCCAAAACTGTGTCTTCCTGACTCAGGTTGTGCAAGAGACCTCTGTTGCATTTAAACTATTCTCTGCACTTTCACCAGAATCAACATATTTTTCTTCTGACTTCTCAAGGATGCTGGGGGGAGCCAGTTTCAGACTTCTCCACGTAGGTGCAGTTCAGCTGTTCCGTCTCACAGTATTTTCACTCGATACCTCTCCACCGAAGCAGGTCTGCAGCAGTAGATCCCTGATACGAACACCGGGATGGCCTGTGCTGTCCTGTGGCCCATGGAAAAGCTGGGGATCTTTGCTGAATAGTAACAATTTTATCATTGCGAAGATCCTGAAGAGCTCTCAGGCCTTGTTTGCAGCCTTTTGTCAGTTTGAAGGCTGCTCCTTGGCAGGGCCCGCTCTGGGCACCTCCTCGTGCTGCCGCTGCTGCCCCCAGCCTGCTCCCAGCGGCAGGGATGTCAGGAGTGTTACAAATCGGCGCTGGTTTGGGATTCAGCTTGGACTGAGAGATGTGTTCCAACATTTTCAGCATCTGCAGCTGTTTCTCCCAGTCTCCAGAGCAGTTTCCTTTGCTTTGGTTCACCCTCTATCCCATCTCGTCCCCCTCTCTCCCACCGAGGAAGAGCCTTTCACTTGGACGGAGCCTGCACCGTTGCGATGCTCTGTCTCAGCGCTGCCATCTTTGTCCTGGGAGCACTGCACCGGTGAAAACAGCATCCTTGCAAGCTCCCACCGCTGTCCTGACCATACCAGTCATCGTGGCCCTGCACCACTGTGACGATGTGATCCCACTGTGCAGCTCTGCATTGTGTCCCGGCGAGTTCTGCACTGGCAGTGGCACCTCCATGGGGCTGTCACGCTCCCTCCCATCACCAGACGACAAAGAGGCTCCGACGTGCTTCTGCTCTTGAGCAGGGATGGGCTCTCCTGGGGCAGGCTTGGCTGCCTTCCCTGGCTTGTCTCCGCTTCACGAGCAGTTGTCTGGGTATGCTGCCAGCCCCGCAGACTCCATGTCAAGGCCTTTGCTCCAGCGGGACCTGTGGTGGCAGCGGGAGATCTTTCCTCTCCTTTTTTCCCTGGTCCCTCTGAGGATCTTTCCCACAGGAGACCCAGGGACAGGGCAGCAGCAGGATTGCTGGGCTGCTTGGGCTTCCCTTGGCCATGCGTGGTCCCTCAGGACCCTGCTGCTGGCCGCGGTCACACGCCCCAGGGAAGAGCCACATCCCTGGACCAGCACAGGTCAGTGGCCTGCAGGGGTTTTGGGTGGAGAAGAGCTGGGTCCCAAGCATTGGTGCAGCCAGGGACAGGAGAGATATATGCGGTCCATGCAGACAAGGAGTAAGTGCTGTGGAGAGGTGGCACCATCCCAAAGGGCCTTGTGAGGAACCAGGGTGCAGCCAGAGTGCTGGGGTTGCCCAGATCCATTGCTCAGTGGGATGGACATGGGACTTCCTGGGTGCAATGCCTGGCCCAGCTGGCTGCGTCTCTGCAGCTTTAGTTTGTTATAAGGAGTTCATTGTTTTGGGCCCTGCAGCAAGACTGGTTGTGCCAATTTAAACCCAGGGTGCTGAGCTAAAACCTTTTCTCGCTCCTGACCATGATGCCTGCTTCCTGGTGTTCATCTCCCTCCCGCTGACAGTGGGATTGCACACGATGTGCATGGATGGATGCTGGTGGCTCCGTGCCGTGAGCCCTCTGCCACGTGTCCAGGGCTGCTCCGCAGCATCCAGGGAGCACGTGGGGCCCTGTGCGGCTGCGGAATCGGGGGGCCCTGTGAAAGCCCGGCACATCCCCAGGCCTCACATGTGTGGGTGTGAAGCTGCGTGCACGGGATGTGTGACCTGGTCCCTGCGCCTCATCCCCACCGATTTCCAGGCTGCCCCGCTGCAGCTGTGCAGCACAGCTGCGATGTGTATGTGTGGGTGGCAGTGCCGGGGAAGAGCCACCCGTTGTCAGTCTGTCCCCTAATCCATCCCGCAGACGAGCGGCTGCCTGCCTGCCTGGCAGATAGCACCGGGAGGGCTGCCGCTCCCAGCCAGGGACTGCTAAAGAGCAGCCACCATATTGATTGTCCCTGTCACCGCATGAGGGATGTATTCTTGTGAACAGCCTCCGGCATTAGCAGTCTGCTCGCAAGTTGGCTGCATCAAGAGCCACCAAGGTCTCCATCTCCCAGGTGCAGCAGGGACAGGGCTAGGGCTCGTGGTCGCACTTGGCAACTCCTGCTCCAGAAAGCCAGACCACGAGGATGGCTGAGGTAACCCTCGGCAGTGCAGAAGGGGGAAGGAGAAGACCAAGATGGTGTTGTGTCCACGGATTCAGGAAACGAGGAAATGTTTGATGAGCTCGTCTGGTGAGCTCACCATGGACACATGGTAGAAGTGTGGACCCTTCCAGCTCATGCTTTGTGCCTGCTGGATTTGACAGACTTCAATGTCTTCAGTGAGATCAAGGATGCAGGAGGATGTCTGGGGCTGGACAGTGATTATTTTTTTTCCACAGAAAGTGTTGATTTGTTAATTGCAAAGCCATTAGTATGAAATGGCTGGCTTGTGTAAAAATACTTCTTTGGAAAAAATGGGATTCAGGAATCTATTCAGGAGTCTCCAAATTTCTACAGTGACCCCTTTTGGATGCTGTCAGATTGGAGAAGCTCAGGATTTCTTCGTTCAGAGATGGTCTGTGCTTCAACAGGTAAATGGTGGTTCCTCTTCTCCTGGTTGGAGGTTAAAAACTCATTCACAGTCCTTCATGCGTGTGTGGGGACTGGGGGGTGTTTGCTGGGCCCGTGCTGTTTGCAGATGTTATTTCTGCTTCTGGAAGGAAAACAATGACCCAGTAGTTGTGAGAAGAGTTGTGATGTGCTGCATCAGCCTATCTATATGGCATCAGGCTCTGCACCAGCCTTTCCAAACTCTGCTCGCTCGTGTTAGTGGCTTGTTTATTTATCCCTTGAATGGGCAAATAAGATATATGTAGTTTTCTTTTTCATCTGCCCCCTCATTAACATAATGCTGAGCAGGAGCGCAGATCTGAGCGGTGCTGTCAGACTTCATTACAGGGATCCAGCCCAAAGAGACACGTAGCCCTGGGAGCTTGCTGCAAGGCCATCCATCAGGCCAGACCCAACTGTCCCTATGCAGAGAAAATGTCAGACCCCCAGCAGAGAGAGGCGAGCACGTGATTCCCCCTGCCCAGCACAGACTGAGCGACTCTTGCCATTAATCCTTCTGGAGAAGGTGGCTCCTTTCTTGGGTAGCATTAAAGAGATCTTTGTTTTCTAGTTACGTATCTGCATTCATGGTGCAGTCACCCAATTTCTGCCTCTCAAGCTGCCCCAGTGGACCCTGGGTCATTCACCACCAGACGCCAAGGCTGATGCCAAACCCAAATGGATGATAAAGCTTTTGAGCAAGATGTTGAAGGGATGCTAGTCCCTGGCTGCACCAGTGCTTGGGACCCAGCTCTTCTCCACCCAAAACCCCTGCAGGCCACTGACCTGTGCTGGTCCAGGGATGTGGCTCTTCCCTGGGGCGTGTGACCGCGGCCAGCAGCAGGGTCCTGAGGGACCACGCATGGCCAAGGGAAGCCCAAGCAGCCCAGCAATCCTGCTGCTGCCCTGTCCCTGGGTCTCCTGTGGGAAAGATCCTCAAAAGGACCAGGGAAAAAAAGAGAGGAAAGATCTCCCACTGCCACCACAGGTCCCTGTGTGTTGGTTTGAAGGTCCCCTTGTAGCAGCAGATAGTAAATCCTCACCAGCCTGCAGAAATTCAGACCAGTTCTCCCTTCCTCACAGGGCACAGACCAGACCCACCCTGTCCCCCCCGGCAAACAGCTCGTGACCTGGGCTTCTTCCTCCATACACATCCTGCAAAAGCAGCCTTTCTGCCCTGCCCTGGGGAAGGGACCACAGCAGAGGAGGTTAGTTGAGCTAGTTTTGGGAAAGACCTCCAGAAGGAAGGCTGTGGCCATAGACATGCAGAATGAGGACACAAAGAAACACAGATGAAGAAACAGGCAGCAACTGCGAGGGCTGAAGTGAGCTAGATCCTGAGGGGAGACATCACCCTGTAATTACCATTGCCTCCCAAAGGGTGTTAAAGCCAGTTTGTGATAACAAGTGATGGAGATTGACTGACGTCCTGTGTCCCTGCTGCTGTGAACAAGCGATCCTGTCCAGACCGCCTGGACACTCATGTCGTGCTGGGAATGAGTGGGTGAGGTCATCTTGGAAATGACATTAAATAAAATCCCCTTCCCATTCATGCAGTCTCCCACTGAGGTTTTTATATCCATTTCCTCCATTTTGAGCTTATCAAGGGGATCTTCTCTGGTAAGAACAAGCACGTTTAAATGGAGAAGTCTCAAGATCACTTCCTGATGAGTGGGACGTTGCGGCCATCACACTGGTCCCTGGACTGATGTGTGTCCGTGCCTGGGACGCCCAGTCCCTGCTCCCTCCTCCAAGCCACTTGACCCCATGTCACCCACAGGGGAATGATCCCATCTTTCTCATGAGCTTGCCAAGTCACTGAGGAAATGTCCTGAAAAGAGACTCCCATGACACGCGAGGCTCTCTGGGCTCCATGAAGGGGGATATTTGGGGAGCTGACACCCCAGCTGGTGGAAGCCTGTCCATTCTTGCCATCCCCACTGGCAAGGGCTGAGCTGGAAACCTGGGGAGTCTTGGGCTTGTGATGCAAGGACTGCTTGTCAGGTGGATGCCTCTTTGGTCATCGAAGCAGAAAATGATGACGTTTAAAACTTTTCTCCCTAAGTTAATGATGGTGACTGTGCCTTGCCGAGTCCGGGCTCTCCCCTTCCCTGCCATCCTCTCCACTCTCCCGTTAATGTCACGGCTGGATGGCCGGGCCAAGGCACATTTGCCAAGACAGGAGGCAGTGGGGCAGGGATGGATCGGAGGAGGCACCAGCTGCTCCTCTCCTTGCACGAAGCAGATGAAAGGAGCAATCCTCCGTATGTTTGATGTGGGAACAGAGGCCCCTGCGCTGCCTCCTCCTCTCCTGTTGCAGCTGGCGTCTCAGGAGCCGAGCATTTCAAAGGCAGTAATAAGGAGCATGGCAGCTACTGGTATTGATGCCCGGTGGTTTTGGCACTCAGGGTGAGCAGTGGAGTGTCTGTCCCACTGGGGATAGGATGTTGCTGCCCTTGCCCCAGGCGCACACCCACTGGCACTGCCGGTGCCTGCAGAGGGATGGTGAGCTGCCACAGGAAAAGCAAAGGAATTGGAGCCTACAGCATCCCAGCCTCTGGCATCATCTTAGGAAAGGGTGATTAACAGCCCAGAGCTGCAAGAAATTTGTTTCTGGCATGGCTTTCTGGCCGTCCTACTACTTTCCCATTCAGGCTGCTGGCAGCCAAAGCGACAGGGTTCGGGGGGGGAATGCAAGGGGATGAGGTGACACACTGAAAATTAGGATCAGAAGCCTTGCCCAAGGTGACCAGGGTGTGATACCGCCAGCTGCAGACCAGCTGGTGGTCTGCATCACCGTCTTGCCAAAAGAAACAGTGGTGAGATGTGCCCAGTGATCCCTGGGCACTGCTTGTCCTTCCGAGTCGGAGGTTGATGACCCTTGGCAAACTGCAATCGCTGCTTCAAGCCTTCCCGCACAGTGAATTTTGAGTTACACGGCAGAAACACATGCCCATAACCCTGGTAGTTGTTCCTTGCTTGCTGCTCTTGCCTGGGAAACTGGGGTGGTGGGCTATATGGAGCACAGTCTGCATGACCCCCAGTGTCACCCATCCCATCCAGACACTTTGGTGTTGGACCCGACCAAGGCTGGGAAATGCAGCCAAACACCAGGTGTTGGACCTGACCAAGGCTGGGAAATGCAGCCAAACACCAAGAATTAACCAAGACGGTGGAGAAAAAAACTCCTCACTCTGAAGCCTGATGGTGCAGTTGTTCGATTGGGTCTGAGCTTCCTTGTGCCCCTTTGTCAGAAATCCAGGGCAAACCCACAGTAAACAGCTAACAATTTGGAAGAGACATTCAGCCCTGTACTGTAGTGACCTTTCTGAGAAAATCTGCAGCGAAAACCTCTGCTCAGCAAGTGCTTGTGATGGCAGGAGCTCATCTCTCCATCTGTGTTGGTGAGATTTGCATTAGCCCAGGAAAATGTCACAGGTTACATCCTCTGGGGCAAGTTCTGCTCCATCTTCTCCGGCAGTTCAAGGGGGAAATGGCCACACTTCCCGCCTCTGACCCGCTCCCAGCCCCTCTCAGAGCCATGTGAAATCTGCAGCCGATAGCTCTTGGCTCGAAGACATTATGTGTAAAGACACAGGAGTGTAACTAGTGCCACTCAAAATCCCATCACATCAGCTCGGTAATGAAAGAAACAGCTCTATCCAAAAGCAGCTGACAGCTCGAGGTTTCAGGCTGACAGGGAAACCTCTGCTTCGAGATTCAAGGCAGGCAGAGGGAACTGGATGCCCTGGGCTGGCAGGGCTGGGTAAAGAGCCCTCTGCCTCCTGCGTAGGCAGCAATGCTGTGCTTGGCCCCTCGGGAGAGGGGAGGATGGTGTGGTGCAAAGCCTGGGAGAAGAGGGTTGGTACTCGTCCTAAAGACCATTATTTCTGGGCAGATGCCTGGGTTGGACTGAACTGGAGCTGGATGTCAACCCAATTTTGTCCATGTTGAGAAATATTCACTAATGGGAGATGCTACAGCTGGCCACTGGCCACCACCCCCCTGTGGCGAGTCACTGGTTTCCAGGGTCTCGGTGCGTTTCCTTTAGTCCCACCACGCTCTTTGGCTCATGAGGAACTTGGAGGCCATGAATGCCTGCGCTCAGCTCCGACAGGCACCTTTGAGATGCAAGGCACATGGGGTTCGGATTAGGAGGAGCCGGTACTGGGACTGACCCTCATTTTCAGAGCAGTTCAGATCAGAGGTGGTCTGTCCTGGGCTCCCACAGCAGCTACCCAGAGATGGTCTGGGGGTCTCCAGGGCCCTTCCTTGGGGCTCAGCTACCTCTGGGACAGCGCGATGCTGACTCCAGTCTATCTGGAAGGTGCTGGAAGAAAGCAGTGTGTACAAAGCCAGCGTTCAGGGGACAGAACGTGCTTTCGTGGGATTGATCCTGGCTCCGCATCCTCTCCAGAGGGCTGTGATGAGCCGCACATCCTGCACATCACAACAACGCTGGGAACCACTGGTCCCTGGATCGGGACTGGAGAGGGCCCCTCTCCCCTCGTCACCAAGCTGGCTCTGCTAACGAGGCAGCTCCTCATTTGCATGCGTTTGCGATGCTGCGTCCGGGAGGTTGGCTCCGAGGGCAGGAACGCGGGGACAGCACTGACCTGTCTTTGCCGTCTTCTCTCCGCGTGCCAGCCCGTCCCCCTTAATGGGGAGCTTTGAAATGACTTGTTCATTTATCCTAATGCAATAAGAGCCTGGTTTGAGTGCAGTCTTTGTGCAGGAGCAAACTGTCTCTGCTCCCTGGAAAGGCAGTATTATGCTGTCTCTCGCACTCCAATATGCTAATACACCAACTCCCTGCAATTTCATTTTCAACAGGGACTAATTTAAAAGAAATGACCAGCCTGCCAGTGGACTTCAAAGATATCTTTTGATGAGTTTTAGCAGCTTCAGCAAAACTCTAATTTGAATTTCAGTGGCTGCCGTGTGATTTTCTCGGTGACAGTTAAGAGAGATGATAGCGCCAGCTCCATCTGTCATTGGAGCCTCTTCTCTTCCCTCTTTTCACTGATTTGTTACAGGGGGGGGGAAAGGAGAGAGGGGAAAAGTTGAAAGAGAGGGTGGGTAAATTCTGGCGCCCTTGTGCAGAGGCACACAAAGGGGAAATGTGGCGCTGGGCGGTGGGAGGAGGCGATGGGGGTGGCCGGGCAGCGTCCCCGCCAGCACAGGCAGCGCGCGCAGCAGCGCTGAGGGTGCTGACAAAACAGTGTAATGGCTCAGGCAATCCAGGTTAAACTGATAATGACACAGAAAATGCTTTCACAGGGAAATTAGGAAGCTTTTTCTGTCCGAGTCGGCTGCCCAGGCCGGCAGCCTGGAGAAGATGAGCTCTTGCAGCAGGGGAAAATGGCAGGCAGGTTTTGGGCTCGTTTGTCAACATCTGCCCCCCTGCAAACCTGCACCCGGATGCCGCGACACCCTTGGTGGTTCAATGCATTTCTGTGGGGGTCACAGCAACAGACGGGTGGTTCCGGCATCTGGATTCTGCAAACCGCAGCATGGCCAGGACTGGGACATGTCACCCGGTCCCGGTGCTGGTGAAAGACAGGGGACAGGGCACCACCAGGAAGTGGGGCCGATCTGGGGACTGTCTCCATCTCATCCGTTGGTCCTCCACCCCACCACCGCCGGCACCGCTCTCTACACATCTCTTTTAGATGTGGTGTTGGGGGATATGGTGTAGGGGAGAACTTTGTAGGGTGGGGCTGATGGGTGGACTTGATGATCCCAAGGGTCTTTTCCAACCCGAATGATTCTATTCTATTCTATGATTCTACAAAGGCCTCCCGGGAGAATGCAGCACAGCTCCTGCTCCCCCTCTCATGTCTGGAGCTGCCCCTGTTATGGTTGTCACCTGTGATTTCATGCTCCCTCTTACATTTTTAGTTTCCCTTGTCAGAGACAGCTTCATCGCTGGCTCCCCTGCGCCTTGGGGAGTCCTCTCACGCTGAGCTGGCAGCTTTGGGGGCAGAGGCACCACAGCCTTTTGTTCATGGAGACCCGGATTTGCGTCCTCCGTCTGATGCCCATGGACAGAGCCACGGCCGGGCGCATTTAGCTCGTCCCAGCATCCGAACTTGCCCTTCTCTCACAGGGAAGCCCTGGCCCGGATGACGGGAGCCACTCGGGGCTGCTCTGGCTGGCCGGGGCATGGGAGAGGCTGTCAATCCCACCATAAACCCCAGGAAAGCTGATCAGGACCTTTTCAGCTCATGTAAAATCTGGGATTAGAGACTGGTTCAAGTGCCCCCTGTTCCCGATTACAGCTGCTCCCAGAGACTTAGGCCAGGAGTCACGCTGGCAAAGCCTCAGTTCACGTGTGCTCTCTGGTACCCTATATTGCTAGCTCGTCCCTGGGAACGGGATGCTCCCAGTTCAGGTTTCTTAGCACTTAGCATCCTGCTAGTGCTCCACCCCACACTGATGCCAGGCTGTGCTCCTGCTCTGGCAGAAGAGCCCAGAGAAGAAAAGTACGTGCCCCACGCACATGCACCCATCCTAGCAAAGTACTGCCTGTGCACCCTGGAGCTGCGTGCTCCTAAATCTCCGGGACCCCAGCACTGCAGTGCCAGCAGGTGCTCGCGTGGGATGAGCCATGCTGCCAGAGCAGGCAACAGGATCCCGAGAGATGGAGGTGGCATCTCTCCATGGGACCTGGATGCAGAAGGTGCTGGGGATGTGATGAGGACAATCCTTGGCTGCACGGATGCCCTACCAGCTTTGCAGGAGTCTTTGTACCATGTGAGAAGATGTCACAGCAAGGAACGAGACAGGAGCAGTGAGGAAACCCTGAAAGAAAGACAAGGGGAGTGGCGCAGGTGAGAGTGTCCTGGAAGGCAGCTGCAAGGCAAAGGCAGGGTGATACCTTCTGCCTGCTGAGCCCAGGAGCTATCGGAGCCAAGGCCAGTACAGGTAGCACTGCCCCATGTTTCTGAGCATGCCCCTCTTCTCAGGTGGTGCCCCAGGAGTTTGCGCGGGCTCGCGACTCCCTGCAAAGCATCCCCGCCGCTTTTATTGTCTCCTGCAGCAAAAAGCCGGGGTCAGTTGGTGTCTAAGCCTGTCTGACAGTGCTGCCGAGGCTCTGCGGTGAAGACCGCAGCCCCTGGAGTCAGCCCGCCGCTCCGAGATCCGCCGTGAAATCGCTCCGACATTAGGCACTTCCTAATAAAGCTGTCACAGACACCCCCATTATATCTCGGCTCAGCCCCCTGCCCTCTGTTTAACCAGATAATCTGCTTTTTAAAAATACATTTTCCTCTGGCTCAGTGGAAGTTCAGGTCTGTCCCAGTTCCTTGTCACCAAGGCGCGCTGAGGAATTATCAGCACGCAGGCCTTTTTTATTTTTCTTTGTCATTGTGTGATACTGAAAAATCTATTTTGTGGCTAATTATGCTGGCATCTGTGTGCCTCCCTCGGTGTGCATTTGAGTTTGTCCCTGCTGCAGTCGAACAGCCTGTGCGGGGAAGCATCTCTTTCCATTAGACATGCAGAGATCAAACCTGAAATTTGCCCCAGCCCTCTGCACAATGCTGATGTTCAGGGTCCTCATCCATCCTTTTGTCCTCGACCCTGGGAAATTCCCGTTTCTCTACCACAGCCTGGGGGATGAGCGGGTTTCCTCTCCAGCAGCAAGGTCTGCCACCAGACGGTGGCTACGGGATGTGTCAGGATTTGAGAAGGGTCCTGGGATCGGTCTGCAAACGTTGACTGTGGCACCATGGTCATCTCTTCCTTTCCTCCAGCCTGGGCATGTCCCCCTCTGCCCCTGCCAGGATCCAGTGACTGCGTGACTGTGGGTCTGCAGGCAGAGCCAGTGTGGCGCCACGCTGCTCCCCTTGCCCATGGCCCTGAGCTGGGTGGCCAAGTAGGGCAACGCTACTGCAGATGTCACTGCCCTTTACGCTCACCCCAGGGACCACGGTGTGAGTCTGGTCACCTTCCCTGTGCCCAGCCTAGGTACTTGCCCATGATGCTCGTAGGCTTAGGCGCGGGGGGGCTGGTGGGGACAAACAGCACTGGCCAACTAGGTTGTTCTCACCATGTGGAGAAGTGGAGCAAGCATTAGGCTCGTTAATCACCTGTGAAGTGCCATAACAGTCCCCACTGTAAGGTCTGCCCTTCAGAAAGGCTCCTTGAGCCCAGCAAGCCTTCGGGGAGAGCAGCATCTCCCTGGACTGTCCTCAGAGCTGGCACTTTCCTTCTGCTTGGTCAGCTAGTGGTGGCCCTTTCATTACCTGACGTGGCTCTATGGGGAAGTGTTAATCCCATGCTTTCATTCTTCAATTTTGCTGAGAGATAGGAGGGTAGTGGGGGGAGTCACTGTGAGCCCCACCATTTCCACGCTCTGCTGGTGGTGCTGGTCAGGCTTGGTGTGACACATGGTCATGACCTGGAGACTACACTCAATAATCGTTTGGCCATGAACTGGAAGACCCCAATGACGAGCTGCAATTGCTAACGCTTTGCTTAGTCACAGGGGAAATGTGGTGTAAAGCATTGCACCGTGCTCTGGGGGCCATGTGAAAAAGGTGACATATCAGCTGAGAGAAGAGGCTGATTTATATTCCAGGACTGAGCTACCATCTCATGGGAGGATGATGTATCTAATCCCAGTAACCTTGCTGAGACAGAGCACCTGTAACACCTACAGACCTCACAGAGCTGGAGGCAGCTCTGGATATAATTACCCAAGTTCACACCAACGTGTCCAGGGTCAAATTACCGCTTTGGAGAACTACTGGATTAATGCTGAGGATTCGTGTCAGATAAGAAGTGTGACATTGTTTTGCAGAATAAAATAGAGCCTTATCAGGAACGTGCCAGCCTGCGTGTTTGTTCAGCTCAGCGAGCCGCTGACTGTGCAAGTGGTCAGGTTGGCGGTGGCGGGGGAAGGCCGCCCGCTGCATCGCGGGCAGGAGAGATGCTGCCCTGCAGTGGAGACGAGTCCCAGCACTGCTCCGTTGAGTGTCACGGAGAGGCTGATCCACACAGCATGAGCCTGGCCTGAAGGAAGTGCTATTAGCATGATGCTGGCAGTTCTCTGATGGGTGAGGCAGGACCGCACTGTGCATGACCCACAGGTGGAAATGCCTCTGAGCTGCTGCGCTGAGCCTTGATATCCAGGAATAAATTGGTGGGGAACCATGCAGGGACACGTGGTGCATCTTCTTTTACTGACATGAGAGAGAGGATGAAAAGAAGGAAATTAAAGAGGGCAATGCAACAGCTAAGAGAGGATCATTTGAAGGTGGGAACAAGACCCTCACAATGGGTTTCTGGTGCCCCTGCATTGACACGGGGCCTGGGAACCGCAGCAATGAGCTCTCACCAGGGGATGGTATTGCCACTAAAAGGGAGGAAATGAGTTTTTCCACATGCATTAAGACAAGACACGCCAGCGTGAAGGAAGATGTTCCACGTGCCCAGAAATGCATGGGGAACTGCTGCGTCCTGGTGTCTCATCACAGAGGATACAGCAGAAAGTGAAATCATGAAAATGATAATGGGTGGAGAACGATTTCCACATGAGAAGAGAGAAGAAAGGAGCTATTTAGTTTGAGAGGGGATGAACGAGAGAGAACACGGTGAGATGGAGATAATAATGAATGGGACAGGGAAGACACATCCACCAGTCACCCTCGACAAAGCAAGAGGCGCCTGAGGAACTGAAAGGGCCCTTCTTGCAAATGGATGCAACAATATGCTTTCTGGCAGAGTTTGAGGGATCTGTCCATGGGATCCAGGTCAGCAGGAAGCAGAGGGAAAAGCACCAGCTCATTTCTGCTGGAGCTGCCTGCATCCGCCTCCATCTCCCCCCACCTTCCCACCAGCATCCAGCAAGGCAGGATCTCTGATACGCTCTTGTTGCTCTCTGAAATGGCAGTGAACCCCAGCAGCTCGTCAGTGTGGTGTTTCCCTCTGGTGTCACGCCAAGCAGGTTGTGGCTGCGGAAGCTCACGGGCACAAAGGCTGTGGTGATGGCTGCAGGGCTCTGAGGCTTTGCAGATGAGTTGGCCAGGTATTAAATGCCTGGATTCCCTCTGACAACAGCTCTCGGGCAGTGGGGGGCATTAAATGCCTTCGGAAATGACTGAGTGCCTGAGAAACGGTGGACACAGCCACAGGGATTGCAGTCCCCCACCCCAGCTGCACATTCCTACCTCACCATGTTGCACCCCAAGGCAGTGAATGCGAGTGAGTTCAAAGGCCGTCCCCTGCTGAGTCCTGGCCACTCAGTGCATGTGTGACCGGGCAAGGGGCTCTGGAAACTAGAAAATACTGCCTGAGATGCTGTTGGGTACTCCAAGTTAAAGGTGGTGGGTGGTGGGGAGTTGCATTGCACGGAGGCTCAGCCAAGGGCGTAATGTGGGCATTGATATCCAGAGGATCCCTGTAGGGTTTTGGCGTGGTCAGAAGGGAGTTACCCACCCAGAGCGAACAGGGAAGGAAAGCAGCGTTAATACAATCTTTTTGCATGTCCCTTCTGTCACCTTTCCAGAGCGTCAGGAAGCAATGTGGCTCCTGGGGCTTCACGGTGGGATGGGGGAGTCGCTCTGTCCTGTCCCTGCTGGGAGGGGAGCCACCAGGTATCTGCGCCCTCTCCCTGGGGTCTGCGCTGCCGGGCACACTGGGCACACTGGGCATGCTGAAGGCTGGTATCGGGCTGCTGGAGGAGCCAATCCACAGCCCCGTACCCCTGAACCCGCTCAGTGACAGTGATGGTGATGCTGTGGACAGTGCCGTGGTGCGTGTGCGATGCGCGCTGCTCCCGCAGAGCTTCATTAAGATCATTTTGTGTTTGGTTTTGTTTTTTTTTTTTCCTGAAGCTGCTGGCGTGACACTCCAAAAGGCCCTTTTCACAGCATTTCCATCCCAATTCCTGTCCCCTGCTGGGGACCGCCTGCATCCCAGCCTTGCCTTCCCCATTTGGGCCAGACAGAGCAGGTGGAGATGGAAAAGACCTGAGGGCTGCTCCTCCTCACTGCATCCCCACGGCATTCCCTAAGGTTTTCCTCACCACGCTCCGCTAAACAACACTGCCTTGTCGTCTCACCTCGCTGCGAAGCGTCTTCCCTGCCCCATGGCCCAGCCGGGAATGGGCATCGGGCTGTGGACGGTCGCAGGGGCAGGTCCCTGCTGGCAGCACGGAGGAGCGACGCTCGCGGAGAGCTCGGGGCGAGCTGTGGGGAAGCCTCACCGGCTGCTGCTGCCTTCAAAGCTCTGTCTCCCCAGGATGAGGCAGGTGGATCAGAGTTCAGCTTTTCTGCCGGCTCTGAAAACAGTGCTTTTAAATTAACACCTGGGACCAATCCAGATTAATACTTGCTTTTTTTTTTTTCTTTTTTCTTTTTCTTTCTTCCCCACAGCACTTCCCGCAAATCAAAAAGTCAGAAAGAAATGGGGTTTGGGGTGATTTTTGTGAGTGATTTTTGGGCTTCAGTATCATTTAAGGCTCAGGCCCACAAGAAAAAAAGGATACACAAGCAGGGAGCTGGAGCTGAGTTTTAAAGGCTGTGGGCTTTGCAGACGCCCTGCCAGAGGGAAGGGGACCGCACTCTCAGAAAGTTTCACGCAGCAGGCGATGCAAGGGGATGCGTTGTGTTTGCTTGCCAGCCACAGCCTGCTGCGCATCATCTCTTTAACCAAGGAGATCTGCACTGGTGCTCCTCTCTGGTGACTCCCGAGTGCTCTTCTGGATCCACCAACAGGCTGGGGCTTGGCCAGCATGCGGCCCGAAGGACACTGGCCGACACTTGCCAGCCCCTCATACGTATCGATCAGGAGGGCAGGACTCTGCGGTCCAGCGCATCCCTGTGCTTTCCAGCCGGGAGCGCCTCCACGTCCCGACACTGACGGGGTAATTGCAATATTGTCATGACGTGGAAGATCAAAGGCTGGGTGCAGGGGAGGTGGCAGTGGTGGTAAGAATGACATGCAGTTTGCATTTAGAAAGCACTTAAGAAGCAATTATCCAGTGCTGGGAGCCCTGGCCAGAGAGTGTGGCTCATGTATTTTAATGTGTATTTCAAAGAGATGAAGATTGGTGCCCAGCGGGAGGCCTGGCAGTCCTGCAGCAGCTGTGTGCAGCTCGCTCCTGGCCAGGCTGCACTGCAGTGGCCTCACGCAAAGCTTGCCCTCACCCCTTGTCCCCTGCCCCTCGCCGCTCTGCCACATCCACCCTCTCTCCCTCTCCCTGCAGCGCCGTCCTGCGGGCAGGTGGACGAGGGCTGAGGAGAGAAGGGAGTCTCGGCATTCCCCTGAGCATGGCTGCTCCGGGGTGGCTGCTTATTCCTGGAGGGGGAGGTAGGTGCTGTTTTGGATGGGATGCCAGGCTCCTCTCTGGTTGCAGCAGCCAGCTGCGGCCATGCCAGCTTTGCTGCTCTGTCACGGGGGCTCAGCACTGCCCTGCCATGCTGGCGCCAGCCGCCGACCATGTCGGTGATGGGGACAGTCCTTGTCTCAGCCTCTGCTGTTCGCAAATCCCAAAGTAGCTGCACATCCCTCTGCGATGACATTCCAGGGACCCCTTGGATGCAGGGCACAGTCCTGCTGGTGGCTTCCCTGAATCAGGCAGACTTCGCCCCTGCCTCCCCAGCTCCTCAGCGCCGTGTTGCCGGGCTGTGGGAGGGCAGGGGTCCCGCTGGCTCCCTTTGCACTCAGCAGTGTCCATTGCTAATGGAAAAGCCTCTTTACGGAAAGAGACCACCTAGGAGAGGCAGCCTGGTCCTTGTTTTCTAATTAGAAGCAGGCTTAGGCAGACTAAACGGGTTAACCAATAATGAATAAATTATCACTTGTAATTATCTTCTTCTTTGCTGGCTGGAGCCGCACAGAGCACAAGGGATAATTCCCTAACCTGAGCTGGAGGCCTGTCATCTCTGAGGCAGCATCCCATGAAGACCTCCCAGCTCCTGGGCTGCCCCAGGGTGGGCAACCAGCAATGCCCCGGGGCAAACCCGTCGGTGGGTTGATGTTGAGCTGGACCTTCAGCATCTGTGTGTGAGGAGGCGAAGGACAGTGAGAGGGCAAGTGGGTGCAACTGGCACCACACCACAGATGGGGTTGGGAGCATCCCCAGTGCCCAGGCACCCCTGTGCGAGGCACCTCATCCCCTCTGTGGGGCCAGGAGAAGCTTGTCTTTCAGTCAGCGTAGGCGCGTCCAGTCGGGGCTGCCGGCATCACCCCCGGCCCGTGCTATGGCTTGATGGGCTGTTGACAGCCCCGGGAGGGCAGTCCCTGGCCATGGGGCCGGCAAGGGCAGGCTCGCAGCCCCGGCATGATGCTGGCACACCCCGGGAGGTCTGTCCCCTGCATCCACACCAGCGCCTGTCCATCAGGCCATCTCTGGGGGGCCTCGCTGCCCCGACCTGCCACCGGAGCCCGCTGCCTTTGACAAGTCTCTCCAGTGGAGGTCTGACAGCCCGTTTCAGGGGAAGGGGCACAGGGAGGCCACGGCATCTCACTGCAGCGCTTGAAACACTTGTCTGCATCCCATTTGTGCCCCCGACCCCCCACCTTGCTGAGCCCATGGGGATGCTGTGAGCTGAGCTCAGCACCCACGGCACGACTCGGCTGACCCCGAGCAAACCCTCGGTGATGCCAGCCCACCTGGTGTGCTGCTTTCTCCTCCCAACATGACCTCCTCCGCTCACCAGGGACCTCGAGTTTCTGGAAACACTTTGCCCTGAGCGGTGGGGGTGCTGCTCTGCTTTCCTGGGTGCTCAGAAAAGCTGGGGGAGTGTCTCCAAGGAGCCCCAGCAGCCCCTGTCCTTGTTCCCCTCTGCCTGTTGGAGGGGGGAATGCCTTTGTGGGAAGGTCAACGAATTTGTGCCAAAGTGGGACAGGCTGAAGATAATCCCAGAGCTACAGGGATATTCATACTGATTCCAAATCGCAATTCTGACTTCAGTCCAAAGCTGTTTGCTTTCTGTTGCTGTTCCTGTGCATGGTAACAGCCACTGTGGTGCCTTCATGCCGCCCTGGGATGATAATGGGGGAGGGATGCTGGCGTCAGCTCTGCTGGAGGGAAGGAGATGTGATCAGTGGATGCATCAAGCCCGTGCAGATCATTCCTGGCCCAGTCCTGGACTTCACCCATTGATTTCTGAGTCTTTTCCTTGATGATGCATACATCTTATCCACATTCCCTAAATGCTTTAGACAGGAGAAACGTTCCTGCTTAGGTTTAGGACCTATCTCCTCAAGCATGGCCATTCAGGAGGATGGCCCCTGCGTGGGAGACCATGGTGTAATTCCCCTGTGCCAGGCTGGAGCTCAGGCTTTAGGACACCTGCCACCCCTGGTTGTGGATTGTCCTCAGCTCCTCTCTTCTGCTACATGTACTTGCAAAGTCTTTGGGAGCGTATAAGATGATTTTCCAACCCCATGGGTCAGACCTTGCCCAAAGGGCAGGACAAAGGCATTTCATTTAATGTGCATGTGGAAGAACTTAAGACATGGTAGCCTGGCCAGGACATCTGCCTGCCTGGGCTTTAAGACAAGGGTAGACTTGGGGTGTAAAACTGCCAGCAAAGGTGAGAACAGGGCCCAGGTGTCCAGATGCTGTGCAAAGGCAGTCCTGACCTCTCTGTCCTGTTCCCTCCTTTTCGGTGCACTTAAATCTTCAATCACTTTATTTAATAGCCTCTGGAGCAGCAGCATTTTCTTCTGGCTACAGGAGAAAAATGGTCTGGAAATCCTCAGCCTTGGTGATGTTATGAACGCTCTGCTGTGAAAGACTGAGCTTCCCAAATAAGCAGGGAGATACAATTTTTACTTGGCTGGTTAGAGCCTATTACACTTCACTTCAAAGTGCCTCAGCCGTGTAGGCAACAAGTGGGATTTTGGCACCACAAAACCAGCCTGGTTGGTGCAATCCACCTTCACAGTTCAAGGCACCTGATATAACACTGAGACAGACTGAGTCTTCTGGAGCTTGGGAAAAACTGAGGAGTCAAAATTTCCACTCTCTCTAAGGTTGGGGCACCCCTCTCAGGTATGATACCAACTCCAGAGCGATTTTCTGAGTTTGGTCTCCATGCCTGACCTCTCAGGCACCTCACTGGCACAATATCTGTCTCTCCAATCCCTGCAGGAGGCTGGTCTGCTGCAAGAGAGTCTGTATTCAGGAGCCACATCTGTACCTGCAAGTGCTGACCAAGGGGCGTCCAGCCACGCACCCTGGGAGAAACATCTCCTGCCAAAGGCTGGGGCACAATCCAGAGAGGCAAAAGGTGGGGTTTTAATCCCCTTGGGAAGAGGGAGGTGTGGTGCTCCTGTCCCATACCATGGGTGAGTTTGCTGGTCGCTTGTGTGGCTCCTGTACAACAGGAGTGTTTCTCCTCTTGCCCTGCTCCTCCAGCTGGGTGCAGACTGGTCCATAGGAGGATGCCAGAGCTCCTCTGGAGCTGGACTTCCCTCGCATGGTGAAGGAGCTTCAAGCAGCTTTTCTCACAGCCACTGTAAGCCGTATGTTGCCGTAAAAAGTAATGTGTCAAGGCAGTAGCCTTATTTTTGACACTGGCCAGTTTTGAAGCATTTGATTTCTCTTTCACTTGACTGAGGCCGAGGAAGATAATTACGGAAGTGTGGCACAGAAATCTGAGGCTCGCGGGAACACCATGGAAAAAAATGGAACATATAAAAGACATGGTTTAATCAGAGAGGACTGAAAGGAAGCAAAATCTCAGAAGAGCTAGTGACTGATCTGCGACTGGAGAAGAGGCAACTGAGAGAGAGACAGAGGCAGTGAGAGAGGTCTGGTTGCAGAGCTAACTCCAGGCAGTGCAATTAGAATTTGCCAGGCAGCAGAAGTCACCCTGTCCAGAGTGACAACTTTGAAGGGTGAGTAGCGCGTAGCCTTCATAGACACGGTTGAAAACACTTGACACCACCAGAGTGACCCGCGGCAGAGATGAGAGCAGATCTGAACGCAGGAATGAAGCCAGCACAGCACCTGGATGCTGCATGTACTGTGATAAGCGGGGAAAGCAGAGCGTCCTGCCTTTTGGGGAGAGGCTGCAAATGCAGGAGTTTGCAAGCACCAGCAGATGCACAGGAAGGATAAAGAAGAAGGTGACCATGCTATTAGCTGAGATGATTTCTTCAAAGGAGAGAAGGACAGTGCTGCAGCAGAAGGCAAACAGACTCTAAATCTCCAGACCAAGGCAACTTGCTTTACTTTGAAAGTATCTCTGCAAAAGGAGCTGCCTCCAACAGCGATGAAGAGAATTCTCTCTGCTACATGTGGACATCACCTGAGTGTGCCACTGACCAGATAAGAACCTATTTCTGTGAACATCGTCACCCAGTCAAGTGTCCCAAGACCCGAGTACTGTGACTGGAGGACCAAAGGAGTGGAAGATGTTAGGGCATGTTCTTCTGCATGGCCAGATGAGAGGAACAAGGGGCATGGAGCCTACTGCAAAGCTTCAGTGGCTAGATTGGACGTGGCTCAGTAAGGACAAGTGCAACTGGCAGCAGAGCTGCCTTCAAAGGGAGTCTAGTGCCTAAATCCTCTCTTAGGGCACATCGAGACCCCGTCCACACTGCTATGAAGGTGAATGACTAGCTTGTTGAGAAGTATTTCTAAAGATAGATTGGAAAGAAGGTGTGATCCTAGGGGTGGTGCTTTGGTGGGCTGTGATGCCCAAGCAGGAGGCAGTGTCCTGCCTTTCAGGCATACCAAAGCCTTGGATGGTCTCTTGCAAATGCCAGGTGTCCCATGGGACCTCAGACAACACAACAGAGCTGGTGCAGGGCCTGCCAGCAGTGGGTAATGTCCTCAGGATGGGGTACTGGAGAGGAGGAAAATCCATGAGGAAGCTGGGGTCATTAAAACAGCTCCTCCTGGGGCTCTTTTTACTTTGTCTTATGGAGAGACTGTTTCCAAAGACCTGTATATATTTAAAAATTAGAGACAGCTAGCTGTCAGTCAAAGCAAGAGAAAGATGACCGTTGAGTGTCTGTCCTGCCAGTTCCTGTGCACTTGTCTCAGGCCCTGTAATATCTGGGGTTTCATGAAACGCCCTTCTGAAGCTGCTTGACTTCAATTTAGCCCAAATTCCCCAAAGCAGAGGACAAATAAATGTCACCCGTGCTGGGGGCTAGGTAAATCTCATGATGTTTGAAAATGTGGCACAGGGAAAAGTGATGCCAGAATCTGACAATGTGACCTCTTGCTCCCGACCTGCCTGCTGAGAACACAGTCTTCGGATGAGCAGGCAGCAGCGTAAGACATTTTGGGCAAGCACTTGAAACTATCCAGGGATAGAGATCTAAGGCTGAGATCTAAGCCCAGCGCTGTGTGATGACACAGCAGCATCGTGGCTGGTTTAGCTGTGAAGAGGCTGTGGGTTGGCAGCCAGAGCTACCCGGTGATGCTGTATGCTGCCAGCCTTGGCTTCTCTAAAGCACAGCGACCGCGTTAAAAGGTTCCTTGCTCTTCTGTGCCACTTGGACTTGCTTGCACTGACCTTTGGGAGCAGCAAACAGCCTCCTGCTGACCCTGAGCAAGCGAGGCTCTGGCTCTGGCTGCAGCGATGGCATGGTCACACATGGTCCTTCCTGCAGCGATGCCCCAGCTCCCAGCCAAAGACTAGATTTTGTCTACATCTGATTCCCAGATCTGAGTCCTTCGTTTCGTGTGAAACACATACTTGTCCTCCCTGACCCTTCACCACCTACCCTTGAAACATAGATTATATCCCTGACAATTTCCAAGTGAATCTGTTAATTAGTTCCTGAGATGGTGTTAATTAAATACACCCTCTTTACAAAATTTCAATTTGTTTGCTCATCTTCTGCTGACCCTTGAACCAATGAAGGGTTTTTCACTGACCCCTCACACCCCACAGGGAGTTAAATCTCAGTGAAGAGGTGGATGTTTGAAGAAGTTAAGCTGCAATTCTACAAGGTTATCCAAGGTAACCAAGTTATTTATAACTTTGTATAATAGCCAGGGCTGGGTGGGTAGCTCCAGTTCTTCCTAAATAGTCCTACATCCAACATTCCACACGAAGGAACACGGCTCCTGGGCAGGAGACAGGCTCCAAACTGCGTACACAGAGACCTATGCCGGGTAATAAATAGTCCCAGCTGGTGGCATGGTCACTGGTACAGCTCGACCTCATCATCAGAAAGAACAAATATTAAATCTCAAACTGCAGATGGGGATCATGGGATATGCAAAGTGGAGGAGGAGATCTTGGCTTGGGGCTGTACTTTGCTGTTGCCAGCCCCACCTTTGCACACTGGTGGCCCGTTCCCAAATTCCTAAGGAAATAAAAGATAAAGGTGGAGCCCAGCTCCGTGAAAGCATAGCCCAGGCAAGTGGGACCCAGGTACCGCTGTCAGGGAGCTGCTGGGCTGGTGCCTCGTGCCCGAGGGGTGCCCCTCTCGGCAAAGGGGCAACCCTGGCTGAGTTCTGAAGTGGCTGTGTGTGTTCCCATTGGTTTCACTGTTGTTCCCCGATCACTCACTCCGTTTCAAATAGAGCTTTGTTTGGTTATTTTTGCAGTGTCAAAATTAATTTTGGAGAGTGTCTCTTTGTAAGCTTTCAAAAGGATTACGCCTGTGTCTGCCCAGCTCTATAATTAAGTCTCTTTGAGATTTCCACTTCCAGCAGAAACAAAGCTCTTGAAATAAAGCCGGCAGTTTAGGCAGCTATCAGTGCATTTTGTCAGCAGTGCAAAGGGTGCCTGAAGCGGGGCTGGAGGTCTTTTCTGCCTGTCTTGTTGCTATGCCATCAGCACTGGGGGTTTGGGGCCAAGCAGGGATCTTTCGCTTGGGATGGGAGAGGCTAGGGATGCTGGAGGGTGTTAGCACTTGTTGTAATTTACTTCCAAGGCAGGCTGCAGGATTCTGGAGATGCCTGGTGTGGGTTGTTTTGCTTTACTTTCCATCTCACCAGCAGTGTCCAGACACAAGCTTGACTTTTGGTCCAGGAACCCCAAGAAGAAACAACCACGGAAGTGTCCCCTTTGATCCTACGGAGGATTTGTGTCCCATAACACAACTAATGGGGTGTTTGGGTGCCTTGGCTCATTGCTGCTGGAGAAGCCTGATGGTGCGGAGGGGATAAAGAGAAAGCTGGTATCAGGGAGCAAAGCGGTGACCGGCTGTGCAAACAGAGGAGGCGGCGGTGGGTGGCAGGGGATGGGGACTGAGGTGCCACCGCCATCTGGCAGACACAGAGCAGTTCATCTGTCCATGCGGGATAAAGCCTCGGAGACAGAAGGGAACAAACCATGCACAAGAAAGGAAAGAGCAAGGACAGAGGGGAGCGAAGAAAAAGGTGTGGAATAAATTGGGAGGAAAGAAGAACAAGCTGGGCTCAAGAAATGCAAGGGATGCCCCAGACCTGGATGATGCCAGTGTCCCGTGGGGCAGAGGGGTAGTGAACTGGGTCGCATGCTCAGCTGCCCTGCAGGGACCCTGTGTTTTCCTGAAGTCACAGTGTTTCAAACCACCTGCTTAGCCCACAAAGCCATTCCCTCTGGCAATATCAGAGCTGCTGCTCTTTGGAGACTGGGATTAAATATATGCAGCGCTGCCTAGGCTAGTGGCCACTGTTTTATTAGCTCCAGATAATTTTTGTTTGTTTGTACTGGACTTTCCCGAGAGAGCCAGGGCTGCCCGTGTGTCCCTTTCCTTACTGAATTCATGTGCTCTGGATGATGAGAGGGGACTTCAGCCGGCCGGTCCACTGCTTTCCTCCACGGCTGCTGGCTCTCACAATACCATGGGCAGCCTTGTGTTATTTTTGGATGCTTTCAAACCCCGTCTCCTGGAGGCATATGATTATAATAGCAAAGCCTTTGGCCTCTGTGACCGTGCAGAACAGAGCCACGTGCGTGCCAAGGTTGGATACTGGAAGGCAAAGGAGAGATATTAAGAGTGGTGAGGTGTATTTGTGGCTCTTGTGCCATTTTAGTGCCTGATTCACAGTTTTTGTTTCCTGATGTGTCTTTGAAGTGCTTGGACTTGACTGTGTTGCATCTCTGCTTCTTCAGCCAGCAAAACATCATTGCTTGGGCTGTCTGCAGAGAAATCCAGAGGCTGTCACAGCCTTGTCTGGGTGTCAGAGTGGTGAGTGTGGGTTGGAACTCCTGCAACTGTTCAGCTGGCCACACCAGCACTGCGGCCAGGCTTGAGACCCTCTGCAGAGCACCCCAAAGCCCCTGCCGTGGACCCTGTGTGGCCCCAGCCTTGCTGTGTGCTCATGCTCGGGCACGACCTGCTATGATGGCTTTCCTCCAGTGTCCACTTTGGGAAGCTGAGGGATGGTCCTCGAGGTCATTGCAGCACCGGGTGCAGAGGGAGGCAGAGATGTTCCCCAGGCCTCCCTTCAGACACATATGCATTTTTCTCCGTGCTTGAAGGTGCCTGTGGATCGCCAGAACTTACTGCCATGTCCGTTTCAAAGGGGCAGCACATCCCTCGCCATCCCTCAGGATAAAGGCTGTGCTATTGCCAGGCTTACAGGCGATGCTTCCAATATGGGCCTGGGGGTGTTGTCGTGATTTCACTTTGGCTAAACTTCTGACTGCCCATCTCCTCTTCTTTTCAGGACCAGGCTGTCCTGTCAAGGCATGAGTATATGTCTCCTTTTGGGCAGCATAGACGTGGTGGGGCTTGGAGATGAGAGTACCAAAAAATGTTCCCTGGGAGGTCCCTGCTTTGCCTATCTATACAACCCTGGTCCCTAACAGCTTCATAGCAACTGTGCACCCACCTGAGGGAGCAGGGACTTAGTTCCACTTCAGCAAGACAGAAAATAGGCAAGAAGGCAAGCACAACCCCGGCGCTCTTGGATAAAAGAACATTAATGCCGTTAATATCCAGCAATCAGAATTTCTTAGAGAGAGAACAGTGCTGCATCCCTTTCCCTTCTGCTCATCCCCTGCTTGTTTAATGAAAATCAGAGACAGCCATTAAAGAGCTGCTTAGCATTTCAATACGTTTAATATCCTCACTGATAAGGGAACGATGGATATTACCAAAAGGCCTTTCTTAAACTCTCCCCTTCTGCAGCCGTTGCTCCTGGCTTGTGTTTGTCTCAATTCCAATTCCAAACCATCTCCTTCAACGAGGGAAAATTATGATAAGATTATTTTTTTTAATATAAAGGATATTAATACACCGCATTTCTGATAACGACAAGGAAGAAAGGCATGCCAGGCCTCCCCAGCCTTGACCTGAATTAATCGGGTGCTGATTGCTCAGCTGGCAAAGGGCCTCCCACAGTTGTGCCTCATCATGACTGATGCCAAGGGCTGACCCTCTCCGCTGGCGTTAATGGAAGAAACCGGTCACCCGCCTGCGGTAACGGAGGGGGACGCGGCACCTTCTGCCTGGTGGTGGCGAGGGGCTGGGTGGGATGCTCGGCCATGGCATCCTGTGAAAGATGTTGGCTCAAAATCCAGGTGGTGGTGGGGATACTGGTGAGCCTCAGGGAGTGCTGGGGCAAGCAGGGAGGGCACCGCTCTGCCTGCTCCACAGGGCAGGCACCTTGCTGAAAAAGAAGCCCAACATACCAGGAAAGGGAAAACCCCAGGGCACTGGAGAGGGAAAAGAGCCCAGTGCAGGCTGCCCCAGGAGGCAGGGAGGAGGCGAGGCACGGTCCCTGTGATGCTCGACCTTGCTGCCAAGCAATCTGTCCCAGCCCTGATACAGCACGAGGACTTACAGTGGCACCGATGTGGCATGGGTATTGCTCCATCTGAATTGTTATATCAATGTAGATAACTTGTCAGCATGTTTATATATTAGATGCCACTTTAAAGGTCTTTCCACGTGCATTGTTACACGGGGTACATCGAAGTTCAATGGGAATTACTGCTAACAGCTCAGGCTGGGGCACCAAATACAAGTTTTGCTGGTGGATGCCACAGCCATGTGAAAATGCAGAGGGGGGATGTACCACCCGCGTGGGTCGCGCCCCCCCCCCCCCCAC
>VYZM01005145.1:353111-458734 GCA_013398915.1 Dromas ardeola
CGTCCTGCTACCCCCAGGGCTTTGCTGGGGAGGCCAGGGCAGAGGGATGAGGGCCAGGACGGGGGGAAAAAGGGAGGACCCTGACTTGTTTACTCAACCCCAGTTTTAAAAGGTCTTCAGATTCGGGGCTGTTGCCTGGGCAAGAGATGGAGAGGGAATTGTGCACGGCCATTTGTGTGGGGAAAGCCGCCCAGGACTCCTATCCCCCCACCCATGGTGGCACTTCCGTGCGCGGTGTTTCCTGTGCTTGGAACCCACTCATCTCGTTCTCTTCCTCCTCCCACAGACACCTTGTGAGTGGGACAGGGACACACACTGGGCTTGGGAGAGGGCACCTGCTCCCTGTCCTCTCTCGGCACTCCTCCTCCTGGGAAAGGGACGTACAGCAGGGACAGATGGATGGGCAGGTGTCAGGGGGTTACAGAGACCTGCAGCATGGCTCTGATCCCTGCCCTGAGCAGCCCCTTGTCTGTGGGGGTTAGAGGATGGCTCCTGGGTCTGCTGGTGGCCTGACACGGGGTGGCATGTGTCCTGGAAATGGTGCTGTTCCCTTAATAACTGCCACCCCCCCTTAATGACTGCCACCCATGCTGCCTACACCAGCCCTGACCTGGAGGCACTTGGCCCTGCAAGTGCTACAGGAGAGCAGAGGTGCCTGGATGTCGCTTTCCCGACCCAGGAGGAGCGGGGATGCCGGGGACAGGCAGGGCTGCGCCCCCGCTAGCCCGGGCACAGATTCAGTCTTGCAGGGCTGTGATGGACAATCCCTGGGTGCAAAGCTGGGTCAAAAGGGCAACAGCCACTCAGGTCTGAGCTGATGAGTTAGTGAGGAGGCTGTGGTCTCCCTGGGAAATGCGCATTAACCTGGGTGGTGCTAAAAGAGGGTATAACCAGGCTTGGGTCCCCTCCTTCACTGATCCTCCCTGTCTGAGCTGCGCTTCCCTCTCTCTGCAGCATCTATAAATATCCTCCCCATCTCCGTGACAGCCAGGTGCGGGACCACGTCTGAGGGACGTGGCGACGGCAGGAGACTCGCTGAGAAGCGGAGGCAGCAGCACGCAGTGAGACAGGGGAGGCAGCCGGCGTGCGTGCGTCGTGCCCCATCCGGGAGAGGGGACTGGGAGCCTGGGGAGGGATGCATATGGGGAGAAGGGCCGGGGAGCCCGCCGTGATGCCTTCCATGCATCTGGTTCCAGGGCTGTTTGGGGTTCCTGGGCTGCAGGACCATGTCCTAGTGTTTTCACACAGGAGCATCCCAGACTCTTTGCACATGTGTTTGCATTCTGTACCAACTCGAACACTCCCGACAGTGCCCAGCCTCCAAGCACACATGCTAATTACGCACACACGGCACATCCTGAACCTAAACCCAAGTGTCCAGTGAAACCAGGATGCCTGCCCCTACTCCTGAGTACTGAGTACTACTTCAGTGCTCCGTGTGCATGCACTGCGTTACGGTACGCAGTTCACACAGAGCCCAGCTCTCCACCAGGACACAGCACACCGCTGCACCCACCCCTGCACGCAGGCACCCAAGTACAGTTCGCCCTCTCTCCTCCCCAAAGCTGGCAGTCTTTCTGAGAAGCTTCCCATTCCCTGGGAGGGATTTGGGGCACACTGTTCTGGGGTCACTGTGTCCTGGCTCCTGCAGAGCCCCTTCACACTCGGTAACAGTACCCAACCGCCACAGCTTCTCTAGGATCCTGGGTCACGGCAAAGCCAAAATCTGTAGGGAGGTGCAATATCTGGTAACTCTGAGCACCTCTGCAAGACCTGGAGGACCCATATTCCTGGGACGTCTGGGGCTGGGATGGCACCAGGGAACTTGAGAGCCCATGTGGTTGCCCGGTATGTGCTGGAAGCCTGCAGGGTTAACCCCCTGCGTTAGAGCATCACACCTGGAGCGGGCACCACTCAGCACTGCGAGGCCAGAGGCTCAATTCCAGAGCTTGGGACTGAGATGCTGGCTGTGTGGATGGCGTCTCTCTGGCATGCCAGGCTCTGCTTGGGCACTGGGTGACAAGGAGTTGAGGTATCCAGCACTGAGCTGTGACAAGCCCTTTTGGCACAAGGAGATTGCTGGGTTGGAGTAGCGATGCAATAGCTGGCAGAAAAGCAACTCTCCCACCAGCTTGGCGGTATTCAGGAAACCATCAGCCCTTACCCCCTTGCTCCAAGGCCCATTGCAAAGACCACTGCTCGGCTGCACCCACGGCCTGACAGCTCCCCTCAGCCTCTGCCAGCTGCCTTGGGAACTGCTGGAGTCCTCCCCGAGCCACAGCCTTGTCCCCGCCTGAGCCCCTCTGCAAGCCCGTCCCGTGATACTGCTGATGACAGGATCTCTCCAGCGCTATCTGGGAATGGATGGCTTCCCAGGCAGGCAGAGCAAAAATCCTGGAGAGACGCGAGGCTCTGGGCCGTTCCCAGATCATGGTGATGAGTGGTGCAGGCATGGCCCTGCAGGCACAATCCTCATCCGCTCTGAATGGGGAATTGTTGCCACCACGCACTGCGAGACAGGCAGGGAGCCCCCCTCACACCAGCACGCAGGAAGCTACTGGCAGTGCCGTGGGGTGCCCCAGCATGATGTTAAGCATCTCTAGGGAACACACTGGGATCCAGGGTGGGATGGAGGCTGTGTGACATTCTGGTCCCCTGCCCCGAGGCCACCGAGCAGGTCTGGGGTGAGCATTATCCAATGGAGATCGATGCCTGTCCTCTCCACGTGCCTTTTCCTGGGGTGAGTTGCTGGAGACAGGGGAGGGCTGCAATCCCACATCAGTCCCCTGGCCATGAGCGCATGGAAGAGTGAATAACCCCACTGCATGCGGCATAGGTGGGAGTTAGCATCTGTGGTTACCGCGGGCAGGTATTAGTGATAGTTCAGCATTTAGATGGGGAAACAGTCATGGCCGCCGTAGGGGGTCTGTTGACAGATGCCGAGTGTTTAATGCTGAGCAAGGTACTCACCCGGCTTGGCAATTCTGGGGGCTCCAGGCGAGAATGATGCAGAGACTTCCTCAGCAGTGCTGTGGGGAGGATGCTCTGTGCTCCTGAGGCAGCCCAGCCCCCTGTCACTGGACCTCCTTGCCCAGCGCCTGGCCTTGCCCACCCTGGGACAACCGCTGCATCCTCCCAAACTCTGCTTTTGAAGGAGCTAGCCCTGTCTCAGGCAGCCAGCGTGGCTGTAAGCAGGCTGGGGGTTGTGAGCCCTGGCTGTGTTGTCCCTTGCTCCTGCTACCCCAGCTCAAGGGCGAGCGGAGGGTGCCTGTCCCAGGACAATGTGGGAAAGCATTGGGGGGGCGGGGGGGATTCTGCCTATTTTCCCTGGCCTCACACATGCAAGGGGAGCACATGCAAGGGGTTTTCCTCTCTGTACACACGGGGACTGAAGGGCAACCCCATCCCCTTCACACCTGACCCTGACCGAGCATG
The DNA here is from genome assembly GCA_013398915.1 of Dromas ardeola. Lineage (NCBI taxonomy): Eukaryota > Metazoa > Chordata > Aves > Charadriiformes > Dromadidae > Dromas > Dromas ardeola. The sequence goes on from VYZM01005145.1 coordinate 356,547, forward strand.
GAGCGCCCCACCAGACCACGGCTCAGGCTGCAAGTTTGACTCTCGCATCAGCCGAACGAGAGAGGGACGAGGCGCATGAGAAGCAGTGGGGGCTGCTCGAGCATCCTGAGGGAGGGAGGACGGGTGGCAGGGGGGAGCAGGAGCCTGCCGTCCGGATGCTCGGGCTGGGTACAGCGTGCGCGTGTGGCGCGGGAAGGGGGGCTCGCTGCAGAGCCCACCCACCCCATTGGCTTGTGAGCAGTGACAGGCAGGCTGCTCCCTCCCTGCCGAGCCGCTCGCCTGTGTGGATGCGAGCAATGTGCGCAAAGTGCCTTTGCATTAGCCGGTGAGCGCCGTAGCTCTGGGTGCTCGCTCGCAGAGGTGCTGGGACAACCGAGGTGGCCCTGTCCCACGCCTGGTGGCCCTGCCGGACCATGGCATGGGCACAGGGGGATCTGACATCCTCACTCTCCATCGTCATCGCTTTGGCTGCCTGCCTCTCTGCCACCACCAGCGAAGGTAGGAACCGGGGTGGCCCTGGAGCGACAGGGCAGTGTTGGGGGACACGCGGGATCGCCGTGGCTGTTTGGATGTGTCCGCGTGGGCTTGCTTGCTCTGCTGGGCTTAGCTTCTCCCTGCTCCCAGGAGAGCGCAGCTCCAGGTTCCTGCTTGTCTGAGTTTGCGGATCCTGGAGCTCTTGCACCAGAGGCTAAACTTCAGAGCTGGGCAGGAGGACTCGATTTCTGCAGCAATGCCTGCCAGCCCTGCCCGGCCTCCCTGCAAGGGCTCTGCTGCAGCATGCAGGGGCGGCTGCAGAGGGGACAGGGACACAGGCACCAGCTCAGCCACGGTGATCCCCATCCCTGGAGCTGGCAGCAGTGAGGGGCCGTGTTTTCTGGCCGGGCGGTGTGGGCTGTGATGGAGCGAGTAGGTGGGCACGGGAAGGCGTGCAGAGGATGCGGGGAGCTGGAAGGGCACTCAGGTGGGAAACTTGTCATGAAGGAAAGGGCTGGAAACTTCTGAAGTGGAAAGAAGGGCTGCAGCCAGGGACCCTCTCCCGACATCTCGGTGTCAGCCACGTCAGGCCGGCTCCCTCCACCCAGCCACTCTACCCTGCTGCCGGCGGCACTCATCCCCAGCCCTTGTCGGCAGTGCAACCCTACTCCGGCATCCCAGGCCCCCCTCGGCTTTGGCAGCACTGCTCCCGCTGCCTGCCATCCACCCACTTGCCTGCCTCCATCCCCGCTGGCAGCGGTGGCACGGCTGCTTCCCAGGTCTGCTGATCTTCATCACCCAGAGATCTGCCGTTCCCGCTCCCGAGCATGTCCTTGGCACTGGCAGCAGCATCCTTCCTCCCTTCTGCTATGCCTGAGAGCCACGGCCAGCACGGCGCAGCCGTCTGCAGCGAGCCCCAGTGCTGTTGTCCCTACCCGGTGGCAGCAGTGGCATCCCTCCCTTCTCCTGCCCCGGCATCCCTGCCATCCTTCCGGCATGCCAAGGCCCATGGGCTGGCACCGCAATGCCACGTGCACTTTGCAGCACCCTGCTGGGCCAGGTCCTTGTGCCTACTGCCATCTTCCAACACCCACCCGCGCCTCCCCTCCCATCCAGCCTGTCTTCCTCACCTGCATTACCCTTTTCCAGCTATTTGCTGGTCCTAGCCCTGTTTCTGCCAGCTGTCCACTTCCCAGCACTCCCCCTGCTCCTTTCCCCACTGGCCTTCCTTCCCTTGCTGGGGGATGCATTGGTCTCTCACTGCTGGCGATGGGCTCTGTGGGTGCAGGGTGGGACCCCGGCACCCCGATGCCCCCAGCCCTTGCTCGCCGTCCGCTCCATGGTGCACCGGCTGCTCCGTGTCCCGCGCCCCGGGCAGAGCGCAGTGCATGGCACTGCCCACGCTGCCCCGGGCTCTCGGCGCTGCAGCCCTGCAAAGCCCAGCAGCCCTGCCTGAACACGGCCAACCCTGGGCATGGACAGGCGAGGCTGGGGCCCCTTTGCTTTCCTCTGCAGAGGAGATTGTTGGCTGCTGGGATGGGTTTTATGGTGTCTGTATGGACAGCCAGGCCCTGGACTGCTGTCTGCCTGTCCCTGGCTGGGAAAAACCTAGGTTTCCCGCAAGACCTTTTGGAAAGGAAAGTTAGTTTCAATAACAGCCTTTGTCAGGGGGTTGCATGGGGCTGGAGATGAGCCAGACTCTGGGGAAGACCCGGCAGGCTGTGTCTGGGTTAGACTGGGCAGAAGGTGCTGGGTGGCAACAGAGAAAGTGTGGGAACCCGTAGAAAGCTGGTGGTGCTCCGTCCGCTGCCCCCAGGGATGCTCGTACCTCCATGGGTACTGGGGGACCGCTGTGGCATGGGGCAGCTGTGTGCCAGGCGGGCCCCGCAGTGTGGGCAGTGGATCTGGGGATGTGGCTGCAGGCTCCCTCCGGCGCCCGGCATCCCAGGATGGGCTGGGGGCAGCGTCCCTGCCAGGACGGTTGCGGCGCTGGTCGTTGAGCGCCCTGGCATGGGGATGGGACTAGAAACGTGGAGAGATCCTGAAAAGCACAGCACAGCCCTGGTGTCTCCTGCACCCCGGTTGTGCTGGGCTTTGCTAACCCTGTTTCCACAGCGCGTGGCACATGCGGGCACAGTGTGAGGGTGTAGCCGTGGTGCACAAAGGTGCCCCGCTGCTGCCGACCGTGACCTCTGCCGGCTGCCACAGCCATGCTCTGTTTCTTGCCGTGCATCTCTGGCTGTGCTACCCAGCAAACCCAATGCTCCTTTAAGAGCCGGGGGGTAGAAAATTCCAGCTGCAAAGCAAATTTAAGGCCGGTGTGCGCTGCACTCTCTGTGTGTGCTGCACTCTCTGTGTGTGCGTATGGGGAGGCAATTGGTATACAAAGACATGTATTAAACTGAATACAAGCTTCAGTCTGATTTTCTTCCCCTTCCAAGAGCTCCCAGCGCCTTTCTCTTTCCGGAAAAATTTGTTCCAAGAAGTTTTGAGCTTATAATTTTTATTTCTTTCAGTCTTGCGTGCAGTGGGTGCCCTGGAAATGGGAGGAAAAGGGAATCGCCATTCTGTGGGAAATCCCCACATTTCAGCGCAGCAGCCATCGCAAAATTCATTGAAAGCCAAAACTCAGATATTTTCTAGATGGCTGAAAATTTGCAGGATGGGAAAAATTTTCATTTGGAGCACTGAAAAAAATTTGTCTGAAATTATTAAATTGCTTTAGAGACAGGAGATAGTGTGATAGACTAAAATATTTACACTCTTACACACCGAGTTGCATAGGCAAAAATATTAAAACAGATATTTTATATGACACCACAAATAGAAGTTAAATAATAAAAGATTAAATATTTTGGTTGCATTGAAAGAAAATCAGATGAGCAGAAATTACCACATTTGGGGCCCGGGTGGGGGGGTGACAAAATCGTATTTTCTGCCAGAAAATGGCACTTCAAATGCTGCTGCTGTGGTCTGCTCCTTCCCAGGTGATGCCCGGCTCTGCCCTCCATCCGCGAGGCGGGCGACCCTCCTCCCCATCACAACACAGACCCCGTGGCTTGTGGGTGAGCTTGGGTGGTACCTTGGTGGGGAACATGGTGCAGCAGGGAAGGAGGACCCGGGGACGTCTCCCCAGCATTTCAGGGCAGGTCGGGACGGCTGAGGGAAACAGCTGGTGATGGGGATAGGGTGATGTACAGGAAGCACACTGGGGAGGACGCAGAGCCAATGACACAGGGATGCTCGCCTTTTCCCCGCACCACGGGCTTGGTGATGGAGACATTTTGTTCCCCCCTGCAACAGCGATGGGGCGCGGGAGAGCACCAGGGTCCTTGGGAAAAGCCAGCAGCTTGCTGCGCTGCTGAAACTGGGGCCAGAGGAAGGGTTTGTGGCAATCATCTCCCCCGCTAATCTCTCGATTGTAATCTCATTAATTGCCCCCCTGCTCAAACAGAAGAAGAGGTAAAAACTCATCTGTGCGTCTATTTAGCGCTACTTTTCTACCCCTTCTGCAGTGATGCCGAAGTTGGGGCTGCAGGAGAAGCAAAGCTGTGAAAGGGAGAGGAAATAGCTTTTTCGGTTGTAAAAAGGCTGTGAGGATGGCGTGTTGCTCCGTAAGAATAGGAAACAAGAGGCTTTTGGTATACAGAGTTTTGGTGGTGGTGAGGATGGAGAAATATTAGTTTAAAACAGGGAGTTGATTTGGGCTACGTTTGCAAAAAAAAAATAATAATAATTTTTGGAGTGTGTAATTTTTTGATTGCTCCCAAAATGCTGATATAAAGCAAATACTGGCATGATTTTGGGTAGGCTCATGTGGATATGTTTCTGGTCTCATATTAATTTCCATCCTTCTTGTATTAGTAGCTTATAAAACTTCTGAAAAATCAAACCCCAAAATTTTCAGAAAAATAACACAACTGCACACAAAATGCACCTACTCTGTGAGCCTTTTTTCATTCTCCTTGAATTCTTGTTTCCTGAAATCATGATGTGTTTATCTACAGTGAAAATAAATGGGGACCCATTTTGGCGATGGTGGAAATAGATCTGATGAATCCATATTTAAGTACAACTGAAAATCTGATGAATTACTACAGGGGTGAAGGAATTCCCTATTTTTCGATTGCTGAGAAATACTTAGAAAAATATTTTACCCAAAAGAAAAAAAAAAAACAAAACCAACCCAAAACAATGAATCCCAGCCCCAAAAGATGCTCTGCCAGGGAGGGAGGGAGAGCGGCTCGTCCCACGCATCCCGCTGGGATCGGCGCACGCGGGTACCAGTGGCGAGACACCGGGGAGCGCCGGTTTCATCAAGGCATCCTGACACCTCTGCTCTTTGTTTCGGTCGGGTCCCGTGTTTCGTACGTCCCTGCTGGCCTCTCTGCCAGCGGTCGGCACTGCCTTTATCTCCGGGGGCAAATCCATTCATATGATAACTCTATTCATCCCCTGACAGTTTTTGATAGTTCATTCTCCTAACCCCAGCGTGCTTGCATGACCAACACTCAAAATTATTCCTCTGTCACAGAGAAACGATTAACCCCTTCGGACCTGGTCCTTCAAAAGTGAGCAGCGGGATCATGCAGTCCCATTTTTCTTCAAAAAGAAGCAAAAAACCCCCACGTCCTACCCGTGTAGATTTGCAGTACTTAGGGTCATAAATAACCACATGAAGTATATAACTCCTTTACGAATCAGGTCCAGCCACACCGATAAAGACTAATGAACTGTGTTTGGCCCAAGGATACCGTCCAGAAAGGTATTCAACATTTATCTGAAGACATCAGCAAAGGCAGACCCATCCTTGCCTTTCATGACTCATTCCAATGGCTCATCAGCCTCAGCCTTAAAAAAAATTGGGCCCCTCTTTTCTCTAATACAAATTTGCCTGGCTTCACCTTTCAGCCATTTTTTCTTGTTAGGCTTTTCTTGCTAGATTTAAAAAGCCCGTATTTTTCTGCCATGAAAGTACGCTGAGCGCAACCGCGTGCCTTGCACCCCTCCCGGGCACAAGCAGATTGGGCTCTGCAGGGCCCCCTCACTCCAATTTTTTTTTCCTCCAGCCCTGGTATCATGGTTGTGCCTGTGGTATCTTCTTCTCTATCTCCAGTTTCTCATATTTAAAATGCTTTAACCATGTACATAAGTGACAACAGTGCTGGCTGCAGATGGATGGAGCCAGCTCCATCCCAGCATCAGGGGCGCTCAAAAGTCACTGGATCCTTCCTTCGGTGCAATACCTTTTGTGTTAGGAAATTCTCCCATACAATTTTTAAGGACTCATAATATTTCATTACTGGTGGCTTGAGATATTCAGCCTGTCCCTTCAAATGTTTTTAGTATTGGTATTTTTGTCCGTGAAGATGTTCTGTTTTAGGAGGCTATTTTTAACAAGGCAATGAAGTTGCCTTTAAAAGAAATTAACTTGCTTTAAAAATGTCACTGGGGTGCAAACAGATAAGCATGGTTTAGGGTGGCCAACTGGTGTGAGACTAAAAGACGTTCTCAGAGAAATTAGGGAAAAATCATCCGACAGCCTGAAAAACTGCCATCGAAAGCCCCGTCAGATAATCCAGGTGATTATAAGTGAGCACATTTATGGAAATCCACATTTTCCTAGTGAATCCTCCAGAGCGGATAACACTCAAACCTTTGCCAGGACTGCTGGGGTGCAGGAGTCAGTGGGAAGGGCAGGGTGTCTTTTTCAGAGTGCTGCGGGGTTTGTCCTGCTGATGGACTCACGGGCTCTGGTTTCCAGCATCAGGCCCACACGAGTCCGTTGTGGGTGGCATTGGAAGAGCCTGGGAGCAATACCAGGGAGTCCCGATTTTGGGTAAGAAAGCTGCAAAATCCCAGACAGGCAGGAGATGACCAAGCGAGCATGCGGTGTTCAGAGGGGGTGTGGAAGCGCTGAGATGTTCTGGGATAAGGACCTGGGAGGGTGTAGGGGCTTGCCTAGACTGAGCTTCAACTCCCAAAAAATGCAGCAGAGGTCTGAAACCTCAGTGGCTAATGCCGAAAACACGTTTGTGTCTATTTTGCTAAACCCAACATATGTGAGAACAGAGAAGAGGGAGTCAGGACTGGCGTAAGGACCAGCCCAGAGAACACCAAAGGAGCCACCAGCACAAACTCCTCTGGAGAGGGCTCCCATATCCCTGAGTCTGTACCATGCAGGTTTCATTACCGCAAGCAGAAGAGGTGTATTTTGTGGTACGAAACTCTCCTGTATAATTTTTAAAGAATATCACGATATTGCATGAGATATTCAGCCCGTGCCTGAACCTGGGACTGCAACTTGGTGGCGAGAGGGAAGTCCTGGTCTGGGTGCCATTCTTCAAGCTTTTGGGTTTGGGGACACTGGTCAGGGATGCAAGAATCTGTCCTTTGACGGTGTGTGGGTTGGATGCAGGGCTTCAGCCAAACGAGATGCCAAGGGGTGGCTGTGCAAGGTGCAAGCTCCTCTCTGCCGATGGATGGGTCTGTGTCGTCTCGCTGTCCCTTAGGCTGGGGACATTGCAAAGGAAAGGACTCGCATGACTCCCAGATAGCCGAACACAGACCTGGGGACACCAGGTCTGCAGAGCCCTCCTCGGGGGCTGCAGGGACCCTCCAGCTGTCCTCGGTGCTCCCCAGTGCTTGCCCCCTCACCAGCCTTGCCGCAGTCCTGCTCACATTGGATGTTTCCATGGAATTTCTTGCCTCCCTGACCTTTATCCCCCCCACCACCATCCCCAGAGCCTTCCCACCTCCTCCTCTGGCTTCTGCTCTGAATTACAATGAGCCCAGACACCCCTTGAGCCCAAAACAGCTCCTTCCCCACCGACACAAGCTCCTGGACTGGAGACATGGAAATGCATGCTCAACCCTTTCCTGAGCCTCAGGTCTGGCCCCACACAACCCGTCCTCGGGCCCTGGGGCAGCCCGTGTGTTTTTAACATTTCCAGTCATTTATTTATGTCCAGCTGCCCATGCACCATTTGCACCGAAGCCTGCGGGTGCCACGGTGTGGAGATGCACACCGGTGCTGTGACGCCCTGCCCGGCGGTGGGTAGTGTCGTGCTTTAATTTGGGTCACCAAACCAGCGAGTCCAATTCACCCTGGCTGTCCCCCCGCACAATGAGCATTGGGAGTCTCAAACAGAGTAGGAAACACGAGCATTTTTACACCTCTATTTTCTCATCTATATTTCTGAGAGGGAACATTTTTTGTTGTTTGGTTTTTGATGTGTGGTGTTTTTTTCTGCCCTGTAATTTCAAGGTTTTTAGCCTTGGAAATACCTTATTCAGGGTGTTTTGTTTTGTTTTGCTTCATTTTTTACATTATTTCATGACATCTCAGTCTTACCACAGGTTATGCTCTTGCGCTTGCACATTACCTTACATGATATCATGCAGGGTCTGGAAGGATCAGGTTGATCATTTTATTTTTAAAACCTGAACTACGGCTTTTTGTTAGCACTGATTGAACAAACAATCTTTCTTCCTACATCAAAGTATTTCCTGCTCCTGGTATCCTGAAAAGGGGTGACCCTCTGGGCTGTCCTTACAGGTATTACCACTCCTGAGGCATTACAAAACGATATAAAATTAAATACAGAAAGTTCACAGCAACAATCCAGAGGTCTGAGAAGAAATCCTGAAACTGGAATTAGGGCATATCTGAAAAGCAGCACCTCTTTTTCATGGCAATTGTTTGAAAAATGTTTCTTTTTAATTTTTATTTTTTTTTCAGCCTGATTTTGACATTTCCAGAAATGTGGAAATCCCACATTCCTGCTGGATTTTGTGACATCTTTTGTATTTACCCGCAATGCTTTCCGATATTTCCTTTATGGGCGGCTGAGGCCAGCGGATGCCGACGCGAGCGCCATCCCCGCTGTGTCCTTCGTACGTGCAGCCCCGAGGACCAGCAGCTGCTGGACACAGCCTGCCGGGATCCGTCGGTTGCGCGGCAGAGTGCTGGGGTGCGTCGCCCCACTGCCGCGCTGCTGACCTCCATCCGTGGGGCACATCCCCTGCGCACAGCTCCTGAAGGGGAAGAGCTGACCTACCCTCCAGGCTTGCTGCTTTTACCTCCAAGCCACAATGGCTGGCCTCGTGTGTTGGTGAATAAATGACTATTTTTCTTTCTTTTTAAAGATAAATATTGCCCCGGAGAGGGGGAAGCTGAAAGCGAAGCATCCCGTCCCGTCCCCTCGTGATGTTCTGAGGCCAGTTGGACACAGCTTTGTTGCTCAGCTTTGCCTCCCGAGTTGGAAAGGTCGCGGCTGGCTATTCAGCACGCCCCTGGATTAAACGGTGGGACACATATAGCTGACCCACCCCGGCCCCACCTGCCCCTTCAAAGTCCTGCCTGAGCTTATGGGAAATGAATGCTGCCAGCTCTTGTTCCCTCCTCTCAGGGAGCCTCTCCCTGCCCCTTTCCCATACTCAGCTCTCTTTTCTGGCTGCGGATAACCCTCCCCATGTCATTCCCCCACCGAGTGGGGCTGGGGGGATGGCATGGGGCGTGCAGACGCGTGTGGGGCCACGGGGACTGAGCCCGCCGGTCTTTGGGTGGCAGGGAGTGGGAGCGGCTAACTGTGCTGATAAGGGTTTAATTATCGATGCAAAAGGCGTTGTTGGATGGGGGGGAGCCTTGCTGTGAATCTTGGGAGGCCTTTGAAGTTGTGATGGAGAGGAGCTGAAGCCCAAGGGAACAGGGCTGCTCCCACTGACCCTTCCTCCCCACGCCTGAGCTACAAAGCCCCTGCCTGGGAGGGAGATAGCGGAGTAATTAGAGTGAGGACTGCAGTGGGTTAACAATTAGTGAGGGAGCTCAGACCCCTCTTTGGTCCCCCACTGCTCTTCTAGAGGATGGGGCTCAGTGCATCCCCCACCACGCACACCCAGCTGGGCTGGGGGTCCACAGCCTCCCCTGGGCTGGGCAGCTGTGGCTTCCACAGCACCGTTCCTGAGCCCGGAATGCTTGGATGTGGGACCCCATGGTGCCGGCACCTCTGTTTATAGGGATATTATACACCTCTGCAGGAGACGCAGCCACCAGCGAAAGTTTTGGGAAGGGTTTCTGAGCACTGACTATAGATACAGATACACTACAAGAGATATCTGGACCCAGGCAAAATGCATATCCTCTGGATGCTAGTCCCTGCCTTGTCTTCCTCACTTATCCTAAGCGGTGCTTAGAATTTGGTAGATATGGGTACAGATACGGTTATGGATATGGATACAGGTACAGATATATGGATATAAAAATAAAGATGAAGGTATAAATAGATTATACATATACATACACCTAGTCTTTGACTCCTGCATAATCTGCATCTACGAGATTGCGACGTGCACTACTCACGCAACATTACATGATGCAACTTTATAACGGAGCAAGCAGGTCTGCCTTGTGTGAGACTCCGTCTCAAGACCCCAGTTGGTGCTGGGGAAGCGACCTGCTCGCTCCTAGGTGCTTCCATTCGAACGGGCAATCAGGCCTGACAGCTTTTCCACCAGTGCAAGAATTTCCCCTGACACCTCCTGGTGTTTTGGCTCAATACACCGAGCCAAGGCCAAGGCACAGAATAGGGAAAACACAAAATGGTGCTCAGAAAAACAAAATGGAGCTCGCAGTTTGAGACTGATACGTGCAGACAGTCCATAACATCAAACAGAATTGCCCAGCTGTAGGAGAGAGGTCTCCCAAACCGGCACGTTTTCTGAGAAACGTTTCAGCTGAAAGGGGTCCTTTGTGGCGGTCTCGCTCACCCTCTGGCACCAAGGGCAGGCTCTTTCTGAGCATCGCCCCCGGAGAAGTGACGCAGCCAGGAGGTCACCTGCAAGGGGCTGGACGGGGAACTTGTCGCATGCAATACGGCAGTTTCCCTTCCGTGTTGGTCCGTAGCCTTTCCCTGAAACAGACGGTTCAGTTTCAGGAGCGTATTGGTCTCCCCATATCCGAGCACAGCATGTAATAGTGCAGCTAGATGGATGCTCGTCTCCACAGACGTGTGCTATACCATGAATTAACGCAAGAGGTCTTGGACACGCAATGCCTTTGTATTTGTGCAATGCCCACTGCAGTGGGCTTAACGCGTCAGACTCCTATGCACTTGGCTAAGGAATAAAAGAAATAACTTAGCCCTCTTCCTACAAAGAGGCACAAGCAACCTGCTCCACAGGCACGTTGCAGGGAATGCAAACTCACCTCGTTATTTGTGCACCAAAGCACCCACAAGGAGACGGCTCCTTCATCTGTATGAGGTTGGGTGACAACCATACGGTCCGTATGATGGGATGGCGTGTAGCAAGCTGGTTCCAGGTCCCACACACCGCTGTGCAGACAAGCCTGGAGTGCGTGCCACCATGCCTGCTGTGATCTCAGCATCGTTCCCCATGGTGTGGTGCTCCAGCTGGACCCCAGTCTGTGCAGGCTTCTCGTGCTGCCTGGAGAGCAGCGAGAGGCAGCCGCGTCCATCACTGAGCATCTCAGCGTGGGAAAGAAGGTGCAGAGACCACGGCGGGGGGGAGAGAGGGTCTGCGAAAGTGGTCCCCTCCCCGCAGCCTGCCTGCTGAGGGTCACTGGGACCGTGCTCCTGCACTGCGAGCAGGGAAACTCCCAAGCCCACGCTCCTGCTGGGTGAATTACCCAGGGAAAATAGGCAGAAAATCTTCAGATTAACAATAACAAATAAAAATGGATTTGAGATCTCCAAGGTAATTACTCCGTGCTGAGGGCAAGGGGCCTCTTTAGCAGTGGGAGCAGCATCGTGCAGGGAGTGGAGGGGCTTGGCCTGCTGTTGGGCCAATGGATTCACACAAGAAACCCTGGAAATTCTTTCAAATTGTTCTGCTAACATTAATAAATGCCTCAAAAGCTCCTAATCTGCTCTGTCAGGAGCATGACGTCTGGGCGTTTCACAGCCAGCTCACGTCTCTGCTCCTCTCTCCCCCCGCTCTCCTTCCCTGCCTGGTAATAGTAAATGAAAGTGGCACCCGCTCCTCTGGCTGTGGGGACCAGCATCACGCTGAGCCCAGCCTCTGCCAGGGCTGGAGCCGCTGTCCCCATGTGCCCCGTCCGTGCCGTGCCAAAGCAGTGCCTTGTGCCGAGACCATCATCCGCCCAGAGCTCGGGGACCAGCTGAGACCTGGAACTGCTGCAGCGTCGTTTGCCCCAAGTTGCCTCGAGGTCCAGTTTAATGCACTGCTCAGGAGTGAGGAAAAGCAGCCAGCACCGACGCAGCATCCCATGTGGGCTCGACCTTACTGGGTGGCTACAGGACAGAGTGCTGGGGAAAGCTGGAGGCACTGGAGGTCCCTGAGGGAGCCCGGTGCTGATGAGGGGTGACGAGGCATGGGTGCGCCGGTGTCGGAGCCCACTGCACTCACTACCAAGGGACAGGGCACCTTGCTGGCACCCTCTCCTGAGCCTTCATCCCTGTGGATCTGCACTCTGGAGCTGGAGCTTGAGCTTCTTCCCCAGATGCTGAGCAAGCTGGGGGTTATCAGGCGGATGCGAGGCTTTCCTCTGCCTGATGCTGCGGGACCTGGGTGTGGGGCTCCTGGGCAGCGGATGACGCTCAAGGGCAGCTCACCCCGTGCATGCAGCAATGCTGTGGCATCCCGCTTTCTCCTCCCTGCTGACACTGCACAGGTTTCCACGGGAAGCTCCTAAGCACGTTCAAAGGCATCCTCCCCTCTCCCCCCACAGAAGCTTTTCCCCTCTCCTTGCAGATTTGCCCATGTCTCCTCATTAAGCCGGGCTTCCGGTGGTGGCAGTGCTTTTGAATGGTTGGCTTTGATGGGCATCCTCATGTAGCCTGTCCCCCACCGTCTGGCCTCTCCAGTGGGGTGTCAACCAGGACCATGGGGGGGTCACTTTGTGCTGGAGCCAGGCACCGTGGTGTGTAATTAGAGTGGCTGTTGGAGTGCAGACTTCAAACCAGTGATGCTGGGAGGGATGTGAGCATAAAAGGCTCAGCAGAGCCACTGGAAGAGAAGTGTCCAGGCAAGGAACGATGCTCTGGTTGCATCAGTGTTGGCCCAGGGTGAGACTGGTGGACAACATGATGCTTGGAGTTTGTTTCCCCAGCTCCCCCTTGCTTTGCATCCCCTCTGACCTGCTCTGCATCCCCTCCAACCTGCTGTTTGCAGCCCCCTCTCCTCCAAAAAGACACATTGCTCCCATTCCTATGGCTGGTACTGATACAGCCCCACACCAACTCTACCCTGAACCAATAGCTCTGGGGAGCATCGTTTGCTGCCATCCCCTCGCTCCATATCTGCCTCAACTGCAGCCACGCAGGTCCCTGGCAGCAGCCCCATGGACTGATGGACACAGGGGACAATCAAGTGAGTGGGGTGAGAGGAGGGATTGCTGTTGGTGGTTCGGTTCCTCACCCCGCGAGGAGGGGGAGCAAGCTTTCTAATGCAGCCTTTTGCTCCTGTGTTTTTCAGTGAACTTGCTAGACACGTCGACAATCCTGGGGGACTGGGGCTGGATGACTTATCCCTCGCATGGGGTAAGTATGAACTGTTGGTACGTGGGGGACCCCAGTGGCACGGGTCACCACAGGTCACCATGGGCAGGCTGGGTGGACATCTCAGCCCCAGGCTTGTGCCTTGATCAATGCTGACAGGGCAAAGAGACCGTGTCTGTTTGGAAAATGCCAGCCTGAAAGACTAGCAGTGGGATGCAGCTGGTTTGGAAATGCCAGCCTGAAAGACTAGCAGTGGGATGCAGCTGGTTTGAAAATGCCATTTAACTGCTCCATTCCCCTGGTAGGGACCAGGTTATCACCAGGTCCTGAGCTTGGAGGGAACTCAAGAAATGGGTCACCTGCAGGCACTCATGCTGAGAAGCATTTTGTTCCTTGTTCCACCGGGGGAGCATCAGGAGGAACAGCCCCAACTAACTGGGAACTCTCAACCTCCTGTAATCAGAGGAGTTTGCTGTGGGAACTGGGCAAGAGCGGCAAGGGGGAATCCCTGCGGATGATCTCTTACGAGGGATGGGGTTGTAAATACATAGCCCTGTGGCGTGTGTGGGAGGGATGTAGGGGTGGTGACTCCCATGCAAGTCTGCCATCTCTGCTGGCTGCATCCTCTTGGCACGCTCCCTTCACTTGCATTTCCAAGGCCAGTTTTTCCTGCCGCAGCAGCTTTCTGGAAATTGCGGGTTTCAGATGGCAGCGGTGACCTGGCTGTAAGGATTTTACTCATTCATGTAGTGAACAGAAACAATCCCATAAATACATACAGGACCAACTGCGAGGCACAGTGGGACTTGCTACATGCACAAGATGTGCAAATTCGGGGTGCCCACCTGGCTTTTGCTGCTGTGCTGATTTTTCATGTCCACTGTTTTTCATCCCCTCTCTGAACTAAACGGTCCTAATCTTTTCAATTCCGCCTCCTACAGAAATCTTCCCAGGCCTCTAATCATTTTCATTGATCTGTTGCTTGAGACTTTCAGTCCCCCCGCTGTTTGAGCAGGAGTGATCAGAACTGTGAATTCATAATAATAACAATGATCAGATTTATATCAGACATTATCATATATGTAAATATATTAAATCATTAACTCAGCTCTAATTTTAGCAGTTAGCTGTCGCAATGATGACTATCCTGGAATGTAATAGATTCGGAGGTACAAGGTCAGAGGGGACTGCAGAGCTAATGTGATGTGATCTTCTGCATAAATGTAGGCCTTCAGACCTGTCAATTCACCTGCACCTCAGAAAAGCCCAGCTTTTACAAAAAAACCCATTCTTGACTACAAAATTGCCAGCTGTGGTAAATCCTCCAGGTCCTGTAGCGATGTTGTTAACAGGTCACTGTTAAAAGCCCATTGCTACGTGGTTTTGCCTGGCTTCAGTTTCCAGCCACCGGACTCTCTTCTGCCATTGCCATTGATGAGGGAGATGTCCTCCTCTTCATGGTCATGCACAGGCTGCCCTTGGTTCTGTGGATCCCTGTCCTGTCACCCTGCTGCTGCCATCTCATCCCAGCCCTGCTGCCAAATTCTGGCATCCTGGAGGGGCTTGATGCATGTTCAGGGGAGCAGGGACCAGGGCTTCCTCTGCTCCCCTGGGAGGGAGGATGTTTCTGGGGCATTTCTGGGAGTGAAGGCTGTTTTCTTTTGTCCACTTCCATTGCTCTGCTCTTCAGTGCATCCTAAGCAATTCCTCCCCATAGTCAGACCCTGCACTGCTCACACGCTGCCCAAGACCCTCCTTCTTCTGAATTCTCCACCATGAGTCCAGCTCTCCCAACACCTGTGTGATCACATCCCCAGGCCCATTGCTGGCTGTCAGACACGCAGATGGGATCCATCACATCTCCTAGATGACTTGGATGAAGATGAATCTACCTGATTTGGCTCTTCCGGGAACACGTGGGCATGACTGGGCAGGACCTTGCACTCCCACAGCAGACAAGGGATTGAGCCTACAGGTGCCTCTTCCTCACCACATCAGGGACTTCCATGACCAGTTTAGGTGCAGAAGGCTGTATTGTGCATCTGCAAATCCAGGGGAAGAATCCTGGGTCCTGACCCATTAGAGCTGTCGGGTGTAGTGCCTTATGTGGCCATAGGGTGCTGGAGCTGGCTTGCAGGGCAGTCACAGCTGGGCTGCTCTCTTGCACTGCAGCAGATGCCCAGCAGCCCTTCACCAACAACCCAGCAACTCCTGAACCCTAATATATGTCTCAAGTCTCCACTTTATTGGTGATGTTTATTAAGAATAGTTAATACTGGATGCCAAAAAAATAAAAATACTTGTATAATACCTAACGCCAAAGCCACCTCTCGGACATCTTATGCTGCTGTGTCGTCCTACAAGTCTTAGGTAAGTCATGGGGTAACACCACTCTTTGCTTACCCTGTGCTTTTGCCCAACTTGTGGCCTTGTTACCAAGAGGACAATCCTGCAGCTGGGTGCAAACTGGCTTGAACACCTTCAAGGAGGGTGCCTGGGTTCTAACATGATGCTCTTGCACAAAAAACTTGGCATATCTTTTTCCAGCTGGATGTTTTGATGACTCCTCTGAACAGTTTTCTGGACTGTGGTTCTTCCTCCGTGGGCCATTGCATTGCTTCATCCTGAAAAAGCATCTCATCCCTTTACCCTCCCACCAGTTCTTCAGATGCAGGTGCTTTTTGGGTAGTGAACTGGAGGTGTGATGGGGTGCTGGTGTCTCAGAGGAGCTGCTGTGAGATACTTATTCCAAGTGCCAATAGTTTGGCGCTGAGCAGGTGTCTCCTGAGCAGCCTCTACAGCAGGGTTCAGATAGAGGTGGGAGAGAGGCTGGGTGACTCACAGGCTTGGTAGCTGGGGTCCACATGGCTCCAAGCCCTGTGTGATCTCTGCTCTGGGGAAGGGACTGCATTTGCTGGTCGCCATCTCAGGAGTACTGCTGGTGTCCTTGGACTGTCCCTGCCCACTGCGGCATGCTGCAACTCTGGCAGCCCTGGGCTGGGTAGATCACAGTTGCTGGTGTACTTTAAAACCAGATTTTATTTGGGGTCCCTTATTTTTGCTGCCATTTCCTTAATTCAGACACTCCTGATGGAAAAAAGGTGGCAGTACGCCCTCTGTGCTATCCTCCCTTGCTGCCTGCTGGCTGTCCTGCCTGAGCCGGAGGATGCAGGATTTCCTCGCAGTGTCTCTGCTCCATCCATGGGCAGACACACCTGTCACAGCATCCTCCTGACAAGGGATGGCGTTGCTGACCCTGGGTCCCCAGCTGAAGTCACACTTTGCTGCCCTGCGTGAGCCCAGGGCCACCACAGGTGTGACAGTGGGGAGGTGGGTAGCTCTGGCTGGGTCTTTGCTTGGCACAGAGCCCCAGTCCCCAGCCTGAGGAGCATAAGAAGGGGACTTGTGCCCACTAGCTCAGTCCCTAGTGCCCTACAGCTTGCTTTTCCAGCACCGGCAGGTCCTGTCCCACCTCTCTGGGGCTCCTGGGGATGCCAGAGGAAAGGTGGCAACCTCAGAGGTTTCCTCTTCTGGACTGAGAAATGTAAGAGCTGCCTGCACAGCCAGGGAAACAGTCCAAAGCGTCAGCAGTGCAAAACTGGAAGGGTACCACTTGCAAAGTCCTGATGTTTTCATCACACCTGTGGGCAAGGTGATCTTGCCTCACAGGGAAGTTTTTTGACTCTCTGGGTTTGCTGCAGCCAGCAAGAGCAGAGGAGCAGGAGGCCAGGGGCAATGGGCACAGTGGGGGTCAGCAGCATCATTGGCCCTGGGGAGTGTCAAGCCATCAGGGAGGCATGCATGGCTTGTTTTGACATTTCCTCTTGCCAGACAATTAACTGAGGGGTAATTGCCTGTAATTGCCGCTCAGGGGTTTAATTGCGTCCCCCCCTCACCTCCATCCCGGAGACACGTGCAGGAAGCGGAAGGGTCGCCAGGAGCATCCCTGTCCCGCAGGCTGCGTCTCCTCTCAATTATAACATCAAAGGGCTCCCAGGAGCTTTGCAGCTCACTCCATCCCCAGAACAATTCCCTTTGCATTGAAAATTAAACTCTTATCAGTGCCGTCAAAGAAGCTGCCCGTTCCCCTTCTGTGCCTTCGGTTTCCCAGCTCTCCCCAGCACAACGCCCCAGTGCCCCAGTGCCCTTCTCTCCCCTCTCTTTGCTTGGCACGTGACCTATTGGATCAGAGGAAGCCTGATCGGCCCCTTTGCAAATTGCTTTTCTACTGACTAATTAAAACGCTGATGAGATAAGTCAACATATTATTAATAATTATTGTATCGTCTACTTTGATTTACAAAGTCAAACAGGAAATGATTTTGTTCAGACACGGGGTATCTGAGGAGCTTGAATGATGCCTTGCAAAAGCTAATTATAATGGGAGCACCTTGAGTGCCGGAGAAAGGCCCCCCATGCTGCCCATGCCCTCCCTCCCTGCCCCCCAGCAGCGCCTCCGTGGTCTGGCCCCGCAGCATCCCCCTTGCTGCATGGGCTGGGGTGAGCCCAGAGAGCTGGTGGGCATCTGCCACCCAGGCAGCTGCCCCAATACCAGGCATGTTCCATGTTGCCTTTGCTGGTGGGAACACCAGGAAAGATCTTCAGAGGTGGTTTGCGCCTCCCCATCTCTGCCCTTCCACTCCTGGGAAAGGGATGTATCCTGAGGGCCCTGGGCACAATTAGCCAAGAGCGCTCCTCCCTCATTCTGCAGTAGCTCAGAGAGAAAACTGTCAGATAGGCACCCGATTTGCTTAAACAACCAGCTGAGAGCACAGACAACACATTTCTGCCCGTAGGACAGTCTCCCAGCAGTGTTTGCCCATCAGAGATGCAGATTTCATGCTGGTGTACAGTGCTGCTGTAAACGCCCCGGGACTGAACTGTTTGCAGAGCAAAGCCTACACAGCAGGGGACTTGTTTTGCCTGGCTCTGGCCCTGCAGCCAACAGCCAGCTCATGGCTTGGGTGAAGCCTCTCTGACACCCCAGCGCTGTTACAGCGCAGGGTCTCTCTTTGCCCCAGCCCCACTCTGCAAAAAACCTGTCCCCGGTCCGAGCTGTGCTGTGGGTTTGCCATTTCAACCCCCTTCAGGGTCACGTCTTTCTCCTCAGAGCACCAACAGATACTGGGGTTCTCACGCCTGCCCAGTACATGTCTTCTGCCATCTGTCACTTGTGCCATTTATTGGGTTTCTCTTCCAATCTGAGCCTCTGCCTGGATCCAGAAATACCAGCAAGTTACACGGCAAGCTGCGTTGAAACTCATTTTCTTTGAAAAAAAGATGTGTAGGAATGGAACATTGGAAAATAAAGATTTAGACTAGTAATTGAGATAAAAGCTCATCTCCCAGTGTTTGTTCAGTAAATGCTGGGTTATTGTTAATTCCCCAGATGCTGGTCACTACCAGGAGTTAATCACCTGCAGTGAAGCTCATGGTAGTTAACTGCCTGACAAATCCCTTTTTAGCCACAGCAGTGACTGATTTCATGGGGATTATCTCCATTAACGCCTCCCATCTAATGATTTATAGCTGCAATAATGTCCTTCTCTTTTTTTTTTTTTCCTCACTCAGTGACAGTGGTGTGAGGGACCTGGCAGCTCCTCAGGAGGTGCTGTAGCTTAGTGCTTGCTGTCGGGAGGAAGGAAAGTGCTGGATGTCCCAGTGGCAGCAAAAGCTTTGCTAAGCCAGGCAGACCTGGCATCCCTCCTGGAAGCTGTTCCAGGGCTGGGGTGACCTCGTCCCTTGGTTCCCTCCATGGGCACCGCAAGGGTGGTGGGAGGCTGAGCTGCTGCGGCAGGCAGACGTGGTCTCTCCTTGTGTGTTCACCCCCTCTGCTCTTCCTCCTCCTCCTCCTCCTCCCCACTCTGCTGTGCCGCACAGGCCCTGGGAGACTTCTAAGACCTTGTTCAGCTGCCCAGATATCTGGTGTTTGCATCTTTTGCCTTTCATAATCTGGCAAATTTTTTTATAACTGGTGTTGACTTTAATTTAAACTATGAGGCAAACCCCTGAATACAGATGTAATCATGTTCCCTGCCAATGTGTGTGCTCACCACGTTAATTATGATGTCCTCATTTCCGTCTCGCTAGGGGATCTTATCGCAGTGACGGGGGCCGGGCTGAGCTTCATTTAATAAAAGCCACTTCAAGCCATCAGCCGAGAGCAGGCAATGCTGGGAGGCTGGGTGCGTGCACACTGCCTGCACTCTTGAACTGATGGTACCCAGCATCAGAGACTCCTCTCCCTGACCGTAAAAGCCTGTAATTAAGGTGAAACAGAAAAACCCTTCAGGTCATGGGGATTCCTGAAGCAGGTCCCTCCATCCGAAGTGCCCGGCAGGTCCTGGGATCTGGCAGAGCTCGTGGGACCTGTGTTGCCTTGTGGCACGCTGGGAAGATGCACCTGTGGCATCTGAGCCAGCAGTCCATGTGGCCTGCCTTCCCTCCCTGCGTTTCCAGTGATGGCAGAGCACTTGCCCTGTAGGTGAGTGGTACAGATGTGGTGTTTTGGGCTAGTCTCAGACTGGGATCCCAGGGCACTGCGTACGACCTGTCAGTCCAGCCACTGTGCAAAAAAAGCACCAAGTTTGAACGTGTGATGCTGAAAATGCAAACCCTCCAAGTTCTCCCCTGTGGTGATTGATGGTGACCATTGCAAGTGTTTGGAGATGGTCATTTAGCTCTCTGCTCCCTGGCAGCGGTGAGGATGCTGCCAGCTCTGTCAGTGCCACAGGGGTGTGGGGACACCATGAGCACTGTCTCCTCTGTCAGATTTGTGAGAGAAGGCAATGTCTGGAGACCCAAAGCAACCACACTAGCTGGAGGCTGAGGCATTTTGGTGCACAAAAAAACCTGATGTTTTCCTTGCCAGACAGCCCTGCAGAGCCCCGAGCCCCACAGACGCAGCAGGGGGGAGATGGCTGTGCGGCGTGGGAGCATCCCTGCCCGCCACCCTCAGCACTGCCCCTGCCCTGCGTGACTCCTCCCATGCACAGCTCTGCCTCACTTTCCCCCGGGGAACTCGGCAGGGAAAAGACAGGAAACAGATGTTGTGTTAATTTGTGCTCGATTAATTTCGACGACAACTTCCACACCCTCTGCAGCAACGCAGTGCGTGCACACGTTGATGCAGGAGTGGGGAGCTGGCTGGCTCCCACCCTGGTGGAGGGGTGTGCAGGGAGCTGTGCCTGCTGCCACACACAATTCAGGGCACCCCTGCACCCCTTGGCTGAGCGGCAGGAGTGTATCCTGGCTGTCACAGCACTTTCTATGGGCTCCTCTCTGTGGTTGGGGAAGCTGAGGCACAATAAGAGGGGTGCTGCCGCTCACCCCGCCAGCAAAACACACAGGTAACCTGACCCCTTTCCATGTCATCTACCAGAGTGCTGGGGTGAAGAGCAGGTCTTCGGTGATCCTAGGACCTAGGACAAACCTGGGCATTTCTGGAATCCAGAAGACTTTTGGTTTTTTTAAAGGAACCAGAAATATTTTCTCTCCTGGCAGTGTCTTGACTTTCACACCCTTTGCTAACATATTCCCCTCTGAATGAGCTTTCGTTGAAGTTTGCACCTGGAGCTGATGCCTTTTCCAGGTTGCTTTAAGCTCTTTAGGAGTGAGAAGCAGAGTTTTCTCCTAAATGCAAGATGCTGGGGGAGTTTCGAAGATGTGCATCACTGAAATGACTGCTCTGACCACCCTAACACTAGCAGAAGGCACAGCAACACCTCCTCCCCAGGAGCTGCAGGTCGAGGAGGTTAAATGAGGAAGGACTTTCCTGTCTGACTGGGGAGAAGAGAGCGGGCTATCTTATCACTGATAATGTCTTCCCAATATCTCTTAAACTCTGGAGATGTGATGCCATCCCCTAGCCATGTCCTGTCCCTGCAGTGCTGGTGGCCACATAGTGAGGCTGTTGTGTGCTTGTCCCGGCAGATCTGCATCCTTGCCAGCTCCCACAGTCACTGGGGTGATGTCTTCAGGCTCATCCCCTCTGAGCTGAGCATCAGGCTCCTTCTCTCTGGGCTGCTGTTGGTTTTGTGTCTGTAATGAACCATTTGCATAAGAAAACACCATTTTTTGGCAACCCGAGGAAGGTGCAGGCAAGGGGGGTGCTTCGGTAGGCAGAGCAAGTGCTGCAGGGGTGCCAGTACCTTCCCCAGCTTCTGCGTGGCTGCATCTGGGGCTGCCCTTCATGGCTGGACGTGGGCATGGTGGTGGGACTCAGGCATCTTCAAAGCCTGTTGCGAATTCCAGGGAAAAGTCAGAAGGTTTGAAGTCCTTCTCTGCTCCTCTTCCTCCTCCTCCTTCTCCCATACAAAGAATTCAGGGGTCCCAGACCCATGCATGGGAGATGTGATTGGGGTGCCCGGTTTGACAGGAATGTGAGCTGAAGAGCTGGTGGGAGGGCCCCAGAGAAGGGAAGGTCCATGGGTCCTGGTGAGGGCTGGAGAGGGAGACATGTGAGGCAAGAGTGAGCCTCCAAAAGTGTCCTTTAGCCCCCAACAACTAAGTTCAACTTGTCCCTCAGCTATGGAGCTCACTTGTGTCCGAAATCTCACTACTTCTCACTTCCAATCAGTCAAAACTACTTAGCATCCATCCCTTGGATGATCCAAATATTCCTGTCCTTCTAAACTCACCCAGACCACACCTCCATTGCAGCCCTGCCTGCTGCAACCTGCTTTTGCCCAATATCACCTCCCCAGGCTCACCCTGCTGCCACTGCTACACCGAATTTTAACCCCAGAGCTGTCAACCTGTAAGCCCCTGGGTTCCCAGGGCCAGCCCCCAGTCCAGCCGCTCAGTGGGCTCACATCAAGGAATCACACTGACCTCACCTTGCCTGGGAAGAAGGGGGCTCTGAGCCCTCGTGGACCCCTGTGTCTTGCTGGAAGTTCTGTGTTCACTGAATGCTTCCCCTTCACCCCGTGGTATGCACCCTGGAACTCATTCTCCAGCTGGAAAGCAGCCTCTTTAGTTTGCACATGGAGATTGGATGAGCCAGAAGAGACCCAGGTGAGCACCACGCAGGTGCCTTCCTGCTGCTGCTGTGAATGGCAGGTTGAGCACCAAGAAAAGGGACTTGCAGACATGGTCTGGAGCATTTGGAGCCCTCCCAAACACACATTGCCATCAGTTTCTGCTGTCAGATCCGCCTTGTGCAAGCATTCCCGCCTGCGAACAGAGGGGCACTTCACCCAGCTCTGCATCAGGGTGGGCTGTGACAGTTACTGCCCGTATTAGTGCCGGGTTAAGTCTGTTCATCCTCATTTTCCTTTGGCCTGTGGCAGCAGTGATCTCTCATCCAGACGCAGCTGCAGGAGCAGGGGGAGTTCATCCCAGGGTGGGTGATGGCACAGACTACTGCATGCCCTGTGCTCACCCGGTGTTTGGGGACATCTGGAATGACCTGTTCTCTCTCTGTCCCACAGTGGGATTCGATCAATGAAATGGATGAGTTTTTCAGCCCCATCCACACCTACCAGGTCTGTAATGTCATGACCCCCAACCAGAACAACTGGCTACGGACCAATTGGGTTCAACGGGATGGTGCGCGGCGGGTCTATGCAGAGATTAAATTCACACTGCGGGACTGTAACAGCATGCCGGGCGTGCTGGGCACCTGCAAGGAGACTTTCAACCTCTACTACCTGGAGTCCGACCGGGACCTGGGCACCAGCACGCGGGAGAGCCAGTTTATGAAGATCGACACCATCGCAGCTGATGAGAGCTTCACCAACGTGGACCTGGGGGTGAGGCGCCTGAAGCTGAACACAGAGGTGCGGGGCGTAGGGCCACTGAGCAAGAGGGGTTTCTACTTGGCCTTCCAGGACATAGGTGCTTGCATCGCCATCGTTTCGGTGCGGGTGTACTACAAGAAGTGCCCGGCAATGGTGAGGAACTTGGCATCCTTCTCTGAGGCTGTGACTGGTGCGGACTCGTCCTCCCTGGTGGAAGTGCGGGGAGAGTGCGTGGGCCATTCGGAGGAGAGGGACACCCCCAAAATGTACTGCAGTGCCGAGGGAGAATGGTTGGTGCCCATCGGGAAGTGTGTGTGCAGTGCTGGCTACGAAGAGCAGCGGGATTCCTGCATGGGTGAGTCCCTGCTTCTTCCTAGTGGTGTCTGCAAGGGAGGGATAGCTGCAAGGGTCTCTTGCCTCTTTGGGGAAGGGCTGAGGACAGGAGCCTGCTCGCAAAAACTTGGACAGCCTCTGTGGAGGCCAGGGGCTGCTCAAGCCTTTGCTGGCTGGCTTCATGCTTCCAAAATGTGTAGCTGGTACCACCAGCAAGCTCCTCGGGAGCTCCTGTGAGCCTGACTGTGACAGATCCTGGTGCACAGGGCATGGCTTTGGGATGGGGACTGGCTTTGCAACAGGGAATGGCATCAGGGCAGGGGCTGCCCTGGCTCCATCTTCCCTTACCATGGAGCGCATGTCCCAGAGATCCCAGCCCAGTGCCCCCAGCAGCTCTGGTTGGTAGCTCTGGTTGAGATCTCTGCTGGTGCGCTCCAGCAAAGCACAACTTAGCCTCTCCAAAACGCCCCACTGCTCGCTTCCCTTTGGCAGAGCGTTTGAAAGTGAGGAAAGCACTGAGCTTTTATGAAACAAGGTTATTCCGTACATCCATTGCCCCTCCCCGGGGCTGCTGCAGAGCCCAGCCATCTGGGGGCGCAGAGAGCCTTCCCCGGGGTCCTCTGTGCTGCTGGGCAGACTTCAAGCTGTCGACTGTACAAACTGTGATAAGGAAGCAGGGTGACCAGCAGCAGCCACGCACCAGGCAGGGGGATGTATGTGTACAGAGCACGGCGCTCGGGGCTCCCCATGAGAGCCCTCCACATAGATTTGTTTGCTCTCGCTTTCTTTATGGGACGTGTTTAGGGGAGCAGCACAAATAAGAGTGTGGGGCCTTTGTTTGAGTTTCGTGGAAACGTCAAGTGGAGCATTTATCTTAGGGAGACTTGACACAAGGTTAGGACGTCCGACGCCAGACTGGAATGGATAGAGGTGCTGCTGGGACTGTGCCAGCCCCAGTGGGCTCCCAGCTACGTAGAGTGGGAAGGATGGGCAGAATAAATGCTTCTATCAGAAACTCCTCCTGTCTGCGACCATTGATTTGAAAGTCATCCTGAGATAGATCTGATAATTCAGAAAGTGTCGTCTTCTCCCATGTTAAAAAGTGGGTGCAAAGTGTGCTTGGGGCAAGGCACGTGCTACTGTGGGAGGGGGCACTGGCATGGGCCACCTGGCCGGCTGGGTCCCAGCCCCATCACTGTAGGGAGCTGCGAGTTGGAGGTTTGGTTCAGAAGGGCCAAACACCTCTTCCCTGTATTCGCCTCCTGCAGTCCTGTACAGCAGATTCTGCCCCAGGAGATCACCACCCCAAAGCCTAGAGGCAGAGGGAAGCCCTGGGGTCCATTTTGTGCTAAACCCGACTCATTTTCCTGTGTTTGCTTGGACACATTTCTCTCTCTTGGGAGCGAAGCTGTAGGAGAGCTCTTTCTCTGCCCTCCTGCCCTTTCCTGGTGGAGTTGCCCCAGCCATAGATGCGGTGCAGGAGGAAGCGTGGTCCAACCTGCCTCCCTGGATGGCGTGAACACAGGCAGAAGTTGGCCCTTCTGCATGCACACAGGCTCAAACCCACGCTGCTTAACCAGCAATGCTCTCAGGTGAAGGTTTCCAGGGCTTGCGGCATCAGAAACAGAACAGAAATGTCACTGGACTTTCTCCGACCTCAGTGTCGTCTCGCCCTCCTGCCTTCCCTGTCCCATTTATCCTTAACAGCTCCTAGCACAGGGATTTTGATAGCCCAGCATCAAGCAAGCAGGGGCAACACCTCCTTCCTGGCATCTCCTTTGGTGGGTGGACATGGAGCCGGAGTACATATATTTACACAGGAAAGCAAACAGATGCAAATCTGTGATCTAAGCTTCTCGTGCTTTATTGGGGCAGAGTTCATTTTTCACAGTGAAAAGTGCCTTTCCGGAATGATTTATAAACCCAGCGGATCTGTCGGAGTTGGAAATTAGCCGTTTTAATTGTCAGGCGGACAAAAGCAGGATTCCAGTGGCTGTCGCCCCAGCAATTTTTCATTCTCCGTCACAGGGATGAGATGATATAAATCACTCCTTGTGGCCCTAATAATCTTTCTATAAATATCAGGGAAATTCATTTTTTGCTTGGGGGGAAAAAAATTAAAGAGAAGATACTTTGCCTCTATGGCAGTGTTTAAAATGTGATTCCAAATTAATTTCCTTTCGCCTTTCACAGCCGGATGCCTTATTTGTCAAAGCTAAAGATGTTTGAACAGTGGAGGTTTCTCCCCCTCCTCTTTAACGTTCATTTTTCTAAGGACCTGCCAGAGTGATGGAAGACAGCTCAGGAAACCAGATCATGGCCAGAGCTGTTCTCAGCCCTTCAGAGGAGAAGGACGGCTGTGCCACAGAGCTGGGAAGGACACGGTGAGGTGGGACGTGCTGGAGGATGTGTAGGAATCCAGGGAACTTTGCTGCTTTTTGCCCCCTTTTCTCTCCACTGTCACAGAGATAGGATGTCCCTTAGTTTGGGAAGAGGGCTGGTGGCTGGGATCTCTGGCCACTTGCACTTACCTGGGCGGGATCCACACGTTTCATCTTGTGCTGTACATGCTTGCCATAAGGATGTGAGGGGCACTTTCCATGGAAACGAGGGGGCCAGACCTCAGCCCAGGGGCATCGGGCTCAGGACCACAGTAAGGATGCCAGCCAGGCTGGCATCAGATGTGTCACAGCCCTGCATCACACAAGACATTTGTCCCTTGTGTCTGCCTCATGCATCTGCCTGATTTATCCTCAGAGGCACAGGACCCCCTTTTCCAGCTGCGTCTGGGCACAGGTGCTACAGTGCCTTACTGGGCAGAAACCAGGTTTGAGCATGAATTGCCCCAGCTGCTGACGGGGTCCTGACGGGGTCCTGAGGTCTGGGTCTGAACATTCCCAGCTTCTAGTCCCATGGCATGTTCTGCCACAGCCACCCCAAGGATGAAACCCCTTGGGGTCCCCCTCCCAGGGCAGCACAGCCCTGCTGCCCCGCTCGCTTTCCCCCTCTGGTTTCAAGGCTCATCCCCTCCTCATCCTCATCCCCTGTCATCCACATCCAGCCTTGGATGTGTTGCTATTTCCTCCTTGAAACGTATCCGCCCACAGCAAGACACGTTAGTATCTCTCACGCACAGCAAATAGCAACTGCTCTGCCTGAATAGCAGAATAAGC
The DNA here is from genome assembly GCA_013398915.1 of Dromas ardeola. Taxonomy (NCBI): domain Eukaryota; kingdom Metazoa; phylum Chordata; class Aves; order Charadriiformes; family Dromadidae; genus Dromas; species Dromas ardeola. Next base: position 382,746 of record VYZM01005145.1, read on the forward strand.
AATAGCATAAGTGAAAAGGATCTGTCCCAGCAATTTATCAGATAAGAAGACAATCAGTATAATTCACCCTGTTTACATGCAGCTGCTGTACAGGACATTTCAATAGACCCATTTCAATAAGGTCAGTGCAATTAGAGAAATGAGAAAGGGGTGCTCTTTAACCCTGGGGCTGCTTCTGTGGGAAGGGAAGAAACCCACAAGCCGCCCCCTCAAACAGCCATGAGGCTGAGAGCTGGGACACATGTACCACGTCCCGTGGGTGGATGGAGAGGTGTACCCGCAGGCTCAGGTGGGGACAGTGGCTCTTCACCCACCCCACTCCTACCAGCCCCTCACTGGGGAGGGCTGCTGGGGTCCTGAGCCACTGAGGCTTTGGGGCTGTGGCCCTGGCGTCAGGGTCAGCCTTTTGGGGCAGATCTGATTTATTCCTTGTGCTGCGCCTGTCACCAACTATCAGTGTGCAAGACTGGAAAGCTGGGCTAAAAATCTGTTTAGCTGATTGTGAGTTGCACAAGCGCAGAGAGTTGGTTTTGACCATCGGTAGCAGTGTCATGGCTGCGGATCACGGTGCTGCTCTCTGGGAGCTGACACAATCCCAGCCAGCCACCAGCCACGGAGACCTCCAGGAGTGCAGAATCTCCCAGGAAGCTTTTTCTTTAATGAACAAATGAAAAAGGCTAAAACAGAAGGGACAGGCCCCCTCAAACAGCCGTCAGAGCAGGTGGATGAGCCTTTGGCAGAAATGCAGTTCCCAAAGAGCATCTTTGCTGTATATCCATGGGTTTCAGGAGCGGGACTCACTGTTCAAAAGTCTGGGACCAGGCATCTTAGCCTCCGGGTGTCCTGAATGCTCTGACTAGCTTCCCAGTGCGGTGCTCAGGGGCTTCAGCTTGGCTGGTGCCTTTGGGTGGAAAACAGTGATGAGGGAGCAACAATGAAGCAACTGCTGCTCCATCAGCCCACCATTTGCATGTGAGGATGGGTGTTTGTAGCCTGCCAGGGCTGAGCGAGAACAGCTACCAAACAGGGGTCTGATGCATGTGGCTGAACGAGGAGCTGGACCTGGGGCAGACTTTACCCAGCTCTGCTTGAGCTGAAAAAAGGCCTGTGTCCTCTGGAGAAGGAGAAGAGAGGGAAGCTGCCACTGCTGGGACCCTTTCCCCTCTGGCTCCCAAATGGGGAGAAGGACCGCTGGCCCCTTGTGGACAATCCCCTCTGCTGCTGGGCTCTCACATGCCTCCTGTGGCAACGGCTGGTGGAAATCGATCTGGAGAGTCTGGATAGCAATCTGGAAGCCAGTTATATTTTTTCCAGTTGGTGGGATTCATGCTGATGAACCAATCAGCAAATTTAATGTACCTTAAACCTTCCTTGTGGGCAACTTTAATCGAGCAATTAAAGCACCACAGCATTGCTAATTAAGAGGAGAAAATACCCAGCTTGGTAATTATGTGCTTGTGAATACAGTTTTGCATCCATGGACATTTATAAAGAAAGTCAGTGGAGACTGACTTTCCAGCTGGTGGGGAAGTGGGGAGCGGAGCTATATGGTGTGAGAGGAGGGGAAACCCCATCTAGCTTCATGCCATCACCCATGTGCTGTGCTGGTGAGCACAACCCTGGCCAGATAGGGTCAGGGTAAGCCCTAGAAACACAAGGGGACATAAGCCCTAGAAACACCAGGGGACACAACGACACAGGGGAAGCCATTGGCAGGGCAAGCCAGGTCAGAGACTCGGACTCCAGCTGTGCTGGGCCGGGCAATGATCTGCAGCCACAGCAGCAAACCTTTGCAGCTCTGTGAGCAGATGTGGTCCAGATGCCAGTGTTGGAAGGGGAGGAAAGCATGTGAGCTGCTCTCCCTGGGCTTGGGTGCAACCGTGAGCTTGTGTTGTGTCTTCATGGGAAACAGCCAATACAGGCTGATCAGCTGGAAACAGGACACTGGTCTGGCTGGGCTGACTCCAAAAACACCCCTTTTTCTTGGCTCTGAGCTACACCGGGCCCCCAAAAATGTGTGGGGGCGACACACATGCCTCTGTCAACCAGCAAATCTGGGATTTCAGGGCACCCATTGCCAGACTGTGCTCCACCTCCCTTAGGTCCTGCCTGGAAGCATGTGTACCGTATATCAAGACGACAGCTAAATGTATATCAAAATACCCTGTCATTGCAACTCCAAGCAAACGTGTTGGAAGTTTTGCGTTTCTTTGCAAATTGGTGTGGGTTTCAAGGAGACTTTCCATGCGAGTCCCAGCGCACACGTGCCAGCTCCAAGCCGCAGGCGTGGTGGCTGTGCTGCACCTCCGTGGCGCCTGCTCGGAGCCCCCCATGCCTGCCGGCAGGGTACCAGGCTGTCACACCCAGCGTCAGGCTGCACCAGTGCCCGGGAGCCCACCACAGAGGGCTTCTGCCGTGAGTCAAATGAAACAAACCATTCAAGGGCAGGAGCAGTGATAGTTTTCAAAAATGCTCTATGGGAGTTATGCAAACCTCCTTTCAGTGTTGCCAGGCAAGAAAATCAAAGACACTTAGCGACTCACAAGATTTTCCATTGCTGGTTTGCAAGACAGTCAGCTGCTTTTTAAAATACAGGCAATACAGACTGGTAAGATTATATCGCCTTCTGTTTATCCTATGCAAAGCCCCACATCCTAAAAACAAAAAATGAAAACAGTTTGTTTTCCAAACCACATAAGCTAGGGCTATTCGGGATCCAGGTATCAGACTTCAGATGGGAACAGACTGCAAAGAAGATGTGTCAGAGCCACAAATTGCTTGCAATTAGGAAATTGTCCAAATTACTTGGACATTAGGAAAAACTTCTTCCCCGGGAGGATTATCCAGCCCTGGGATGGGATCTGTGGATTCATACTTGCCTCGTACCAGGGCTTCCAGCTTACAGTCCCAGACCTGGCTGCTAATCGGTCTGTTTGGATCCCCGGTCTGCTGCGCTGTGTGTACGTGGGTAATTTAGCACAGTGAGCATGCTGGAGAAGGCAGGGTGCAGGACATGGTGTTTTCAGTATCTCCAGCACCTTCAATCCCTCCTCCAAAATTCAAGCGAACGACCAATTGCATTTACTAGGAAAAAAAAACAAAGCAGCTGCCCCAACACCTAAAGCCGTTTATTTTTATTTCTGGTTAGGAACAAACAAAAAGAACAGAGATGACTGCAGAGCTGCCCTTTCCCCACCAACAGAACAAGATGCGTTTTGTCCCTGGCTGAATATTTTATTGTTTGCCGCTTTTCCCTGAGTTTGCCGTGTTTAGTCCCTGACACAGATGAAGGGTGAGAATGATGCTAGACTGGAGTGCAGGGTATTGATGGGGATGAAACAAATTTCATTTGTTCTTGGTAGGTCTCTGTAGTCCCTGTAAGAAGCGCCGAAGAGAAGCTGGACTGTGATAGATGGATCTCGCAGCGTTCAAAGACCTTCAGCAGTTTTGGAATGTGGGGTTTTTTATTGTTTGAACTCTTCTTTTCCACAGAATTTGGCCAGGTTCAGGTCATGAACACAGGTTGTTGCTCTGGATTAAGTGTGCAGGTGCCTGGGAAACTGTTGTTGGGGAGTTTAGAAATCAAGTCTGTGGGAAAGACCCAGCATTTTGCACCAGTACTTACACTGGAGATGGTGCAGTGCAATGGGAGGCTGGGGACCTTCAATTTGCTGCCAACATATTCAAAGGCTTGGTGTCATCGCCTTGCATGGGGAAGGTGCTCCTCATTCCCACAGAGCAGCAGGACTGTGCCAAAAATTTGTTCTGTGCTTGGCATGAGATCCAGATCCCAACTGTGTCACTGCTTCTCGGGTGATGACTTCTCCCCCTTCCTGAAAACAACGTGCTGCTGCCGACGCTTCCCTGTGGAGGAGAAAGGGATCCAAAAGCTGGTGGTACTCAGCTGTGCAGGGCGAGGGCTGCGCTGGTCCCTGCGATGTGCTTCACTTGCTTCTGCTGGAGAGCTGGGCACCCTTATTTCAAAGCTCAGCCCCTGTACCCACAGCGATATGCATGTGGTGAGAGGGCTCACAAACCCTCCAAAGCTGCATACTGGTTCCTGCAGGGGCTGGGATCAAGTTCTTGGTATTTTTGTATGTCCTTTCTACATTTGTGCATCTTTGCTCCCTGAGGCCCTGCAGCAGGGATGCAGGGTTACCTCCAGCACCGTCATCTGCAGGGGTGGCTCCCCTTCAGCCCCACTCCTTCCTGAACACAGCGTTTTCTGGGTTTGTTTTTGGTCTGGTGAAAACTGTTTTTTTCAGAAGCCTTGGATAAATTCTTTCTAAAACCCTTCGACAAGTCTGAGATTTGGAAACAGCTTTTTTCTAATTCTAGCATTAGGCCGTCTGTTTCCATCCGACTCCTGCAGGCTGTAGCATTTCCCCAGATAAGCTTTATAAAAAAGCCTTTGCTCCGAGAGCATGCCAGGCTGTCTCACCTACATAAGTCTGCACAGTGTCACCTCGACTTTGCTCCTGCAGAAGGATGTCTGCACCGGGCAGCTGAGCAGCACTCACAGAAAACTGGGATTTGGATGTTTCTTGCCTTTTTTTTTTTTTAAGATATAGGGAAGAAGTATCACAGAATCACAGAATAGTAGGGGTTGGAAGGGACCTCTGGAGATCATCTAGTCCAACCCCCAAGAGCAGGGCAGAGTCAGGGGTACTTTCAACAGCACTGATTTCAAGGCAAGAAGTGAGACCGGCTGATTTTTCTATGGCAGCAGCATGCACAAGTCCAGTTTGGGATGCAGCCAGTCTGGACCACCGTGGTACCAGTTTGCCCAGAAACACAAATGGAATTACTCCCCTGGGAAGTGCAGGGCCCTCCTTACACAACTTGTCCTGGCAGACCTGAAATCTGAGCGTTGAGCAAGAGGCTTTGCAGAGTGCCCTTTGTTGCATGGGCCATTTGCTCACAGCCTGATCCATAGGATTTTGCCAGCTTTGCAAAACCTTGGTGGGTGAAAATTCCCCCTGTTTCCCACTCTGCAACATTTAGGGGTGTGAAGGAGGGCAAGATGGGTTGAATTGTGGGAAAGAAGGGCCAGGGACAGCCCTGAGGAGAAGGACTTGGGGGTGCTGGTGGACGAGAGGCTCAACATGAGCCGTCAGTGTGCACTTGCAGCCCAGAAAGCCAAACGCATCCTGGGCTGCATCAAAAGAAGCATGGCCAGCAGGGTAAGGGGGGGGATTCTGCCCCTCTGCTCTGCTCTGGTGAGACCCCACCTGGAGTCCTGTGTCCAGCTCTGGAGCCCTCAGCACAAGAAGGACATGGACCTGTTGGAGCGGGGCCAGAGGAGGCCACGAAGATGATCAGAGGGCTGGAGCCCCTCTGCTGTGAGGACAGGCTGAGAGAGTTGGGGTTGTTCAGCCTGGAGAAGAGAAGGCTCCAGGGAGACCTTATAGCAGCCTTCCAGTCCCTGAAGGGGGCCTACAGGAAGGATGGGGAGGGACTCTGGATCGGCGAGGGTAGTGATAGGACACGGGGTAACGGCCTCAAACTGAAGGAGGGTAGATTTAGATTGGATATCAGGAAGAAATTCTTTGCTGTGAGGGTGGTGAGCCCCTGGCCCAGGTTGCCCAGAGAAGCTGTGGCTGCCCCATCCCTGGAGGGGTTCAAGGCCAGGTTGGACGGGGCTCGGAGCAACCTGGGCTGGTGGGAGGTGTCCCTGCCCAGGGCAGGGGGTGGCACTGGATGATCTTTAAGGTCCCTTCCAACCTGAACCATCCTGTGATTTTATGATTCTATGAGGTGGAGGCTGGGGTGATATGAGATGACTTCAGGTGTGTGGAGTGGTGTGATGGGTAGTACGGCAGTAAGTGTTGGAGGTGGGAAGGGCTGTGAGCTATACAAAGGGGCTGCAAGATAAGAACTAGGCTGTGTGAAGGGCTGCAAGATGGTGCTCAGGCACGAGAGGTAGGGCAGTGGTCTGGGGTGTGAGACAGTGTAGGGGTACACCCAAAGGATGTACACAGCATCAGCCATGGGAACCAAGAGTTTGCCCGAGAGAATCAGCCCAGCCAGCCCCCAGAACCACCTCCAGACCACCGGACAAGTTGGGGAGAAAGCCTGGGCTGACCTGGGATTGCAGGGAAAGGGAAACACAGCATTGCAAAAACACAAAGTTTGGGGCAATTGGGTGGATACCTCTTTTTCAGACATAACCGTGAATAACATGCTTCTGTTTCAGTGTCTGTGTCATGTGGGAGCTGAGATTGGAGGCATCATGCTGAAACTGGATAAAAACGAGCTGGGATTTTGTGTGTTAGCTTCTCTCTCAGCCTGGAGGGCTCTGGGACTGGTGCCTGTCTCTGGCTGTCACAGTGGCTACGACACCCTTATTTCCATCTCTATCTCATCCCAGCACTGCCAAAGGGAGGTACATGGCTGCTCTTCTGGTGCTTGCTGATGCCCAGCTTTATTTCAGGGTCAGGGAAGGAGGCAATTGGTGACACCACTGCCACAGAACTGCCCCATGGCACCCTCCCAACCGTGCCCTTTCCCTGCCCAAACCTCCCAGGCTGAGGATGGAGCCCAGAGGGGGTGACACGGGGTCAATGCTCACATTTGCACCCCCACCAAAGTAGTCCTTGGTGGTCCCACCGGGGCCACCTGCAGAGCACTAATCCCAGACGGTGACTTCAGACTGAGAAGAGTGGCTTGTTCCCGGCTAGTGTATCCTCGACAGGTTCATCTATCATCTCCCGAGCTCTGCCAGCTTATTAGCAGATGTCGTCCTGTCCCCAGAGGACGGAGAGGGAGGGAAACAAATGGACCGAACTACAGATGGCTGGCAGAGCTCCCTGTTTCTGAGACAAGCCTGCTGCTCCAGGGCCCCTTGGGCAGGCGATGCATGAGAGAGTGGGTCTGGTGGGCTGGGAAAAACAGGTAAGATGTGCTGTGCATGGTGGGGGAGATCAGTGGAAGCCCCCTGGTATTGACCCCAGCAGGCTGGGGTGATAACTGGGAACGCACCTATGTGACAGAGGGCTGGAGATGTGCTGTGCCAAGCACAGGTTTAGTGTTGGTTTTTGTAGGCTCTGCTTGTGACACTGGGACCAGCCAGGTGTCTGGGCAGCAAGCCCAGTGTAGATGTGCAAGTCTTGAGCTGGGCTGTGGGTGAAGGTCTGCTGCCGTCCTTTGTGCGCTGCAGAACCACACCGTGAGAGGAGACTACAAGGACAGGCAGCCTTAGCTGGGTTTTGCAGGGGGAATGGCACTGGGGACAGAAGGAGAACATCAGGAGCAGGACTTCTGGTGGTCCACAAAGAGGCAGGAGCCTAGATCCTCAGACACAGAACAAGGGTATCAATTGCATAAAATAATGAAAAAAAAGAAATCCCCACCTTCTGCAGGGCTCCTGGGAGGGCACTTCTGGCAGGTGGCAGTAGCTAGTTGCAGTGAAGACAGCAGGACAACTGCTGTGCACCTCCCTGATGGGTGGCTTCAGATTTCGGTGGCTTCAGTGTGTGCTACAACCATGGCTGTGGAGCCCTGTAGATTTCAGACCTGGTGCGTTTGATTGAATTTTTCTCACTGTCCACTTGTCTGCCGATTTGCTCTTACCAGAGCTAAGGCAGGAGGTCCTGGTCTTCCACATGTCGTTGGCCTGGCATGACAGAGCTCAATCCAGAGCAGGACATGCCTGTCATCCTGTACTGTAGGGTTTTCATATCTTGCGCAAGCTCCAAGCTGGTGCCCTCTCCCATGCCTGTGAAAGGCTTTGCACATGTGTCCTGCTTGCACCTAAAGCAAGCACTGAGACTCACAGAGGTGTGTGACCCCATCCAGAGCAGCGTCTGCCCCAGCCCCAGCGGGTCTCCAGGCCTCCTCGCGTGCTTGTGCTGTCCAGATGCCGCGACGTGGCTCCCAACGGCTCTGCCCCGGTGCACAAATTCACCTGCAATTCATCATTTAGGGTAATTTTCCCCCTGAGTACATCTAAAATAATTGTGAATCATTGCTACAGGTAATTAACAGGGATTTTTTTTTACAGCATTAAATGCTAAGTGATTACAATTGCTTGGTGCAAATCTGCTGTGCTTTTTGTTCCTATCCTTCCTGCTGGCCTGTTTCTCCATACCTGATGTGGTACTGATTTCTCTGCCCTTAATTAAATATTGGTGGGGGGAACCACTCCAGTGTCTCTTGAATCAAGAGTTGCTGGTTGCTGCACAGGTAGAGATGGCGGTGGTTTGCAGGTCCAAGGGGGATTCACATGAGTTGAAGGCAGCAAAGCCTGACGTGCACGCTGCCCAGCGCGGACAGCGGGGCTGTCTCATTGCTCGGCACCCACCTGGGAGGCTGTGCTCATGCCGTGTCTTCATCCTTTCCCACGCAGTAACACTGGGAACTTTTCTCTCTGAGATATTTTTTGTTTGTTTGTTTGTTTGTTTCCCAAGCTGGCTACCTCCCAAGTTTGTACCCACCTGAGAATGTAACAGCACTCGTCTCAGTCTTACACCCACAAAGAAGGGCTTGCAGACGAACGAGTGTTGCAGCATCAGGCAGAGGGCATTCGGTAAAGGCAGAGAGTCCCTGGCGCCTCTTCTGATGCCCTTGAAGGAGTGAAAGGTGTCAAGAGAGCTGGGGAGCAAAGCAAACCCCAAGCTGCTGCAATTTCCTCGTGAGTCATATCTGCCTTCCCTTCCACCCCCAAGTCTGGGCATTTCTGCTCCTTGCTCTGATGTCGTTTGGGGAATGGAGAATGAGGAATTTAGGAATGAACTCTGGAGCTGCTGGCCTTTGCTTTCCAGCCTGCTGTACCAAGATGTGATACCAACCTGCGATACCAACGTCTCTGGCATGTGCAGCACATGTACGTCCTGCTGGGGGTATTGCTGCCCTGTTTTTAAGGTAGCATTCGGTGCAAAACTGCCACAGAAGTTGGCGACAGAGTCTGAAGAGGGACCAGCAAGCCACCAGGGATGTGTGTGGCTGGAGCACTGCCTTCAGCTGCCATTCCTGGAAGTAGCTCAGTTATAAAGAGGCCGTTGTATTACTGTGCAGTGTGTGATATGTGAAATATGTTGGTAGCAACCACTCCAAGGAGATCTGTGGCAAGGAAAGGAGTGTTATTATATAAGAAAACAAATCAGCACCTAGACGCAGAACAAACAGACAGCACAGAGGGACCCAGACCACCAGGGATGCTGGATCGCAAACAAAACCCTTCTACATGCTTAGAAGCAAAAATTGAGGCTGTATGCAGAGCTGGCCACTGGGGGTAAAGACAGGAAAATGAAGGTATTACTACCTCAGTAGGGAAAAACAAAAATGAGTCAGAGCCAGGATTAATGTTTGAATCACTGGAACTGGTCCTAGAAGTACTTGATGAATACGGAAACACAGGCAGAGCCTGTTTTTCCTTACTTGGAATCAAAATCTGCAAGAGAGGACAGATCCTTCCACCCCCAGACAGATACCTGACATGCCACATGTCACTCTTGAGCTAATCGATTTTCCTAATGAGATACGAGTTGTTTGTTTGTGAGACAAATGATTCACCCGGGGGGCTGCTGGGAGAGGTGGGAGTAGGATGGAGCAGACCGATGCCAGCCCCGTCGCGGGATAAGCGTGTGCTCCTGCCGCAGAGCCCCCAGCATCGGGATGTGTCAGAGCAACTGAAGGCAGGTTGTGTTGTCAGAAAAAGCTCAGGCTGGCTCATTTGGCCTTGCTGCCCTCTGCAGAGAGCAGGCAGCGTGTGTGCACTGCCGGTTTGCCGAAACGTGAAACAAGAGAGGGTGTTTTCCCTTTGTTTTGTGCAAGGAAACTTTTTACTTTGTACAGCAGCACGTCAGGGGCTTGCAGAGGGATGTGCACCACGTCCCAGATGTGGAGCTATTAATTCTTGAAACCACCCACACGGATGCTCTTGGGCATCTGGGCGCACCCAGCATGAATAGTGTGGCAACCGCTGTGAAGTGAGGACTGTGCCGTAAATTTGACCCATAAATGATGGTTCTTAGAACAATTAACAAGGTGATTTCCAGTACTGCCTGGTTGGATCTTTGCAGTGCCCTGGGGCCACGCAGTGGCCCATCGGGGTGGCCGCAGTGGGGAGAGCTCTGGGCAGCTGGCACGATGCAAGGAGAGCACCTCGAGCTCTGCAGCTCACGAAAACTGGAGGCACCCGAGTCCGCTTGTGAAACAGTGGGAAGCGGGTACCAGGACGGCAGCAAGCACAGCCTGGGGGAGACCAAAGCAGTTTTCACAGAGCCTGTTTTTCAGCTGGACCAGGCACTGGGGAGAAGGGCTGGTTTCTCATGCACCGGGACGAGAGTGGGGTCCAGCTTTGTACTGGTGGCATCCACTGAGTTGTGGGATGCTCCTCGTCCAGGTGCATCCCTCTCATCACTGCCCCTTCTCTCCTCTGCAGCCTGCCAGCTGGGATTTTACAAGTCAGCCCCCGGGGACCAACTGTGTGCAAAGTGCCCCCTGCACAGCCATTCGGAGAGCCGGGCGGCCCGTGTGTGCCGCTGCGACAGCAGCTTCTACAGGGCGGTGCAGGACCCCCCCTCGGCCGCCTGCACCCGTGAGTACCCCGGCTGCCCAGGCACCCGTCTGCGCTGCAGTGGGGCAGGCGCCGCGTCCTCAGACACAGCAGATGCTCCCTGGCTGAGGCCAGCGTGCAGCCTTCCCTCTCTGCATGCTGCCCAAGACGATGTAGCAGCATTTCGACCCCGGGTCTCCCTTTGGCGCAAGAGCTGAGACCCCCTAAACTGCATTCCCTCACTGCCCTCTGTCTCATCCTCATCCTGCTGTTCTCCAAGCACCCCCTGGCCAGGGTCTGCTCCCCTCCCGGGGCGCTCTCCTGTGTTGGAGCAGGAAAGGGTGAGACCATGGCTCTGATAGCAAGCTTGCCTGCTCACGCACCAGCCAGCGGGCCAACTGCTTGTTGGCTGCTGTCCTTTGCAGAAATGCTATGGGTGGTCGGACCCGTGGGAGCCCACGGGGCAGTGAAAGTGTTGCTGCGCTCTCCTTCACTGTGGGTGGATGGTGGCACTAGGGCTTGTCATACGGTTTCAGTTCAGCTCTCTGGAAGAGGCTGCTTTGAGGGGCCTGGTGCTATTAAAAGGGGACAAGAATATCCCAGGAGGAGTCATCCTCTCTGTAGTTGTTCCAGGAGGGCAGAAATGTGTGGGGCTGCTAGCTGAAGCCAGGGTGAAAGACAGGTCAGCAACATCTGACTTGTGCTTCCCTAGGGGATATCCACCCAAGATTGTTAATGTCCCCAGAGAATGTGAGTTTACCTTCCCTTTCGGTGAGCAGGTCCTGTTCTCTACTGTCCAGCCCATCAACACCTTGTCTCTTCCCCCAAAAGCTTCATGCAGCCCCATTGCTTCCTGCTTCCCCCAGAACAAACATCAACTCTTGCCTGCCTGGCATTTGGCATCCTGATCCAGGGCATCTTACCTCCATATCATTTCATCCTGAGACCTGTCTGGGTCTTTGTTGTCTTCTGTTTGGAGCATTTTCCCCTCTGGGCAGCTCTGTATTCCCTGTAGCATTGTGTGTACGTGCAGGTACATGCTGTCCAAGGTGCCATCTCTGCCCATGCTCTGCCAGTCCCAACACACTTCAGCAGCCCCAGCTCTGCCTGAACCGCTGCTTCTTTTCCAGGACCCCCCTCTGCTCCCGTGAACCTGATCTCCAGTGTAAATGGCACCTCGGTGACACTGGAGTGGGGCCCGCCCCTGGACAAAGGCGGCCGCGCTGATGTCGTGTACAACGTGGTCTGCAGGCGCTGCGCAGGGGACACTGGCCAGTGCGAGGCGTGCGGCAGCGGGATCCGCTTCGTGCCCCAGCAGATGAGCCTGGTGCAGGGAGCGCTGACGGTGACCAACCTCCTGGCCCACACCAACTACTCCTTTTGGGTGGAGGCCGTCAACGGCGTCTCTGACCTCAGCCTGGAGACCAGGAGAGCTGCAGTCGCCAACATCACGACAAACCAGGCAGGTAGGAGGAGCAGACAACCAACCCCCCAGGCTTTGCCCGTGAGGGTGATGCTGATGTTGCTCCGACGTTGCCCCAGACAGTATCTGCAGGAGGCAGAACCTGCACTAGCAGCCAAGGGCTGGTTTGGTGATGGGCATGGGACCCCCAGGAGATGGGACCCCTATCCTCTCTGCTGATGGAAGTGGGTTCAGGGAGCAAGGGTGGGCTGGAGACATGCTGCTGCCCAAGGCAACTCTTACCCTTCTCTGGTTCATGGTATCCTTTTTCATTCTCCTTTCCCTCCACTCCAGCTTGCAGCTGCTGGTGGAGGCTCCTTTTCTGCAGGAGACAGGGGGCACGGAGAACAGTTGTTTATTGACAGGAACACTAAGTGGAGCATGAATTTTTCAGGCTGTTCCTCCAGCCTTCTGTCCCTTCCCACAGGGCCAAGCAGCAGTTCATGCTCTGCACTTAGCTCACACCAATGCCGGGCCCTGGCAGGTGACAGCAACGTTTGCTGGGAAAAGTCTCTCTCATGCATGTCTCAGCTTTGCAAATCCCTTGCTGTGAAATTCTTTTTCCCCAGGAAATTCTTCTGAGCAACGCTTTGCTCCAGGTGGGCCAGGACCTTGCTCCAGGGTCACCTGGGCATCTCCCCGGAGCAGAGCCCAGCTAAGCCCCGTTCCATGGAGAATGCTGTAGGCAGAGGGGACAAGGCAGGGACTGACCCTTCTTGTTAATCCTCCCAGCTGGAAATGAGCCCACGGGAACTTCCTGTGATGCTGAGACCCTTCTGCTCTCATGGCAGTGGTGCCAGCAGGAGAAACCCGGGGAGCCTCGCTGTGTTAGCTCATGGCTGGCACGAGAAGAAGGCCCTTTTGTTACCAATGCCTGCCTGTAGCACTTCTTCACCCCTCCGCTGAGGCCACGTGGAAATGGTTCAGTCCTGCCGGCTCACTCCTGCGTGATCCCTCCAAGAGCACCCCATCAGCCTGATGCCTCGGAGCGGGAGGCTCTTGGGAAGTGATGAATATTCCCATTTCAACCTCTCTGCTGGAAAGTGGATACTGAGTAGGTGCTGTGAAAGCAGCAGGGCTCGGAATTTGGTAGTGATTGAAGTTTAGCTGCCGTGCTTATGTGGTGCTCCAGCTGCTGCACATCACAGAGCATCCCTGCCCGCCAGGAGGGCCTGAGGGACCCCTGCTGCACTGCACGGGGTGGCTTGCCCATGCTGGGTGCTGGTCACTCTTGTCGCCCCAGCCACAGGTGGCTGCGCAGGGCAGGCCAGGTGCAGCGGAGATGCCCTGGGGCTGTTTGGAGAGATGGCGCTGCAGATGCCTGCAGAGTTTAGCTGATTTACTCCATCCCACCCAGTCCCAGCTCCCCAGGGTTCTGTGTGCCAACAGTGATTTCTGCTTCTTAAATGAGGCAGCCCAAAGATGAACTGAGCTAAAACTGCTGCCTTTCAGTCCCCGGGTGCCCCACTGCTGCTGCATCACCTGTGGACTCTTTTGGTCTCTGTGCTGCTGCAGCCATGGCAGACAGCAGCTCTGTCTTCCCCAGAGCTGCCACATCCCATTTTTCATCTGGCAGTTAGGGTCGTAAAGGGTGCCTGACCCCTTCCCATGAGTTGGACCCAATAGCTGGCACTCTCTGGAGTCCTTCCAGAGTGGGTTTTCCCAGTGGGAAAAGAGGCTGGTGAGTTGGCTCTTCCAGCCCTGGCAGCTCCAATTCGGACATGGCAGGTACAAGGACCGATTCATGGGCTCCCAAACCAGGCCCAAGCAAATGACAAGCATCTCAGGGCAGGAGAGCACCCCCAGGGCACCTTTAGACTTTTAGGCACCCTGACCATCCCTCTGGGCCTTTATCATCTCCCCTCTCCCTCTTCCCCTTTCCCTCTGCCCCTCCCCCAGGTGGGGCGGGAGGGGTGAGGGTCCTGCCAGGGAACTCCATGGCCTCCAGCCCCACAGCCCCTTCTTTCTGGCTTCAGATCACCGCGAAGCACCGGTGTCCCCTCCTGTGTGTGCTGGGACAGTGCTCTCCTCTTTCATGTCCTTGGAGACTGCTCACTCCATGGGAAAGAGATCCAGACAACTGAAGTGGACAAGAGCCCGTTCACAAGACTCTTCTCCCATCCTTCAAGGCACTCATCTCCACAGGGCTTTAATTAAAACAGAAACATGGTTTAAACCAGGGGTCTTGCATGGGGCTCCAGTTCCACCCTTCCCTGCTGCTGTGTCTTGCTTCCCTCACCCCTGTAGGACCCCACCAGCAGGCACCTAACACGCTGCTGTCTGCATCCTCAGCCCCGTCCCAGGTGGTGGTGGTCCGTCAGGAGAGCACGGGACAGAACAGCGTCACCTTGTTGTGGCAAGAGCCAGACCAGCCCAACGGCATCATCCTGGAGTATGAGATCAAGTACTACGAGAAGGTAATGCTGAGCTTGCTGCCGCAAACCGGTCCCAGCGTGGTGAATTTATACAGCTTAAATCCTGCTGGTGCAATTGCTGCTATCAGCCAGCCTTGCACAAAGGACGATTTTGGAAGACTTTGTGGTTGCTGTGCTGATGCAGCAAGGCTTTTGGTGTTGCTTTTCCCCAGGACAAGGAAATGCAGAGCTATTCAACTCTGAAATCCAAGGGCACCACTGCCACCATTTCTGGGCTCAAGCCTGCAACCCGCTACATTTTCCAGGTTCGGGCTCGCACCTCTGCTGGCTGCGGGAGGTTCAGCCAGACTGTGGAGGTGGAAACGGGGAAGCCAGGTGAGTGTGTGCACTTGTGGGATGTGGGAAATATGGGAGAGGGAGCATGGGGGATGGAGATGTCCTTGTCTGTGGCCATTGTTCCTCTGCCAGGAGGGAGGGTGGAGGCACATCTCCTGGGGTTTCAGGCTGCAGGGCTTGCTTGAGGTAGCCCTCCAGAGATGTGCTTATACATTAGAAAGAATAGGGCAGAAGGACATAGCAGTTAGGGCAGGGAAGACCTGGTGAGGTCCTGAGGCTCCAGACTCCTCTCTGCGCTGGCTTGCTGTATCACCATGGCTTTCCCAGATCTGTGCCTGGTTTCCCCATGTGCAAATGGTTCATGTACACAAAAGCTGGGGCTGGATGGGGAATGGTGCTTTATCTTTGAAGAACATGACCCCAGTAGGGTAGGTGAGTTTCTGAGCACAACGGAGCGCTCCTCACTCCAGCTCACCTCCTTCTTACCCTGCTTCTTCCAGTGTCTCTCCGGTACGACACGATGACGATTGTCTGGATCTGCCTGACGCTCATCACTGGCCTCGTCGCATTGCTGGTGGTCCTAATCTGCAAGAAGAGGTAGGTGTTTTCTGGCGGTCAGTGCAGCTTGTCACCAAGCAGGGCAGGAGGGATGGGAGAACTTGGGCGCAATTATTCTCCTCTTAGTTTGTCCAGAGCATCCACAGATCAGCGGTTAATAAGCAACCAAGAGACTTCATTTAGAAGTCACCATGCCTCCACCTTCCCTGAGGAAGAACCAGTCTCCAGACCTTCTCCTCATGCCAGCAGGCTGAATAGCAATAGCAATAGCCATAGCCATAGCAATACCACTACCAGTACGAGGGCTGAAGGGACGGGCTAGGAGGCAGGTCAGGAGTGGAAAGAGTTCTACTCCATCAGAAAAGTCTAAGGAGGACTGTGTGCTGCTACATCTCAGCATGGCTGAGACAGGAACGTGGAACACACTTTTCATGGCCCAGAGGAGACAAAAGGGCAGCAGCTTTTAGCACTGCCAAGCCTTGGAGAGCACCTGGAAGGTACCTTGCTCCAGGCCAAAGTGTTGTTCCATCGAGGTGCAGGGATGCAGCTGGTAGAGGGCCAAGTGTTAGCTCCAGCTCCCCCTGGGCTGCCTACAGCCCTGGCACACAGTCTTCCACTCTGCCTTAGGGCTGCTTGTGGGACCCAGGGACAGAAGCACCTCTTCTGACCCTTGTGTCCCTGTGGCAGGCACTGCGGGTACAGCAAGGCTTTCCAGGACTCCGATGAGGAGAAGATGCATTATCAGAACGGGCAAGGTAGGACCCTCCCTGCTGCTGCCCCTGGGGTGTGAAGGACTTCAGCCCTGTGGATGGGCAGGGACCTGGACCATTACCCCCGGCACTGCTGTGCTTTCCAGGGGTAAGGGGTTTGGCCACTGACTGCTTCTGGGGATGTGTCTAGGAGAGCTGAGCAGGGGCTCTGATCCCAGGGGCATCCAGGTAATGGGGTTGAAGGGCTGCACAGTGTGAGATGGGACTGCAGCACTTTCATCCCAGATAGCAGCAGGCATAAGAGTGGAAAATTTATCACAGGCGAGGGATGGGGGGTTGATGGAGGGGGACAATCACATAGAGGAGACCTGGGTAGCCACCTCCTGGACTGCTCTGAGCACACCGCTGTGCCAAAGAGTGCCTTGGGTTTCCTTGGGGCTGCAGCCTCTGTGGCCCCTCAGCATGTCAACCCAAGAAGTCCTACCACTGCCCATCCTCTGCCCAGCTGCTGGGTGCCCCTACTTCTTGGAAGAGCTGCCTGAAAGAGCTTATCTCCTCTCTCCCCTTTGAAACCTGGCAGTGAAGTTCCCTGAGTCCAAGTTCTATGTGGACCCCCATACATATGAGGACCCCTGCCAAGTCGTGCATGAGTTCACCCGTGAAATTGAGGCTTCACGGATCAAGATTGAGAAGGTCATTGGGTCTGGTGAGTCCCCGGGCATGAAATAAACTCTTTGGAGGCAGCCTGGAGCAGAGGGTTGCTGCTCAGCCACTGTGGCACCGATGGCTCAGGCTGACACAACAGATGGCTCAGCTTGTCCTGCATGGGTGCTCCAGGGTGGCCACCCTGCTTTCAGACCTTGGACCAAGCGTCTGGAGTGACAAAATGCAAATGAAATTGCAATCAAAATGGTAAGTTTTCAGAACAAAAGGGATTTTTGCATAGGAATAGGGGCTTGCAGGGAAGCACAGGGCAAAGATGGAGCTGGAACTTCACCAGCAGCACCTCAAGGGCTTACCACAGAGCAGCGTTAGGAAGCCTGGCTGAGAGACATACCTGCTGCTCTAAGAGACCCCCAAATTTGTTCATTAAAAGTGGTAAAGCAAGTATCAGTGTAATCACTGCTCTTGGCCCATCACCTTCAGTAAAAGGTATCAGAGAGAAGTGGTTTCTGATATTTCTGCCCAGTTTTCAGAGGTGGCACTGGAAGCTGGAGATGGGCAATCCTTTCTGGACTGAGAGGCAGCGATGCACAAGGAGCCCAGGAGTCCTGAGGGGCTGGAGTATGCTGCGAGCATGCCGGCAGATTGGGTCATCCGTGGTGCTGGTGGGTTGGTGTGAGAAGCTGAGGATCTCCCCATGCCCTCACCTTTCCTTGCCTTGCAGGAGAGTCTGGAGAGGTGTGCTATGGCCGTCTGAAGCTGCCAGGGAAGAGGGAGATTCCCGTGGCCATCAAGGCACTGAAAGCAGGCTACACAGAGAAGCAGAGACGGGACTTCCTTAGTGAAGCCAGCATCATGGCGCAGTTCGACCACCCCAATGTCATCCATCTGGAGGGGGTTGTGACCAGGAGTATGTGGCTAGTGTGAACAGGACCCTATAGTGGGACAGAGTTGGGACATATCTCCCTGTGGGCACCCTGGGAGATGGGGGTCAGGGATCTCTTTCCCGGTTGCTCCCTTGTCAGATGTCCATTTACCTGGGCCCCCTCCATCCCACCCCCTTGCCTTCTCTTACAGGACAAACTTTCCATGCAGCGGTTCCTCTCCTTGCTCCGCAGCGCACCCCAAGTCAGTTTAGGAGATGTCCCACCCATTAGCGTTTATTTTAAAGGCTGCCTGTATTGAATCATAATTTGAAGTCTTTCTTCAAAAAGGCACATTCTGATGCAAAGTGTTATGCTAATGGCATGCAAATTTCAGCGGGATAACAAAGCTGAGCTAGCCACATCATGAGCACCTGGAGGGAGGGGGAAGTGTCAGGGTTATTGCCACATCCCCACCGTTGTGCCGGTCCTGTGTGGTGCAGGGGTGAGACCGCTCTACGGGGCTGCAGGATATCCGTGGGCCTGGATTCACGTCTCTCCCAGTAAAAGCCTGGCACTGGGCTTCCCGGAGGAAGGTGACTTCTCTGCTAACTTGACCTCCCTTGTCTTTTGCAGGCAAATTGGTAATGATTGTTACTGAATACATGGAGAATGGCTCGCTAGACACCTTCCTCAGGGTAAAGAGCTCCTTTGTATTTTTATTCATTGCAAATCGCCCTGGGCTGGGGGACTGGAGGAGAGGCTGGTTTTTGCTCCTCAGCCTCACGGCCACTGCGACCCCTGCATGACAGTGGTGTGCTCTGGGTTCTCACCTCTCCAGCAGACACCAGCTCCAGGTGTCTGTCCCTCCAGGGCATCCTGGCTGGCTCCCTGAAGCAACACTGCAAAGTCAGGGCCACCTGCCCAAGAGGTGTGTCAGAGGCGCTGGGAGGGCAGGAGGTTGGCTGGGGGGACAAGAGAGAGGCACTGGGGTTAGTGGAGGTGCTAAGCCAAAGATGAGAGGTACTACGGGGTTAGTTTAATGAGAGCAGCATCAATAGGAAGCTGGTGAAAATCATCATGAACTCTGGGTTATTTCCTCTCCAGAAACACGATGGGCAGTTCACCATCATCCAACTGGTGGGCATACTGCGTGGCATCGGAGCGGGTATGAGGTATCTGTCTGACCTGGGCTATGTGCACCGGGACCTGGCTGCCCGCAACATCCTGGTGAACAGCAACCTGGTCTGCAAAGTGTCTGACTTTGGCCTCTCCCGCATCCTGGAGGATGACCCTGATGCTGCGTACACCACCACGGTGCGTGGCTCCTAGCGTTGCAGTCTCGCTGATCCTTACTGACAGTGATTGCCCCGGCCCACTGACAGATGGAAAAGTTAGACACTCTCAAGTCAAGGTAGGCAGGGCACCCCACCTCACCGCCAATATCTGGACCAAGACCATGAACCCAAAGAGTTTCTGAGCCTTAACGCTTAATTAAGATTAATGCTTAATCCTTTGTACAGGGACATCCCAGAACTGAAGTGTGCAGTGAACAAAGAGAAGCAGGGTGGGAGAGCAGGGAGCTGATCAAACCTCCCCAGCCAACAGCTCCTGTTGTCACGTATGGTCCGCTGCACAGGGACACTCTCATGTCCCTGCTGGAGTTCTTCCCTAGACTTTTGTCATGGTTTACCCCAAGTGGGAACCAGGACCACGCAGCTGTTGACTCACCACCACCCACTGTGTGATAGGGGAGGAGAACTGGAAGAAAAGGAAACCTCCTGGACTGAGTTAAAGACAGTTTAATAGAATATATGGAAGATAAGATAATAATAACAATAATGATAAAAGAATATACCAAATGAGTGATGCAATACAATTGCTTACCATCCGATGATCAATTGTCCTGCCCATCCTGAGCAGTGATCACGGATTCCTGCTCCCTGGCCAACCCCCATTTATATACTGAACATGATGTCTATGGTATTCCTTTGGCCAGCTTCTCCTGTTTATGCTCTCTCTCAGGTTCTATGGGGAGATGAAAAATCCTTGACTTAATATAAGCGTTACCTAGCAACAACTAAAACAGTATGTGTTATCAATATTATTCTCACACTACATCCAAAACACAGAGGCT
This sequence comes from Dromas ardeola, assembly GCA_013398915.1. NCBI lineage: Eukaryota > Metazoa > Chordata > Aves > Charadriiformes > Dromadidae > Dromas > Dromas ardeola. Next base: position 402,348 of record VYZM01005145.1, read on the forward strand.
AGTAGGAATATCAACTCTATCCCAGCTGAAACCAGGACAACTGAGTAGCAGTTCTGAGGGATGAGTGTACAGTGGCCCAGCCTGGAGAACATGGTCTTCATGCTCCTGTCTTGACTTCAGCCAGGTGGTGAAGTGAGCCAGAATGTGTCCCATCTGTGTCTTTGTATTCAGCTGCTCCCTTTTGTTTCACAACGAATAACTTGATATTTCAGATACTTTAATTTTGGGGAAGGTTCCTGCTGCTTGGTTCAAGTACAGCATCTTCTGAATCTTGGCTCTGGGACTCTCAGAGGAAGGGTAAGAATGGTCCCAACATCAGCCAGGCAGCCCATCTCCTTGTCTGTGGCCTACAGGCACAAATACAGCCTGGCCTTCCTCCCACCAAACCAGTCTCTGAGCTTTCCCACAGTGATTTTAATCCTTGCAAACAAATTTCCAGAGACAGTATGTCAATGACCACACTGAGTCAGGAAGGTGACCTGAGTGACCAGAGCTCATGAGTTGACCTACCTGCTGACCCTTTCCAGTCCTGCCCAGTTTCTAGAGACACTGCCTCATGTTCCCAGTGTGAATGCAAGCAGGGAGGTCACTGGAGGATGGAGCAGCCACTGGGCACATCGCAAGCAGAGGCTTTGAGGTATCTTGGCACAGTGCAACTCAGTAGACCTGGTTGCTCCGTAGGAAGACTAGATGCATAGTCTGGATAAAGCTGAACTACAAGGATGCAGTGACAGGATCAGAAGCACAAGATCTCTGGCAAGGTCTCAGTCAGGGTATACTGAAAATAAGGATGCTTTCTTGTTCATAAAGTTGTAATAAGATGGCGTCCTGTGTTCCTCCTCTGTTGTCCTTGACCTGCTCAGGAGATGACTTCCCAATAGGGACTCTCCCAAAGGTCACATCATTCAACTTCTGTCCTCATCAAGAGCGTGCCAGAGTAGGCAGGACTCAGTTGGGTGGAAGCGACTCTCCCTAGAGAGGGATACCTGGAAGGTGTTCCCAGGCACATCACGCCTGCCACAGCTGTTCTGGGAAACCCACCCTACATGCCCTGCGCCACAACTTTCCTCTTCGCGTGGCTGCCAACCACATTTCCAGCTTAAACATATTCTCAGCCCATTTATTGCTGATTTTTGTCAGCATGGTCCTTTAATTCAACAAGTCCCCCTCTTCAGTGCTTGCCTGCCAAAGCAGTAATGGGCAGGGAGCACATGCCATCGCTCTCCTTTGTCTTCTCAAGTCAGGCTCTCTGCCTGCTCCCACTGTCAACTCCATGCCTTTGTGCTCCAGTAGCCCTTGGCTCTGCCTCATCACTTTGAATTCCTCTCTCTTGAACATTACCAGAATTGTGCATGAAGACCTTGTAAAACAGCACAGCTTTCACCTTACTCTACTGGAAATACCTTGAAGTCATCCTTCAGGTACACCACTAGGCTTATCTTGTGCAGATTGCCTCTTCAGTCCTTTCTAGAAGATGCCATCCCAGCTTATTGCTTGTCTAACCCACTGTCCCAGCTGCAGAGAGGTAGGGATGCCTGAGCCCTGCATGCTCTGAATCTCCACTGTTGCTCACTTTTTCAGGGGGGGAAGATCCCCATTCGCTGGACGGCTCCGGAGGCCATCGCGTACCGCAAGTTCTCCTCGGCCAGCGATGTGTGGAGCTACGGCATTGTCATGTGGGAGGTGCTGGCCTACGGCGAGCGCCCGTACTGGAACATGACCAACCGGGACGTGAGTGGATTCAGAGCAGTGTGGTGGCAAGCCTGCCTCTCCTCCTGCCCTCACCCAAGCCAGCCTAGCAGGGGGTGCTAGGGAAAAGGGACCCAAAGAGCAGCCCTTGCCTCTCCTCACGTCCCTGCAGGGCTGTGCACAGTGTGCTTGCCCCTCAGCGAGGACATCAGTGTGTCACCCATCATTGCACCATACAGCCTTTCCCTGTGCAGCAACATGACTCCTGGCTGTGCCTGGTTGTGTGCGCTGTGGGTCTCCCCATCCCTGTTCGCTGCTCTGTAAAAGCCTCTCTGCTGGCTGGAGAGCATCAGCACATGTTGTGCCACTTTTCCCACCCCCTGGGAGTAGTCAGGGCTTCCCTAGGATCACTGCAGCCCTGCTGCATTAGCCTGCCAGTCCCTCCTGCACCCGGTGCTGGGGGTCCATCCCTTCCCCTGCCCACGTGAGGCTGCTGAGAGCCCCAGGCTTGCACCACCTGGCAGCAGGCTTTCGGCTTGTCAGAGTCAGAGGGCGCCACTCTTACGTCAAGGGTAGCATAAAACCTGTAGGAAAATGTAGGTTATGTTCCTGAGTACAACCTGGGAGGAAAATTTCCAAAAGGAAGCAATAAAATGAATATTTTGACTCTGCAGAACCACAGGACTCCTTTTTTTTTTTACCTATGGGGACTGTAAACCTATCTGCCTTCTCCATGCTCTGGGAGTCCTGAGAATCCCCTCTCTACTTATTATTTTAGAAAGTGGCTTTGGTGACAACAGGACATGGATGCAGTGGTTTACACTACCTCCTCTGCACAGTTCCTTCAAGCAGGGTTTCCTCCAGCCTTGCTGAGCAGTGGCAAGTCCAGGTTGTAGAACAACTAAATGTGAGTGCAGCTCTTGTGGCTTGTCTGCTGGAGGGAAGCTGCAATATTTTTGGCGTGTTGGGCCACTTAATAGATACGCTGTCACAGAAGTGATTTCTTGTACGTGTACGGTATCCAGCCTGCTTCAAGCTCTCCACAGAGACTGCACAGAACTTGTCATTTAGCATGAATCTTGTGTACACCCCGCTGCTTCCCCATCTGATGGCCCCAGCAGCTCACACACCAGGGATCTTCCCAGTGGGATGCCGTCTGGGGTGCTCTGAGCTGGGTGGGAGTGCAGCTCCACTTCGGCATGTGGCTTCCTTCCAGGTCATTAACTCGGTGGAGGAAGGCTACCGCCTGCCTGCCCCCATGGGCTGCCCCACAGCCCTGCACCAGCTCATGCTGGATTGCTGGCAGAAGGATCGCAGCGAGAGGCCACGCTTCTCCCAGATTGTGGGCATCCTGGACAAGCTCATCCGCAACCCTGACAACCTGAAGTGCACAGCCACCGTGAACCGGTAAGGGCTCCTGAGCTGCCGTGATGAGTGGGAGTTGACAGCTGGTGCTGGGCAGAGCATGTGGGTTGCAGAGAATAAGGGATATTTCTGTCCAACCCTAGAAGCAGTGGCTTCCCTGCAACCACGGACACAGGTTGTGGTAGGCAGCAGGAAGCATCCTGCATTTCAGTGCCTTGCTCCCACCGTGGCATCCCCACGCCAAGGTCTGGTCAAGCATGTGCAGCAGTGCCCATGCAGTGGTGTGCCTGCCTTTACCAGCCTGCAAGGGCTCTTTCTGTCCTGCCCTCCCTGCAGGGTGACAGGCTCTTTGAGGTGGACCTCACAGCCTGGCCACCTAGGGCCATCACCTCTTGAGCTAATCCCTTCTGTCCTGCTCCCAGGTTCACCCAAACACCCTTCAACAGGGGTCTCCTTGACCTGGCCAGCTGTCTGACAGTGGAGGACTGGCTGGACTCCATCCGGCTGGGGCACTACCGGGACAACTTTGCCATGGCAGGGTACTCTTCCCTGGGCATGGTGATGAGCATGAACATTGAGTGAGTACCAGAGAACAAACAGCACCAGCTGGGTTGCCCTGCACCATCCCACTAGCCCCTGAACAGTGACCATCCTGCCTTGGCTTGCTTGATCTAGTTGATCCCTGATGCCAGAGACACACTCCTAAGGAAATGGTGTTGAGACACGGGACAATGTCCAAGGCTGTGCTGACCTTTGAGAAAAGGTGTGGGAGCTGGACTGAGAGGGTGTGAGTACCAAGTCACCTCTGGTGCTCTGTGGTGGCTCTCCAATGTCATCGTAGGTTCATTGGTAATTTGGGTTGTAAGGTGTTGCAGAAGGCCCTATAATCCAGCATCCTGATCAAAGCAGGGTCAGATATGAGGTTGCTGTCTCCTTGCACTTCTTACCTTTGTTTCCCCTGCAAAAGGCATGTCTGGACGAGACTGTGGCTGTGCCATACTGCGCAGCTTCTCTGGGATCATTGGGAAACAAATGGAGCTTCTTCAGACCCCGGTGCATTGAACTGACTCACTGCAGCTAGGCAGGAAGGCAAAATCCAGGGCCTTGGTGTGAGTGGAAGGTCATAGCCAAGTGACCAAGGCTGGGTTAAGTAAGGAGAGCTGGGAAAGATGTGTCCCACCACCCATGCTCCTCCTCCCGCTGTAAGGAGCTTGCTCTGCCATCTGTCTAGGGGGTCTCCAAGGTGGCTGATGCTTCCAAGCAGTACCAGAAAAGGTGGCAACTATACCTGCTCCTGCCCTCGCTTACATTCCCCATCTTCTGCCGTTAGCATTTGTGCCAGGGCTGGCAACAACCTCTCCTGCTTCTGAGGAGATTTGTTCCCTGTCAAAATGCAGGAGGCTGCCAGACGTTTTTTTCCCATGACTCCGAAAGATGTGACAGTGCATGCCTTGGTCGAGGTGGGGCAGGTAGAGGAAAAGCCAGTGAAAAGGAAGATGGAGAGATGCAGGCAGAGGGCTGTCATGTGCATTGATCGGGGGCTGTACTTGGGGCCTTTGCTGTGGGATTGAGCTGATACTGATCCTTGTTTCTCATGCACATCGGGGAAGCTTTTGAGTGGGGAAGGCTCATCATCCATCCGTCTTTCTGACTGGGTTATCTGAGGGCATCTCACTAAAACTGAATGCAATTTCAGAGCATCGATCTTGTCACCTACTAGCCTGTCAGGAGTGATCCCCGTGCTGCTGCTGCTCCCCCCGGGGCTGTCACAGCAGCCCTGTCAGGAGGATGTGCTAAGTCAATGGCAGCCTCTCTGTCCCTGGGAAGATGCCCGTGGACCCTCAGCCACAGCAGCCTTGTGCTGATGAGCAGGCGGAGAGGAGCCAGTTGTGGGGTCCAGGGCTGGTCCATGGGGTATGCACACAGGGAGGAGCAGTGTCTCTCTGGGACCCAGCACAGGTCCAGCCCATGGGGTGTCTGACAGTGTCCTTGTTCCCCAGGGATGTTCGGAGCCTGGGCATCACCATGATGGGCCACCAGAAGAAGATCTTGAGCAGCATCCAGGCCATGCGATCCCAGCTGATGAACACAAATGGCCCCAGACGGCATCTCTGATCACCAGATTTGCAGACCCGCATTGGGCATTCCTTAACACTTATCCTGGCAAAGGGGCAGCAGGGTGGTGAGCAGGAAAAGGGGCACCAGGCCAGAACCTGGAGCACCGCCAGTATGTCTTTGATTGCAGTGTCAGTAGAAACGTAGCTTTCCAGATACCTTGATGGTCCTGCTGTTTCCTTCCCCCATCTGAATGGGAGAACAGCCTTCCAAGCGGGCCAAGGACATGTCATGCCTCTCTCCATCCTCTACTGGGGGTCCACACACAACTATGCAGGACAGGTGGTAATCCCTTCACATGGCGGGATGGCCCCAGCTGCGCCTGCAGATGAAGGGGTAGCAGATGCAACTGCAATGCCAGGAGCAGTGGGACCGCATGCCATGGCACACAGCTTCTTTGGATCTGACAACTGGGGAGTCTGTTGGATCTCTGAACTGAGGAGGGCCCCACAGGCTGCCACACAGCAGAGGTAACCCTGCTCCCGGTACTTCCCAGTTCCAGTGTACTCCAGCCTGGACCTCCTGAACTGCACCAGCCTGCAGGTGACTTCATGGTCTACCTCTACCAAGCCCATGGGGGCAGGGGACAGAGTTACAAACTGGCAGTGCCAGGAATGCCCAGCTCTGCATGCAGAGGAGACCTCCCCAGCATGGAGGAGAGGTGGCCAGAGTCTGCTATCTGGAGCCTCAAGAAGCCCCACGGTGCTGCAGGAGACTCTCCACCTCTTGAACCCACCAGCACTGCTCTTCTCCGGATCCAGCACAGGCATCCCAGGGCAGCCCAGGCACATTTTCTAGGGCCACAAACTCAAGTTTCTCCCCCAGGAGAAGAGGCATCTCCTGTCCTCTGTCCTCCCCCAAAGCTGTACCAGAACAGAGAGGAGTAGGAGAAATTACTCCCGTCTCACATGATGGAGGGACAGAGAGATTTCTGACATACTCTTCTTTGTTCTTATATTGCCCTGGAGAAACCTCAGAGCTGTCCCATTGCCACGTTACCTGCCTGTGCCCAGGGCTGCCATGTCATCTGCAGAGGAGATGTCCTGAGCAACATTTCCAGCTGCAATCACACAGTCCTACGGCTGGGGACAGGGGCTCTGGGCAAAGAGGCTCTTCAGCGCTAGCCAGCTGGGGAGCCCAGAGACTGGGCAGTTGGCCTTTCCTCCACAGCTCCTCCTCTCCCCTACAGGTGCACCTCTTTTGTTGAGCTTGCCTGGTGTGGAGCAGTGGCCTCCAAAGACTTGTGGAACTGGTCTGAGAGGCTGAGCTGGCTGCAGAGATGCAGATGTGCCGGGGGTGGGGGGACAGGCTGTGGTCTGGGAACGTTTCTCTTGGGTGTAAATAGAATTTTCTATGGGTTTGGGAACTATTTTACTGAAATACGATATTACGTACACAAAAATGGTCTCAAAGCACAGAAGCCTCTGTTGTGGGGCTGAACACACTGCAAAAAAATCTTCTGGGAGCGTGGCTGGGGAGGGGGACTACTGGAGAAGAAGTGCTGGAGGGGAGCCATGCTGACTGCCAGGGACCAGCCTGGCCCACAGCATCCTGTCCTTAGCACGGGCACAGTAAATCCAGCATCACTCAAATGCAAGTACTGGTAGTATCTGGCATGAGGTTTGTTCTTCCCAGTGCTGTTTGGGCACAAGGGGGGGTGGGGGGAGGGTTAAAGCCGTTTCTCAGCTGCAATAATCCTGTCTAAACTGGCCTTTCTGGGGCTGGCTTAGCTTTCCATCCAGGGCGCTTACGTCCTGATGGATTCTCTGACTGTGGCGGGCACTTTACTTCTTCCTATGGAAGCTCTTTGCAATGGGGGACAGATGCAATGTGTTTTTTAATTTGTATTGCACCCTGCGTCCTGCACACAGACCTGTCACACACCCGCCCTGCAGTCAGCAGCATGACAGAGGTCAGCCCAAGCCCTGCAGCACAGGACGATGGGCGCTGGCTGCATCCTCTCTTCCCAACATTTGGGACCCCCCCGGAGGGTGAGTCTATCATGGGCAAACTGGAGAGAGCAGAGGTCAGGCCAGTGCCACAGACCTGTGTCCTTGGGGTTTTGCTGGGCAACCCTGGTAACGTGGGCTGCAGGATCTGAGGTTGGGAGCTGCCAGATGGCCCCTTTCCGGGTGGTTCATGGGTCAGATCCTGCAGTGTGGGGTCATTGGGCAGCTCCCGGCTGCAGGGATGGTGGGGCAGGGGTTTGCTGTTTCTGTTCAGAGTGTGCACCTCCTCCTGGACAATAAAACTCCTTCTTCCCATGGACCATCTTCTTGCCTGTTATTGTTGCTGTGCTGCACAGAGCGGCTTCACCACTTGCAGAGAGCTTGGAGGCCTCCATGGCTGCTTCAGAGGCACAGGGGGGACAGCACTGAGATGCCCACCTAGCCACCACCTTCTTCTGCTCCAGGAAGCCTCCTACATATGAAGGTTGTTTCCCTGGGGAGCAGGAGTGTCTGTGGGGTGGGCCACAGGTGCAGGGAGAGGGCAAGGGGCCGGTCAGTGGTCAGCTCCTGTAGGGGGTGTGTGTGCTGCAGTCTGGGAGAAGCCTCCCCAAAACCAAGTCTTTGCTACGCTGGAGCATCTCATGCAGGAGATCATGCAAGCACAGGACATCTGGGTGCCGAGGTTTCTCTGAACCTCAACAGTCTCTTGCAGGTTTTCCCAGATTCAGGCTTATTGTGTCCTGGAAATTCAGGATTTCTTTTTAAAAAGGAAAAAAACCAAACCAAACCAGTAAAACCTCAGCCCTCATCCCCTGAAGTCTGAGCTGAAGTATCTTGTAAGTGAGCTTGCAAAACCCTTCTTGTAGGCATCTAGCTGTGGTTCCAGCTGCCCTCCAGTGAAGGATTTACCAGCATACGAGTTGCAGGAACAAAGAGAACACCAGCATTTGCAGGAAAGCAGCATATTTTTCCTGCCATATAAAACCAAAAGGGAACTACCACACAGGGTGGGATCCACATCACTGCCCGCTTGCATGCCCCCAGCCTTTGCAGCCCTTCAGGGATGGAGGTGACCGTCCCCAGTCCCCACAGTGAAGCCCAGCTCCACATGCCCGCTGTGGGGAAAGGCCAGCCTGGCTCCCCCACGGTGCTGTGCCTCCCTGTGCTCCCAGGCACCCCAGCCCCCCTTGCACCAGTTGTCTATATGCTACCAAGTTATCCTGCCAGGCCCGTCCAGAGCGTCCTTCAGCCCAGTCTCCCCTTTCACTGTTCTCTCCAGTGCCCCCTTTCCCGAAGCACCGGCCCCCAGGATGAGCGAGCTGCTCCTGGGCCATCTCCCCCATGCTGAGGGTTGAGGTCACAAGCCCTGCGCTCTGCGTCCGCCCTTATGTGTCCCATTTTGGTATTTGCATTTCCTGTCACTACCACTCACATGACTGCAGGACGCCTGTTGCTCCTGCTGTTGCTGTCCTGTCCCGGACCCACCTCCTTTCCCCACCACCTCCCAAACACATCCTTAGGCATTCATCTTCCACCTCTCCAGCTTGCTGGAGCCTCTATCTGCCAGAGAATTCAATAAATACGGTTGGAAGGGACCTCTGAAGGTCACCTCATCCTGCTCCTTCACATGCATATCCAGCGCACACAGCCGTGCAGGTTCTGCTCAGACCCTCACCTCATCATGCAGACAGGGACAGCAACCATGTCACACCTTGCTCATGGTACGCTGCTGGCACTGGGCACAGTGGGACAGCACGGGAACACTGGGACACGCCAGTGCTCACTGAGGACCCACATTTCACTAATTGAATTTTGTTATGAATAAAGCCAGCATCCACCTTCTGCAAAATGTGTAAAGTTTTCTTACATTTCTCAGTCCCAAAGCAAACACTTGATCCATGGAAGGCTGGATGATGCTGGTGCCTGCCTCCTTCCCCCGGGTACGGGCAGGGGCAGACACGCTCGGGTAGGCTGGTGGGCATTGGTAGGGGCCCAGATTCAGAGCTGCTCCACAGCTACTACACCATCACCTTGTGAAAGACTGTGAGGACCATGTCCAGGGCACCACCCTGCTCACAACCCCCAGGAAGATGAGACAGGGTTGTGTCCTTTTTAATATGTCATTTCTTCCCCTTCCGAAAGAAATTGCCAGGAAAGTGCAGTGCAAGGGCCAGGCATGGGGGGCTCCTCTCTAGGACACAGAGCCGCATTTCCAGACCTCATGCATTACTCCATGTTCCCAAGGCTGGCCCCCACCACAGGCAGTGGCTGTCCGGTCTGGCCAGGCTGGGGACAGGGATGGGAACCAGGGATGCTGGGAACCAGCTCAGGATTGAAAACCTTGCGGAAAAGGCTTGAGGAACCTTTTCTGGGAAAGGAGCTGGTCAAGAGGTAAACTTTTCTATTTCATAGAATCATAGAATCATAGAATGTGTTGGGTTGGAAGGGATCTCTAAAGACCACCTAGTCCAACCCCCCTGCAGTCAGCAGGGACATCTCTAACTAGATCAGGTTGCTCAGAGCCTCATCCAGCCTGGCCTTGAATGTCTCCAGGGATGGGGCCTCCACCACCTCTCTGGGCAACCTGGGCCAGTGTCTCACCACCCTCAGAGTAAAGAACTTCTTCCTAATGTCTAATCTAAACCTGCCCTGCTCTAGTTTAAAGCCACGGCCCCTCGTCCTGTCGCTCCATGCCCTTGCAAACAGCCCCTCCCCAGCTTTCTTGTAGGTCCTTTCTTTGAGGAGAAGGGATGGAAACTGGCTTATGTATGACAGCAGATAAACCCCTTCATCAAAATAGCCATCAGGATTTTCACACTTTCTTAAATGTCTCCCAAGATACTTTTGTTCCACCTTGCACTGTTGGGAGCTGGTCTTTCCTCGGTAAAACAGCTTTCCTTTTCTGGTCACACCCAATATTACCCCAAGCTACCAATAAGTCATCTCCAAAGCATTTCATTTACAGCTGTACAGGCCAGATTTGGCTGTGTCATTAGCAAGTGAGGCTCTGTGAGCTTTGTGTGCCTGGAGGTGGCAGTCTGGACTTTCAGAGCACCTGCAGAGCCCTGCATGAAGCCACCCATCTTAGCTCTGCACCCACGCTCAGTTTGTGCCAACTTTATGCAGGTTTGCAGGGGTCAGATGCGCTCTGTGGATGGTGTTAACAGATGGTGAACTCTGCTTCGTATTCACTGATATGATTCCTGTCTGATCACATACCAGCTTAGTCTGCCAAGGAAAGCTGTATTCCCAAACCACCTTCTCTCTCTGCTTTTAGCACAGTCGTTTAGCATCATGTCCAAGCAAATTACTCAGGATAACCTGATGTAAGATAGAAACATCATCCACAGCTGCTGTTTTAACCCTTGGAAGGGTTATGGGTTAAGTTCTGCAGTTTTGCAGTTTCCCATAGGTCACATCTTGGAAACCACCCCAAGCAGTAAGACAGCAGCACAGCTCATCGCAGGATGAACAGAGGCTGACAGAAGTGCCTGCTTTGCAACCAGGGCAGAGTCTCCCCACCTTGAGCAAGCTGGGCTTGGGGAGGGATGAGTCAGGACCATAGCAACCCTGACTTTGCCACGGGGGCTGGGAACATGGGTCAGGCTTCAGAGCAGAAACACAGGTCTCTCGGATTAGGAGGTCTCCCTCTGAGCAGTCACCTGCTGCACTGAGTGGGAAAAGAGAAATGGATGGCACTTCACCTGCCTTGTGAAGGTGCCTTCCTCTCTCCATTGGGGTGTAAAAGGGAACCTGGACTGATCAACACGACCTACCACGAGTTACATGACATGTATCCCACCTCTGATACCAGGGCGGTCCTACTGGTCCATGGGATGCAACCCAAAGCATCTCACTCAGAGGGGAGCACCAGGAGATCCCCAGACACACACAGCCCAGCTCCGCAGGGACCTGTGACCCATCCCACCACCACCTACACAGCCTTGTGGTTTTGCTGTGCAGCACGTGAGCAGGATCCTCGTCTCTCTGCACTCTCAGCAGTTTATGGGTCCCTCATCCAGCAACCCAGGCACAACCACACCTGCTCTTCTGAGCAGGCTGTCAAATATACACAATATCCAGACAAACAACAGAGCCTTCCAAATGCCCTGGATGAAAACTCCTGGAAGTTGTGTCTTGGGAAATCCCAGTGCACAGTTGCTGCATCTCCTGCTTATGCTGGTCCTTCCAGCAGGGAATTGCAGACCACCTGCAGGTGCCAGAAAAAGGTTTCTGCATGCAAAGCTGTGAAAACTTCCCTTGCACACTGTGCTGTTTATTCTTGGAAGTAAAAAAACAAAACAAAACAAAACAAAACAGGAATTTTTTTACTGATTTAAAAAAGATGGAGGTGTTGCACACCACATAGGAAACTTGTGAGAAGGGTAAAGACATTGAAAACATGTTGATCCAGACTCCCATCCACAGCACTTCATTTTGCTGATGCTGAAAGTAGGCGAAATTGTTCCCAGGCACGCACTGATGTCTTCCTGACCTGAGTCTTTCACTCATATGGATTTCTTATTACTCATCGTATGTTTCATTTCCTCCCTGCCTTCACATCTTCCCCTCACAAAGTTGTCCTGAAAAGTGGCCCTTTTAGGGAGCAGATAGGGGGATGGAGAGTGTGAGTGGGGTAGCATTCAGCAGATAACAGCAGATAAGATATCCTTCCCAAACACAGAGAAGGGTGCAAACTAATGGGGTGTATCAAAGAGGAGAGGTGAGGGCATGTGGTGCAGGCAATGGTGAGCAGTGATCTTGTACCAGGACAGGAGCTGAGACAGCGTGGGGTGACGGAGGCAGTTTGGATGCACGTGCTTTGGTGCACTGATGGTGCATGAACTCAGGGACTGATGTGTGCTGCAACACAGGCAGGGCATGCTCCAAAGGCACCGTGTGAGCTTACGCCTCCCAGTGCAGAGGAGGGCAGATGGAGATGCAGGAGGTGATGGAGAGGCAGGAGCAGCAGGGTTACACCTGCCCAGTGGGACTGACCCCATCCTGCATGGACACACCGCAGGGAGGGATAAAACCCCTTTTAGTTCTGGGCTCCACTAAACCTGTTATCAAAAGATGAGGTTCCTCATTACAATTCCTTTATTTCTCTCACATTCAGAGCTGCCAGCGAAGGGTCAGCAGCACTTATGAAATTTTCAATTCTCACAGGTTTTGAATTTACATGTTTTTTTCTGTGTCTGAGCTGGAAGAAGATTATGAATAAAAGATTAAAATTGGAGGTCTCCAATCATTTAAGAGCAATGCAGCGAGCATTTATTCTGTGAACGAGCATAAGCCAAACACCGCTGCATGCATACCAAAAATTAGCAGCAAACTTCAAACAGGGACTAAACAAAAGGCTGTGCTCTTTGATGTGGCTTTCTACTGGGGTGCGGGAGCAGTGAACCTGGGGAGATGGAAATCTCTGGGCTTTGTAGGGTCTCAGTAGTAGAGCAACAGCCTCCTTGACTCCAGATGCTCCAGAGGGGAGACGAGTCCCACCAGCTCCATCGATGTTTTTCCATTGCTGAGCCCTGCTAAGAGCTGTTAGCATCATCCAGGCGCATCTTGTGCGAGTGATGTGACTCTTCAAGAGAGAATGGAGGGATGAGTGGTGGGTGAAGGAGGCCAACTAGGACAGATTTGGGTCAACTAGGATGTGGCTGAGACACTTGGGAAGAGCTGAGGCAGGAGGAGGAACTGGTATGAGCTGAAGAGCACAGGGTAGGTCTGAGTGGGGGGGGGAGCTGAAATAAGAGGCTAAGGCAAGCTATGCCTGGCGTGGAAGAGGGCTTTTCATGGTGAGAGGCAATGGCTTATTGAGTATAAGTGTTGCAAAGGGAAAAAAATAAGGTCTAGCAAAATCTTTGGCTTCTCTGCTCAGAGAGATGAAAACAGGATGGGACTTGCTGCAGCGTGGACCCTTCTCTGGACATGGGCACATCTTTGTGCATGTTCTCACCATGCAAAAAAATCCCATGCCTTCCTCATATCGATGCCTGACCTTCCTCTATGCATCCTCACTTTTACAGGCACTTTGATTTCAGTTCAGTTCTTTATCAACAGTATGGTACTTAAGGGAATAGGCACAGACACGGCCTGTGGTTCCCAGCACAGCCTCTCTCAGGCTTTGCTGGGGTATGAGACATCCAGCCTGAAGTGAAGCGTTAGTCTCAGTGCTGTTCCCTGCCTCGGTTTCCCTTGTCCTTTGAGAGTCCTGCTCCCACGCCTGAGCCAGGTGCTCAGATCTCACCCCTCCAGCCTACGGGTCCTTTGCCCACACTGTGGGCAGGTGCCACCAGATATCTGTGTTTGCAGTGCCCTGGCATTACCTGTCCAGAGAGCCCCAGTGGCTGGTGCTGGTGAGAAGGGAGGCAGCAGAAGGGCCTGCAATCAAGAGAGGCTGGCAGAACCACAGCCATGCACAATAAGGATACCCCACATCCCTGGAGGGGTCTGAGGGGTGCTATGGTGCTATGGGGCAACCTGATCTGTGACAGGTGACAGCCCCACCGTGAAAGCGATGCCGGACAGGACAACTCGGAGGTCCCTTTCACCAGCTCTGATGGATCCTGTGAAATTTCCAGGCAGTGGAATATCTCTAAGCACCAGATCTCATCTTTAAATGCTGTACATAAAGCACTAAGAAGTTATGATACAGCTTTCCAAGACATTTCCAGGCCTTTCACCTTTTTTATCAGCAAGGGCTTGGTGATGCAGTCGTAGGCAGCATCACCCCACAGCCTGTCCTGCATCTCTCTCCCCATCGCAGAGCAGCGGTGGGTTTCAGACAAACGTGACAGAGGACAGCAAGCACGGAGGAGCTGGTGTTTCTGCAGGCTTTATGGAAATAGATGACAGCCAGAGAAAGAACGTGCCATGTAGCAGTGCCCCCGCAGACAAAGATGGTGGCAGCCTCAGCTTGCGTCTACATATGTCCAGGAGAAGGCATGGAAAAGGGACCTGTGACAGCTCCCTGCAGGTGAAGCTTTGCTTCAAGTTTGCAATGAGCCCTGAGATGCCATCCTGAAGGAAAGTGCCTCTGGTTTTCCATACTTTATCCTTGTCCCCTGCTCTCCTGACACTGTGCCTTCAGCTGCTCCCTGAAAGCGTCCCACCACCTCTCCTTCGCCTTCCTCTCAGGCCCCCCAGGCTGGCCCCGCAGCTGCTGGGGGCAATGGGCAGGGTGGTGAAACATCTTTGGCGGTGACGGGATCTCACGGCGCTCATAACCAGGGGTTACACTGGGTTTCACCTCCCTGCCTGTATCCTTTGAGCAAGGCAGTGCCCAAGGAGGGCAGCTGTGATGGGGACGATGTGTTGTCTGCAAGAAGGTGGCAACACAGAGCTCCTTCCTGGGAAAAGCAGAGTGGCAGCCTCTTTGAAATTCCCTGCACACACACCCCGGGGAGCCAGGAGGGGCACTGAGCTGGGGGGAGCCTGGGTTTTTGTTTTCTCTCTGCAGAGTGCCTGTCAGAGACGCCCACCTCCGGGAGGACAGGATGGACAGATGGACGTGGATGGGCTGAGCAATGCTCGTGGCGGGCTGCGGGGAGCTCCCTGCGCTTTGATAAATAAGCCCTCTGGCTTCAGTGCTGACAGCCACGGCCGCCGACTCTCTGCCCTTGCAAAGTGGTGCCTTCAGATTGATCCTCTCCCAGGACTGCTCCCACCGCTGACAAAATCTCTTCCTCAGCTTTTACACATCCTCATTTTAGCAGCCAAGCCCTCAGCACTGCTCCTTTGGCACGGGGACTCAGTCCCTCCCTCCGGGCAGAGTCCTTCTTGCCCGCCCTGCTCTTGTTGAGCATCCTCAGGGTTCCGGTGCAGCCTGGCAAAAACTCTGTTCTCTCAGCCTATAATTGTGGGAGAAAGGCTGGGGGTGACAAACAAGCTGTTATTGGTGAAATGAAGATGCTCGAGGATGAGATGTGCCGGGTCCAACCCCAGTTGTCCACCAGCCTGGTGAAACTCCCCTGGGAAGATGAGTGGGTCTGTCCTGCATGCTCTTGCTCTTGCTTGTTTTTCCAAGCCTACTACCATATCTATGTTCACATTTACTTTTCAAGCCTCTCTAAAATCCCAGTGCATTGCAAAGTGGGGAATTTAAGAGCAGCTGATGAAAGAGACACAACAGCAAAGGCCACTTTGTGGAACACAGGGTTGGCACCTGGGACAGCATTAGAGCTGGGGTGAGATTCCCCATTTTTTTAGGGCTGTTCAGTGTCTGTGGGAGGCATTTGTGGTGACTGCCCACAGCTCTCACTTCTGCCAAGTGGCTGTCTCTCGCTGTGCCTGTATGTTTGTGTAGGTGCTGGGAGCTGGAGCGTGGGACAAGAGAGAAGATCCAGGCAGATGTGTCATGAGTTTACAGACTTGATGGTAAGAGGAGATAAGCAAGGCTCCATCTGGAGGTGCTGTGCAGGAAATTGCAAGCATTTTTGCTTGTTTGCCCCAAACCTTTCTTTTCCCTGATGTGGTTTCAGCATCCTTCCTTGTGGCGGGGGGGGGAAGAAAATGTGCATCTTGTGGGGGCCAAGACTGGTATGTCTTGCCCTGGGTCACCTCCAGGAGGTTGGCTTTGCCCTCAGGTGAGCCTCTTGCTGTCATAGGCTACAAGTGGGGATGCTGGTCCCTGGGTCCAGACCGTTCCTTGTGCACAGGTCCCACCGCGGGACCTGCTGCCCTCACACTGCTGCACAGGCTGAGCAGTGCAGGATGCCACCTTACCTCCCAACCCTGCGGGACACGTGGAGACTGTCGAGTTCAATCAGTGTCTCACCCTTTTGGTCATTAGCCCAGAACATTTTAGCATCCTCTGTGGCCCTGGGAGGAGGGGAAGAGGTGCCACAGGCTCGCAACAATTCCTGACCAGCCCAAGCCTCAGCAACTGCTGCTGCCAGTCCCTCCTTTGCTCCTCCATGGTGACATTGCTCTGCTTCTGCGTTGTTCCATTGCCCCTGAGCCTGGATTAGCCTGCCTCCACATCTTCCTGGAGTAGGACAGATCTACTTTGGGGAGGAGGTGTCTTCCCTGCCAGTGATCCTCCTGGCACAGCAGGGCTGGGGAGAGCTGCCTGGGAATGCCTCCAGACCTCTTTATTTGATGCTGAAGTGTCTCATCAGGTGTAGGTGAAAAGTTTTGGGAGTTCAGGAGTTGACTTCTGGCTGAAAGCAGGGCGCCGTGCAGGCAGTCCCAGGGAGCCAGCAGTGTCTGCTGCCTGCAAGCAGGGGGTGCAGGGGCCCCCAGATTTTTCACTGGCGTCTGCCTGCACTCTGCCCCTGGAGCCTGCACCGCTGTCCTGGCAGCAGCAGGCAGCCCGTGCCCTCCCGGAGTGCAGCCGGAGGGGGTGAGGACAACTGGACTGTGGCCAAGTAATGCTTCATGGAGGGCAAGACCCACCAGCTGCTACTGAACTGCCTGTGAATGTCTGAACTGCTGGTATTTTATGTGCTCTTGACAAAACTGATGGGCTCAGAGAAGGGGTGGAAGTGAGGTAGGGAGGGAAGGTTGGTCGGATGGATGGAGTGTCTTGCAGACACCCATAAGTTGCTCTGAGCCAGCACCAGTATCTCCACCAAACCCAGTTACTTCTCCATGATGGGTTCCTGAGACATGTGAAAGGCAAAAGCAGAGAGTGCTTTTGGGAGGTGGAAGCCTGACAGGGAAGGGAAAGGCAGCAGGGTCACCCCAGTGACAGGCCCACCAGCTGCTACCTGCTGGTGTACTGGGATGGGAGCGCTGGGGATGGGCACCAGTAAAGGACCAAGTCTCTGGAGCTAAACCAGGAAATTTTTGTATAGGTCCTCTGTCCTTTTTGTCAGAGCTCCAAGAGGAGTGGAGATGGCTGCTTGCCCATTTGTCTAAGTCCCAGCTTGCCTGTCCTTTAATCCTGTTTTTATCTCTTCCTGCTTACCAGCCTTGATCACGGGCTCCGTCAGCCTCCCCTTCCCTGCATGCTTCCCTCCACTGTCCCTGCTGAGAGCTTTGCAGCAAAGCACCCCACGCAGCTGCTCACATCCCCTTGCTCTTGCAGCAGAGACCTCGGTCCAGCTCCTGCTGTAGGCTGAGGAGCCGGTCTGCAATCTGCCTCTCCTGGACCGGCAGGAGCTCTGTGCAGCCTGCTGATGGGATCTGCATCCCACACTCCCATCCCACAGCAATAGGGGTTTTGGAGTCTCTTGCTGCAAGGCAAAGCCCCTAAGGAGATACTTTTCAGGGGCAACTGGAGCCTAATTGGTGTCTGCCATGGGACCTGTCTTCTCATAGAATCATAGAATGTGTTGGGCTGGAAGGGATCTCTAAAGGCCACCTAGTCCAACCCCCTGCAGGAAGCAGGGACATCTTCAACCAGATCAGGTTGCTCAGAGCCTCATCCAGCCTGGCCTTGAATGTCTCCAGGCACGGGGCCTCCACCACCTCTCTGGGCAACCTGGGCCAGTGTCTCACCACCCTCAGAATAAAGATCTTCTTCCTAATGTCTGACCTAAACCTGCCCTGCTCTAGTTTAAACCATTGCCCCTCGTCCTATCGCTCCATGCCCTTGCAAACAGCCCCTCCCCAGCTTTCCTGTAGGCCCCCTTCAGGGACTGGAAGGGGCTCTAAGGTCTCCCCGGAGCCTTCCCTTCTCCAGGCTGACCAACCCCAGCTCTCTCAGCCTGTCCTCAGAGCAGAGGGGCTCCAGCCCTCTGATCATCTTTGTGGCCCTCCCCTGGCCCCGCTCCAACAGGTCCATGTCCTTCTCGTGCTGAGGGCTCCAGAGCTGGACACTCATCTTGCCAGCCATGACCAGCTTGGGCTTCCCTGGGCTCCCACCCACCACTACCAGCATCAAGGAGCAACTGCCCCAAAACCAGTGGCCAAGAAAAGCCTCCAGGAGCAGAAGAGATGGAGCAAAGCCCTGTGCAACCCACTGCTTTGCTGATCTTCAGATGCCAGAACCTGAAAGCAGATGAGCACCGACTTGAGCTTACCTGGGACATCACTGACTCGGTGCCAAGTCCCAGCCACCCTCCTGCAGCCGTGTCCCAGCCCACGCAGAGCTCAGCCCGTGGCTCCCCTCTCCCCCGGCCCCCTGCCATGGTCCTGGGCTCCCTCCCATGCCGGACAGGGCTCCCCCACCTTTTGCACTGGGCTTTATCTGCTGAAATGGAGCAAAGCATGAAATATGAATGAGCCGCCGCAGCCTGTCGCGTGCTGCTGGGCTGGACCCTGATTCGATTAGCACTGATGTTTCTTTCATGAGCGAGAGGCTTTCTCCTCTCCACAGCCCTTTGCTGCAAACGCCGAGCTCAGTCACGGAAGCAGACGGCTGATTAACCACCCGCTGCCTGCCGCTGCTCCTGCCTGCTGCTCCTGCCTGCCTGCCGGCCCTCCACTCCCTCCCTCCTGCCCCTGCCCCTGCCCGACGCTCTCCCCCGCCACCTCCTGCCGCTCTGGAGCCAGCCCCGCTGCCTGCAGCCTGCTCTCCCTGCTGCTGCTGCCAGCATCTGGCCTTCTCCCCCTCCCTAGGCTGGCATTCACTGCGGGCGCTTCCTACGCCAAAGGCAGAGTTGTTCTCACGATGCGATGGGGCCGGGTATGGCCGGACACAGAGCAGCTCTGCTAAGGGAAGAGCTGGTCAGACCCTGCCCGGTGTGGAGGCCACGGGTCAAGGTGTGACACCAGGTTCCTCCTGCACGAAGGACGCAGCTTCTGCTTCTGCTCTGGAGACACAGTGTCGGCTCCCAAACAGGCTGATAAATGCTCTCTCTTCAGCAAGATCTTGATGATTTTCCTAATGACCAGGCCTGCAGAATAAGCCTGGCTCCTGAGAATTCAGCTGGGTTATTTCAGGCAGCTAGCTGTACCTAGCAAGGACATTCCTACTGTTCAAATTTTTCGGTTATCTGGGACAACATGAGCGCTAGCGGACTTCCCCAGAGCTGCTCTGTGGGGCAGGGAGAAGGGGACACAGCAAAGATCATAGTGCATCTGTCTCTCTCTCTCTGTCCCTGTGTGTTTGTAAGGTAACCTTGAAGCCTGTATGTACCATCACCTTTAAAACTTCGTGCATCCCAACCTGCCTCAGCTTTCTTTGTGCAAGAACAGCCATTCCTCCCTGGCTCCATACACACACACAAGCATGTGGCTTACGCTCGGCAGGAACTCGGGTGTCTCTTTCCCACATGGGCAGCTGCAGGAGGCATCAAAGGCACAGGAACATTGCACAGAATTAAATGCTTGAGTGTCTATAGAGGGCTGGGTAATTCTGCAGCTAAAAACTTTCCCTCTGCCTTTTGCATCTCTGAATTGCATCCACACTGTTCACCATGTGCACACATAAAATTTCCCAGGCAGTACTGATGGGGGCCAAAAAATCTCCACCTGTGAAGATTTTCAGCTCTCAGTTGGCCAAGGGCAACCTGATCTGACTTCGAAGTCAGCCATGCTTGGAGCTGGGGGCTGGTCTGTGGCCCTCCACAGAATCCTTGCAACCCAAATCTTTGGCTCAGCCTCGTTTCATGACAGCCCTGGCAACTCAGACCCTCCGGGCTGTGTGGTTTTGCTCTTTTCCTGCTGGAACAATCCAGTCCTTCCTCTGTGGTGTTGCTTTGCCCTGGGAAAAGCTCTGTCCTTTCTTACATGTGGATTTCAATCGCAGCCATGCCCCACCAGCTCTGTTCCCACCCAGAGACTCATTGACCTTCAACGGGTGCAATTCAGGAGATAGCGCAACCAGCTCCAGAGCTAATTTTTCTGTCTGCCCACACGTGGTGTGACTTCTTGGGTGCAGTTTGAGAAATGCTAGGGGCACCATTAATGTGGGTGGATCACATACACCAGCTCTCCGTGCCTCCCCTGCACTGCCCTGTAGCCAAGGGCACAGGGGTTTCCACGCTCTTCTGCCCACAGACCAGGAACGACCTCCAACACGACAGGTATAAGCCAGTCTGCTGAAATAAATGGAGTAGTGACGGGCCAAGAGCTGAGACTCCATAAAGCAGACTAAACGCACTGACTTCAGTGCTTCAGCCTCCAAAGGACTGACCTAGTTCTTACTGCCCAGTCCCACTGCCTCTCCTGGGGCATCTGTTTTTGGGAGTACATCACCCAGGGATGCAACCCGTCCCTGGCAGCAGCCTTTGCTACCTCCCTGCCCAGCAGGTGGGCTGCCTGCTGGGATGCTGCTTCCAGATGCTTTCCGCTGCTCTGCCTTTGCCTCCTGCGCGGCGAGGGCTGGGATGGAGGCAGGCAGCGGCGAGCAGCGATCCCGCAGCCCTGGGGAGCACTTGACACGCGATTCCTCTCACACAGACAGCGCTTTACACGCTATTGCTGGCACAACACAGTGAGCGGCCAGGGGTTTCTCTGACACACACGCTTTCCCCTGCAGCTCCCCGGGCTCATTCTTCTCTCAGCCATCATACCAAAGCCACCGGGTGCCGCTCATGGCCGCGTGAGCGGTCTGTGCTCATCAGAGCCCAGGGGAATGGCAGCAGAGCTGGCTCATCGCTCTGCCCCCCCTCCCTTTGCTCTGCCTTCCTCTGCCCCTCCAGTCCTCGCTGCCTGGCTGCCCCAGGCCACCAGTGAAGCCTTGACGGGGCTGGGGATGACTTTCCCCCTACAACGTCACTGGTGGGAGATGACTGTCCCAGCCATAGCAAGCAATTAGCCACCCCACCAGTTCACTATGGTTAATGGATCATTTTTCAAATTGAGTTTATCATTCTTGGCTCTTGTGGCCAGGCTCAGTCTTCTCCCAGCTCCAACTGACAGTGGTCAGCACTACTGTGGGCCAAACTTAGTGGTGCAAATCCAGGCCCTTCCTGCACTGGTTACAGCGGTTCTGCCCTGGAAGGTCTCTGCTTACCCTGCAGCTCTTCGTAGTCCCTCACCCATTCTGCTATACCCAGCCTAAGGCATGACCAGACCCTATGTCTACCATGGGGTGGTGATAACACCTCCAGGTGTTCCTGAATCCTGGGGCATTTCTCCAGTTCTTGCACTTCAGTTTAGGGCCATTTACGTGCACAGAGGGTTCAATATGTTTTTTTCTCTACTCATTTGTCTGTGGTGCAGTTCATCTGCCCTCATGTTGGGCATGGTCAGCCAGGTCAAGCCTAATCTGGGGCTCAGAGCTCCAGTAAAGAGGGACAGGGACCCTTGAGGGCAGAATGAGTGACTCTCTGCCAAGCGGACCATCACTAGATGCCACGAGTGCTGGAAGGGAAGGACAGCAGACATGCTGTTGAGGCAACACCAGCTGTGGCCATCCAAGCACAGGAGATGGCACAGAGGATACAGTCCAGGCAGGAAATTCAGGGTTTTTGGAACTGGGAATGTCCTAACCAAAGGGGAAGCACTAGCCCATGCTTCTGAAATTTATGTACCAAAGGTTAAATAACTGGTGTGTGCAAGAGAATGGTTAGGGGGGACCTCTGGTTGCCCATGTCGAAGCTATCAGGGCAGAGACGTTGACCCTGGGGGGATGCAGAAGGATGGTCCCCCACACAGAGATGCTCTGTACCCTGACACGGTCCAGTGGTGTGGCTGGCGAGCCCTGCACAGGCTGTGTCTGCAGAGGATGGTGGGTGCACTCCTGTTCTCCGGGACATCAGGCTTCGGACTCCATCTGCTGTAATAAAAGTGAAATTTCCCCGGCTTGTGTTGAGCTGTCTGTGCTGGGGAAATGTGTGGCACTGCCGGTGCTCAGCAGTGATCAGGATGAAACTAGGACAGGCAGGGATGAACTGGGCTGTGGATACAGCCTTGGGATGCGTAGGTATTTCCCAGGAAGGCTGAAACCTCCACTCAGCTTGATTAACAAGGATGCCAGGAGCGGTGTAGCTCAGCAGAAAGAGGACAGAGGCCACTCCAGCTGGTCCTTCCAGCATCACTCACATGAACAAGGGTTTTTTGCTGCATCCCTGTGTTACATGAAAGTTTTCTGTGTGGATGTGCTGCCTGGATGCCCAGCACCAGGGACCTGAGGAGCTGCCACCCCGATTTCCTAACTGGGAATGTCCCATCAGGGAACCAGGTCTACATGGTCACGCGTGCACCGAGCATGCACAGGACAGGTCCACAGTGCTTTAGCAGCAAAAAGCTGCTTTGCCTCTTTCCAGCACTCTCCCTGAGTAGTTTGGGGCCGTATGTCCGGGTGGGATGCCTCTGCTCCTCTGCCGACATCCCAGGGCTGCGTCTCTCCCCATCCATGCCCCACATACCCTGCACGGCAGGACTCTGTAAGCCAGCTGTGTTTGCTGCAGGGAGAGGACGAAACCAAGCCCTCGCTTCAGGGCAGGACTGGATGCGGCTCTGATGCCCGGTGCAGGGTTGGCCCTGCCTGCCTCCCTTCTCCTGGCTGCCTGGGGCTGCCTGCTCCGGGCTCTGCCAGCAGGGATGTGTGGGCAGCTCCTGCCCATTTATGTGTGAGGAAAGAGAAAATACAGACTGGTGATTTTCTCTGGGGGGCTGAGCACAGATCAATCTCACTGTGCGCTGTGAAGCCTAAAGGACACCTTGAAAACTTCTTTTGTCAGGAAAGAAACTGATTTCTCTCTCCCTGGGGCTCCCTGGGGACTTCCCAACAGATTTTCAGCATCTCAGAGAGCATCTTCCCTATGCCTGCTTCCCCCGACGCCTGCTGGCAGAGCATGCCCATGGGCTGCCACTGAGCCCTGGGCAGGGGTTCCCTGGGCTGGGGTGCAAGGGGCACCATTTTCATGGATGTGTGTTTTTCCCCAAGGTCATTGCAGTCTCTGCTCTCTGTGGGCTCTACCCAAGAGGCCTCATATCCCTGGATGGTGGGGAGAGAGTTTCACCCCAGTCCTACCAGTCCTGGCACAGGGGCAGAGTTGGGTCTCCCATGCTCACTCCCTCTTTGGCTCAGCCGCACAGGTTCAGGCATGCAGATGGCTTCAAGGGGTGGGACATCTTTGTAGGGCCAGCTCAGTCCTTGCCTGTCCCGGGTGCCAGCCAAGGAAATGCGAGGGCAGAGGGCCAGGTCAGGACATTGGCAGCAACCCTGCAACTGGGGCCAGGCCTGGCACAGAGGGTGGATTCAGGTTTCCATGAAACATGAGTGTCCCTCTCCTCCCTTCCCATCACAGCTGCTCCCTCCTTCCCTCCTGGCTCATCCAGCTCCCAAGCCTGGCTGTGTCTCTGCCTCTTTACTTGGCAGAGGGGACAGAAACCCCCATGGAGAAGAGGAAACTGAATTTGGGGCCAGCAGACACCTCAAAGACCACCCCCCCTCCCCATCCCCTTGTCCTGTCCCCTAGCTGCTTATGGCAGGCTCAAATTAGGGATGAAATGTTAATGGGACAAATCCTCATGAAGGAGACAAGCAGCACACTGGCTTTTCCAAGACAGCCACCATCACCACATACCACCACAAACATCACATCACCACAAACAAAGGTCACCCCAGCCCTTACCTTGCTCCAGATGGGAGAGCTCAACGCGTGTATGGAAATGTCCCCATGTCCCATAAGCTCCAGTCAGGGCCCCTCATTTTGATACTGTAATTTAGCAACATGAAAACAGTTGCGTTCTGAAATTAAGCATACAAGGAGCTCTCCTTAAGCTGGGGGAATTATTTCCACATCGTTTCAGATTTTCTGCTCTATTAATTTCCCTCTAGTCTGTCATTTTCTCCATTTGTCCCAAGGCTCCTGGGGTTCAGCAGAGCCAGCACTAGGCATGATGCTTGGTCCCTTCTCCTCGGGCCAGATCCTGGTGGCTGTCTGGGCACCCGGCTTTCCAGATCCCTGGAGGCTCAGCCAGGTCCTGGCTTGAGGCTGCCCCAGGGTGATGGATGCTCCTGCAGCTCAGCATCATCTCCAGTCCTTCAAAAGGAGACCTTGGACTAAGCAAAGGGACACAAAGCTGCCTTGGTGCCTGCCTGCATCAGGCATCCCCCAGCAGTGTGTCCCCTCTCAGCAGGCTCCCACCTTCACCCTGGGCTGGAAGGGGCTTGGGAGAGGCTGGGACCGGGATGCCTGATCTTTCTGCAGGGATGCTGGTGAGGGCTGCTGCCACCTCTTGCCCTCTCCTAATACTACACCTGGTGGCTTGGAGGGCTGGTGTTTGCAGCCTGCAGTGAGCAGTTGTGCTCTCGTAGGCCTGCATGTTCAGCTGGGCGGGGGGCAAAGAACCTCAAAACCAAGAGCTTTTGCCCCATCCTCTCCCAGCCCGGGTCCCGGGTGCACAGCCCCATGCTTCACCCCTTTGCTCTGCCTTGGAGCTCACAGGCACGTGCTTGCCCAACAGCATGAGCCCTTGAAATGGGAATCAGTCTGAAAAGGTTTAAATTACTTCAGTTCTTGACCAGCCCCTGGTCAGGTTTGCAAGATCTTCTTTGCAATCTCCTTTGCTTCTCGCCTCTGCTTGCATCCCAACCCAGGCTGGTGGACTGCAGCAGGACTGCCCCCCTGCTAAACACTATCACCCTCACCGTTTGCTCTGTCAGTGTCTCAGCTGCTTTCAAGGGCTTCCTGTTTGGGAATGGGGAGGTACCAGCTGCTCTACAAAAGGCCACAGCACTGAGATTTTGGGGGGCTGAAAGCTTCCTGGGTGCTGTGTAATCAGAGGATAGTGCTGCAGGGATGTACATGTGGTCTCCTCTTGGGATGCAGCCCAAAATCATGCTCTTGGAGCACCACATCAGAAGCATGAGGCAGGAAAAGTCCTCTGCTGCAGAAGGATGGGTTTGCTACTCTGTGTTGCTGATCCAGGTGTCCCAAGGAGCCTATTATTCATAGTCCATCTGCTTCCTCCATGTTGTTTGATTTGCACCCTCAGTTATCCAGCCACTGGGCTAGCCTGGAGGTGGGTGAGCACTGAGGGGGTTTTGGCTGTGTCTGGGTACAGCACCCTACAGGGGTCCTTCCATAGGGACCCCACAGAGCCTGACTCAGAGACGATGGCAGTGTCCCCTCCTCCCCCCCGACATTTTCATCCTTCTGCCTCACTTTCAAGCTGCTCTTCCTGGGTGATCTCAAACAATAACTTCTGCTATTCAACAGCAATTTGCCTTAAAAAGCTACTGCCACACTAACACTGTGTTGCTTTTCCATCAACATCCAGCAGCTGAGTGATGGATGCTGGCAGAGGACTGTGCTTAGCTGCTTCAGCCCTGGCTAAGTTATTGTGTATACAGGAATGTATTTCTGCTAATGTTCTTATGCTAGACAGAGAGTGACCAGTTATCTTGGTTTGCTCTTCCCTGCAGCCTCTGCTTCATCAGTAAACAGGTACCTGGAGAGCAGTGGGCAGAGGGAGCCCGTTGCCCTTCCATGGGGTGCCATCTGTGTCGGAGCTGATGGGGGCCATGGGGGATGTTCAGCACTTGTGAACATCCTGCAAAGTTCTTTCCAGTGTCTGCCTTCAGGTACTGCCCTGCGCCTGGTCTCTTTTAAGTGGTGCTCAGAAGAAGGTGCCTGGAGACCTCCTGGGAGTGCCCACTCTCCCTGGGCACTCAGAGGAGAGCAGTGACCCATCCTCACGCTGCTCTTGCCTCCTGCCAAATGAACACAACCCCAGAAGGCTGTTCCTGTAACCTGTCCTCAGACTGGTCCCACAGCTGAAGTAGAGCACTTCCCACCCAGCATCCACCACGGCTTGTGCTGTTAGTAGTAGAAGTGACAGGAGTACATATGCTGGTGTGTGGAAAAACAATTTCCTGCTCCCAAAGTTTTTTTCTGTTCACCTGGAAACCAGGGTTATTATTATTCTCTGCCCCTCCACCCCGATCTGTTGTATTCTGTCAATGTGGAGGGTTAAACCTGGAGCTGTAAAGCTGGTGACAGCCATGCAGAGCTGGTGGAGCAGATGGCCTGTGTGCTCCCGTTCAACAGCAGGCCGCCTCCTTACCTGCTTCAGGGTCTCAGCTGAGCTGGGAGGTCGGTGATCCTCCATGCCAGATGTTGCGAGTCCCACCTGCCAGCTTGCCTCCCGCTACCTGGGGCTGGCTGTCCAGCCCTGTCGCCTGTCTCCTTCCTTATTCCTGAGATCTCTGAGCTGCTCACGTTGTCTCCTGGCTCTAGCTCTCATATCCTTCCTGCCCTTTGTGGTTTACTGTGGGTCTCTTGCAGACCTCTCATTTCAGGA
The DNA here is from genome assembly GCA_013398915.1 of Dromas ardeola. Taxonomy (NCBI): domain Eukaryota; kingdom Metazoa; phylum Chordata; class Aves; order Charadriiformes; family Dromadidae; genus Dromas; species Dromas ardeola. The sequence goes on from VYZM01005145.1 coordinate 428,561, forward strand.
CTGATGCCCTGCTTGGGCTCTGGCCCTGTGCTTCAGGTGAGCACTGGAACCAGGATTAACCCCCCCCTCCTCCCCAGCCTTCATACATTTACTTCCCCATGGTGGTCCCTCATTAGCATCCCACCGCTGTCCTCCAGCTGCTTTCCCTGTTCACACCATTTCAAAGACTGGTAGGACTTTATGAATCATTTATCTTAAGCAGCAATTATTGTACAAACAAGTTATTAATACTGTGGTTATCAGCTTGCTCTAAACAGCAGAGACAAAGCGTGAGGCATAAACATTGCAGAAGATGGATTGAGAGAAGGATTGTTTTGGTTATGTGAGCCCCCCCATCCTCTCCCCACTCACACAAGCAATTTCAGGGATGCCTGTGAGGTACCTGGTCGAAACAGCTCTCCAGTGTGAGGCTCAAAGGCAGAAGGCAGGGACAGTCTGGCAGGAACAGGGCAACAATGAATAGGCAAAGTGACCGTCCTGCAGCCCAGGGCATGCGGCTGAGCACGAAGTCATGTCGTACGTACTGGAGTTTTCGCAGGGCAGCCCTGGAGAGGGGCCTGCCAGTAGATGCCCCAGAGGAGCAGTGCCTCCTCCCAAACATCACCAGTTGCCTTCTGTGGTGGTAAGAGCCCTGGGAGCTCGGGAGGGTGTGAGGCACCTTCAGCTGGCCAGGCTGAGCAGCTCCTGCAGCTCCATCTCAGGGAGCAGGACTCACCTGCCCGGATGGACGCCTGCAGGGGCCAGGGGCTAAGGAGGCTTCAAAAGTCGTACGGCAGCATGTGAGGAGAGCGATGCTCCAGCACAGTGTATTCTAGGGCAACTTTCAGGAAAGAGAAATGCCAAGCTGTCTGTGAAACGATGCCTTCCTGCAGGAGGGTAAACAACACAACCCTCAGCATCTGGTCAGTGGGGAAAACTTCAAAGCTGAAAACAAAGCCAATTCAGTCACAGCTGCGAATCCTGCCAGGATAAATTGTGTTTGCACAACCTCAATTACTTCAGTTAATTTGTGATATATTATACAAGGTTTGCTGGTGACAACTAGCATGGCAGTATCCCTCTGTCCTGTACAGCAGTTGTTGGCCGTGATCCGACCCAAGCCCTGGGGAAGCACAGGAGTGGCCCAAACCATTTATGGGAGCAGTGAGCACCCCACGGGGAGCACCCTGAGCCAGGCTGGCTTGTGCTTTCCTGGGAGCAGTTGCCAGGGAAAAGACCACCCCCTGGGACTCGCCAGCCTTGTCCTGACGATGCTGGATGAAACAAGGAGTGCTTCAGTCCATGAAAACATGGCAGGGGATTGGAACACCTCTCTCATGATTAGGGGATTGGGACACGTCTTTTATGAGGAAAGGCTGAAGGATTTGGGTCTCTTCAGTCTGGAAAAAAGACGACCGAGGGGGGATCTTATCAGCACTTTTAAACACTGAAAGGGTGGGTGTCAGGAGGATGGGGCCAGGCTCTTCTCAGTGGTGCCCAGGGACAGGACAAGGGGTAATAGGCACAAACTTGACCATGGGAAGTTCCATCTCAACATGAGGAGGAACTTCTTTCCTGTGAGGGTGGCAGAGCCCTGGCACAGGCTGCCCAGAGAGGTGGTGGAGTCTCGTCTCTGGAGACATTCCAAACCCACCTGGACACGTTCCTGTGCCCCCTGCTCTGGGTGACCCTGCTCTGGCAGGGGGTTGCACCGGGTGATCTCCAGAGGTCCCTTCCAACCCCTGCCAGTCTGTGATTCTGTGATTCTGTGATAGGGGCCAGGTTCAAATGGGTGAGACAAGCATGTGGAATGTGCAGTGGGGAGTGAGGGGCTTCGTCTCACCTCGCAAGGAAGAGACGTGGGGCTGCAAGGGTTGAAGCCCTTGGAGGAAAGGCTGTTGTCAGGTCCGGGTGGAGAAATCAAGCCCACACGGCTGATGCATCTCGGCTTCTCCCCACCTGCCCTTGGAGAGGAGAAAGATGGATTTTGGCAGTGCCACTGTGCGAGCAGCCCCTATGTGCAGGCAGGGCGGCTCTGCCTGCTGGCAGCCAGGCACGTGGCTAATCGAAGCTGAAGGCATCATCTCCTCCGCTTGCCCGAGCCATCCCCAGCGCCGGCACGTGCGGCACACGCTGGCCTCCCTCTGCACCCCCCCAGGGAGCGCCCCCCGCCTCGCAGCCCCTCGGAGGGACCTCGGCGCGGCCGAGGGTGTGGCTTGCAGTTGCCAGAGTCGCAGGAAAGCTTTTTTAGTGACTTCTTCAAAGCCGGCGTGTTTGAGGATGGGGTCACAGCGAGGCCATTCCCTGTCGCTTCTCCGTGAGCTCTTCCCCCAAACACACAGAGCTGTTTTCAAACGAATTGAAATGAATCACCTCTACTCCACAGACAAACTTTTCTCCCCCTCGTTCTCCTTTGAAGATGCTCGCAACATGTTGGACTTATCAAGACTAATTTTAGAGGAAAACAGAAAAAAAATATGCAAACTACAGACTCAGGCCCCTGAAGACTAAAGCACTGTCTAAGAGCTCTTCTAAGGCGTGCAGATGCAATAAGGCTGCCTTATCTTGGAGTCAGCGCTGGAGTAGAGAGCCACGTAACAAGGGACTATTTCCCATCTGCTGCATAAATCTAAAGTTACTTCAGGCAGAATGAGGAATCAGAAGATACTTCAAAGGCATTTGAGCTCTGTATCTGTGTCAAACCGCAGCTCTAAGCACTCTGTGTTGCCCTCCTATTAAAGATGAACTTTTGTACTCTGTTAGACATCTTAAAAAGCATAAAACATAAGTTCATTTGCTTTTCAAGTACTCCCACCCCCACCCCCTGCTCAGCTCCTTTGCAAAATAGTAGATTTGTGAACAAACAACCCTGGTTTTCCTGCAGAGGTTTCATCTTCCCTGTCAACACAGGAGGGCTGGGCTGGGTGCAGCTGCGGTTCTCCAGCCTTGCCCCGGCACCAAGGGGAAATGTCATCTTAGTGTCAGCGGCACCCTGGGACCAGGCACCCACTTCCCATGGACACATCCCCAGCACCGTCTGGGCTGAAAATGTTTGTGCCAGGGTAGATGCAGCTCTGTCCTGTCAGGGACCTGGGGAGGTTTGCTTGGGAGGATAGAGAATAAGGCTGACTGTCAAGGTAACCCTTTTCCTTGTGGAGTTTGTGGCTTTATCAGCATTTTTTGCAAAATGAGATGAAACGGGAAGGGTTTTCAGCCGTGAAAATTAATCACTTCATTTTAAGCTAGCGCTAAGCCCCATGGCCCATGGTCCTCATGGGATGCTGTGGCATCCCCACACAGGTTGGTAGCCGTGTTACGCTGCAGGACCCCACGCACCAGTGCCACAAGCACTGTGGGAGATGCTGGGTGGTGGAGAAGAGATCACAGAACAGGAGGCCCTTGGTTGGAATTAATTTACAGCATTGAAACAAAACAAAGGGCTTTGCTGTTTCCAGAATCCACTGTGCATTTGCCAACAGATCTAGTACTTTACACGGTATTTCTTGACAGGACTGTACCTCTGCTTCTTTAACGAGCAACTGTCCCATTACTGATGGGGCAGCCAGGAGGGAGGGTGGCCCCAAAGAGGTGTGCACAGTCAGGAGCTGGAGAGGATGGGAGAGTTGAGGCCAAGCAAAGCCTCCAAAACCTCCAGGGTCTGAAGGGAATATTTGTCAGGGGCAGTGTGGAAGAAAGGTATAAGAAGAGAAGGCAAAAGTGTTAGGAAGAAAGAGAAGAAGACATGGGTAGGGCGTTTTACAGAGAGATCAGAGGTGGGGACCACAGTGGGAGTAAACAGGGGTTTGTGATTCAGGTGTGAGACAAAAGGAAGGGAGCGTCCATAAAGGAAGAGGAAACAGAGAACAAGGAGGAATTCAGAGTCTGGCAGCAGACAGGCAGGAGGGGATTAGTGCGAAAGCAGGGAGAGAAGAGCTAGAGGACCAGCAAAGGAGGACACAGGTACGGTATAGCAGGCTTGCAAATGGCTGCAATAGTGAATTTCTGTGCTGTCTTCCTTGGAGAAGGTACAGTCTCAGCAGAGGTGAGGGCTGTGCAATGCCAGGACCTGGCAAAGTCAGCAGGGATGAGATGGGGTATCGGATGATGCAAACCAGGGTTCATGGGCACAGCCAGTCACTGCAGCATCCCTATCACCTGTGCTGTATTCAGGAGAGAGGGGGGACTAGGTGGTGATGGGGTACAGCTGGAAGAATGATGGATATAAGGAGCACAAAAGATATGAGCCTTCAAATTAGGAAAGAAAATAATGCTGGCAACTGTGCCTTAAATGTGTGAGTTCTGTGCTCCAGCTGGCGCTGCTGTCCACACGGCTGCACAGAGCCAGAGACCGGGCAGGGTGAGGGCAGGTTTGTACAGACCATGCTGAAACCATTGGAGCTTCCCAAGTCTGGGAGCACCTCCTGTGCTAGACTTGCACCTTGCCCTGAGAAGTCCAGGGTCTGGGGGCACGCCAGTGACAGTATGTGTCCTCTCCTCCTGGCCCGGGGGACCTGTGCTTGTGTCTCAGTGGGATGGACCGTGGGCCCAGGTAAGATAAGGACCCACATGCTGAAGGAGGTCCTGGACAGACCTATTTCTAGCCCGTGAGAAGTTGTCCTATGCCAGCAGTGACTCAGCTTGGATTGGACTGCTCTCATGTGGAGTCTTGCAAACGTATTTGTATTTGCTAGTCCAGGTTGATGCCAATGCACCCCGAAAGTTACCCAGAGGGGAGTGGAGGCTGGCTGCGTGGATTTGGAATGCTCCATCGAATCAAGTGTAGAAGAAATCAGACCTTCTCTCCTGGGTTGTCAGCAATTTACAAACCATTCTCTAATTTTCATTATCAGCAGCAAATGAGCAGTTCAGGGAAACAATTTTCTAGCAAACTCAGTGGATGGATTTGGCCTGGAATCATGCATTGCCTGCTTGTGGCATGTGTTTTCCCAGTCCCTTTCCAACTCGTGGTGGGGCATCTGAGAGGCTGTAGCTGCCTGCCACACCTGTCTCGCGTGAAGCAGCAGTGCTGATTGAGCCCAGGACAGGCATGGAGCCAGCTGGGCTCTGTGTGGCATGGGGACTGGCAGTGCACACTGCAGGTAGCCCACAGCAGCACAGCCATCCACAGGACAAGGACGCCCAGAGCCAGCCCAACACCTTTGGCAGAGCTGTCCTCCAGAAACGCATTCCTTCCCGTTTCCAACTGCCAGCCCTTCAGCATCCCACACCTGGCAGGACTGCACAGATCTCCATCACATCCCTCTCCCTCTCATCTTCCTGGGATGAACAGCCCTAGTCCATTCAGCCTCTCTTTGTAGAGCTCTTCTCTCTCTCCCACCATCCACCTCTTTCCTTTGGCCCTGTAAGGTGTCATTTTTTTGGGTGCAAATGCCAGAACTGCACATGCTGTTCAATTCATGGGAGCTAAACCAAAGTGTCTGTGTTGTTCTCAATACTTTTCTTAATAAATTTGCCTTTCTCTTTGCTGCTGGGCATAGTTTCAAGATACTATCAGGGAGCTCCACATGGCTGCAAGATCCTTTCTGTGTGGTCATTGCTAATTTGGAGCCCATTACCACATACAGCTCGGGTTTCTTTTCTATCTGAATTACTTTGTGTCTTTTGGCATGGACTCATGGTGCCATTTTATCTCCCAACCAGTCATCATTTTGACCTTTTTTGCAGTTCTTCATGGTGACTTTCAGATCCGAACATTTTGAATAGATTTGCATCGCTGCCTGAGTTTTCACCATCTCTTCTGGGTGTTACAAACATGCTAACAAGCCTAGGACTCTGTCTAAATCCCTGGGCCTCTGACGATGAGCTCTTCCATCATGAAAACTGGACATTATTCCTAGCTTTTGTTTTCTCTCCTTTGAGCTGTTTATTAGTCCACAGGACTAATAGACTAATAATTAGACTAATAGGACTAATAATTAGACCATATCATCTATAAGAGCCTTTGCTGAGGCACCTTAGGCACAGCCTTTTGAGATCCAAATACATGATGTTGACCATATTATCCTTCTTCATGTCCTTTTTGACCCTTCAAAGATCTCTACAAAGTCTGAAAGACCTTACTCCTCTTTACAGAAAATCTCAGGGCACTTTCTTAATGAATTATATTTATCCAGGTGTTTATTAAATCTGTTCCTCACTGTAGTTTGCCCCAATTCCTTGGTGTGGCATTCAGACCTGCCGGCCATATGTTGTCCAGATGGCCACAGAGATTTTTGTATGGATTGGTGTCACATCTGTCACCTTCCACACCAATTCGAGATTACACATTGGAGTTTGTAGCTGATATGATTTTTTCTGGAAGTCTTGTCCAAGTCCCACATGGTCCTGGCCATGTCGTTTGCATGGTTTGAAAGTCTTCAGGCACTTGCTTTGCTCTAACACCTCCTCTGACCCCTCTCTTTCGGGCAATTTCTCAGGTTTATCCCCTGGAAAAGCTCTTGTGGTGTGGGAACCTCCTTGATCGTAGATGTGCAAAATGCCGCTTTGCAGGTTTCATTTTATTTTTCTGTGGAGCTATGTGCTCTTCCTCTCTTCCTTATACAAACTGTTGTCTTTGAGAGATGACAGCCTCCTGATGATCTGTCCTCCTAAAGCATGGGAAAAGTTGCATTCTTAGCTTTTAAGGTACTAGCAAGTTGCTCTTCAAAAATATTTAATATGATCCATTATGGTTTGGCGCTTAATTTGCCAGGGTCTGGGCACATTTCTGTTTTCCTCATTTGGACACTACTTTCTTTTTGTTTCTAAGAAGCTGGTTCACTTTCCAGTTTAACCATAGTAGCCTTTTAAAACCTAGCAATCCTCTTTAGAGTTTTTAAAAGAGGTTTTCTCCACCTTAATATACAGCTGATGGTAATGCAGAAGTTTTACAAATTTTTAAACACTGCTTACATTTTTAGGTTTTTGCAAAGTAGCCTAGTACTGCCCTGAAAGTATGGTTTATCATATTGGAAGATGGCAGAGGCAGTTATGGACTAACAAGCATGACCAAGACCCCAAAATGGATTTACCTCATTTGAGAGGCTTTTCCATTAATTTGTTTCACGCCAGGCAAATTATATGTGCCTCTCAAATCAGGCTTAGTGAAGATCTTAGTCACAAACAATTGGTCTCAAACCTCAGAGATCAAGGGTAGTTGATATTTCTTTTTTCCTCTAATCTAATTTGATTCCCAATAGTCTGTGGCTAATGTGGGCACACAATGCACCAGACAGAGCATTTGCAGCAGAGACAGGGACGTACAAGGCGGTGTTAAGATCTTACTTACATTATAAACTACAGCTACGGCAGTTGCCAGCAGTGCTGGGAGGATTTGGGGGGTGGAGGAGCACAGAGACCTTGGCCTGACGCAACCAGGGTCGAGAAAGGAGATCACGATCTTTTAAATATGGAAAGGGATTATCCGATTTCAGTAACAATTCTGTTAGCACATAAAATCTGCATAAACTGCCTGTCATCACATTGACACGGAAAATTAAGAGATTCATAAACACACAAAGGGAAATGGTTTCCCAAGCAGGGAGAAGGGGACAAAGAGGTTTGGGATTAATACCGTAGCAAAGGGTCAAGGCAGGAGTGAGGCTGGTGTTGGAAAGGCAGGTCTGCATCAGGAGTACTCATGCAGCCAGAAAAACAGTATCTCCCAGAGAGGCTGAAAAGGCGGGTCCATCACTGCCTGTGAGCATCTCCTTGTCAGGTCCTGCTGACCACCTGCAGGGCCAGAAACAATTTTTGTCCTTGATAATTTATTTTTTTCCCATAACTCAGTGTCTTGGTTCCCTTCCCTTCAGCAGCACTGAAACAGCTGGACTGATGGACTGATGTACAGGATAAGACCTGCCAGGCCTGACAACTCTGTCACCATAACTGAGGTCAGAAAGGAAGCTCTCCCAGCCGGAGAGACAGAGACACTGTTATTTTCCCTCTTTCTCCTAGGATTAGCTGGAATTTTCCCCAGAGAGATTGCCTGCTGTCAGTTCTCTTCCTTGATACTTGCCTAGCTTTGCAAAAATATCCTGTCTTTGCCTTAATATTTTACAAGACTTGGGAATGTGCAGTGAATGTGCTTTTAGAGCCAACATTAGTAACTACCATGACTGTGGGGATCTGGGCTTGACTCAGGTGGTCCAGTCTCTCCTTGACCCCCTGATCCAGGTACACTGTTTTCTTCTGACAGGGCAAAGGATGACGTTAGGGGACCTGGATGAAGCAATCAGGGATGAATAGGTGGACAACAAGATAGGACAAGTGACAGCCAGAGATGGTGTAGGCTGGAGCTGCAGCCAGTGTCCTTAGGGATCGTTTCTGCAGTCCAAGGTGTTGAAGGTGTTTAGGTGTTTACGGCTTAAAGAAGAGGAGAGTTGACATAGAAGAAGCTTGAACCGCGCAGGAATTTGCTGAAACTCCAGCCAACTCCTATCTGCATCCCACGCCTTCATTAGACATCAAAATAAGCACAAGACTAGAAAGTATCACCTTGATACTGCTGGGGAAGCCTTGCCGAGGGAAAACTATATGGTTCAGGTGGCACAAAGACTCTCTGTCTAAAAGGGTCTGCACCAAGCACAGGACAAGATGACAGACTGTGTCCACGGAGACTGCTGGAAAACAGGGAACCCCTGAACCTTTCTCCTCACACATGGGTATGGTCTAGATTTCTGTGGAGCTCCTGTGCTGGGAAGGGTCCTGTAGGGCATCATGGAGCTCATCTAAAGCAGCTTTGTGCCAGCCACACCCTGCAAAGGCCTCTGATGGAGAAGTCCTGAGAGGCGGATGAGGCAGGTCCTTGGCACTCGGTGCAAGGGGAGAGATGTGCTGAAATTCAGCACAGCACACCTGAGAGTTTCTTTTTAAATTCTCAATTTAGCAGCACCCACATCCTAGCAAATGATATCAGAACCGCAGAGTGCGGTTCTGCAAGGAGAATATAGATGGGATGTCGGGGTAAGGAACCATGCATCACCCCTTCCGCAGAGCTTGCCTGTACATCCCGAACCACAGGCAATTCAAAGCATGCAGAAAGATGCTCAGGTTCACTTGGATGTCTGCAAATGTGACAGCATCCACTAGTACATGAGGGGAAGAAATACTCCAGCTTTCAAAGAGTGAATGGCAGTGGCGTAGCAGGACTCATTGCCTGGGGTCTGGGTCATGAAGACCCACCATCTATTTGTGACTGGCCACATGCTGATGGATGGTGTCCATGACTTGGCTCTTCTGTAAGTTTGTTGTGTTCACCTCTTCATGGGGAAGGTATTATTTTCTCTGAACACTGGTATAAATTAGTACAAATCCTTACCAAGTGTCGATTCTCAATAGCAGGCTGTCTCCAAGGCTGCCTCCTGTGAGAGCCTCAGCAGACACAGGACACAGGACGCAGGAGAAGTCTGGCCACCAGGTCGGCGCTGTGCAGGTTGCAGATTTGACTTGCTGCTGTCCTCGCTCACAGCAGGGCATTTCTGAGTAGACACAGCATTGGCTGGGGGAGCTGATCAGCCATGAATGGCGTGGGGTTGTCTGCCTCCAGGAGCAGCACTTTCTGCATGCAGCAGGGTTGGGAGGAGTGGGAGAAATACTCCAGACTTTAAAGAGGATCTGGAGATCAGCTCACTCCAGGGACTGGCAGCAAGGTGGTTTAGTCCATGTGTCGTGGAGCACACTAAAGACCGATGGAGGCTCTCAGAAGCTACATACAGAGAGACCTCCTGTCTCTTCTCAGCCTTGTTCACAGTCACAGCCTGGAGGCAGTGATGGGCCTTGATGCATGTGTCAGTGCTGTTGCCTTCCAGGTGTTAAGTAGTGCTTGTGTCCCAGCACACACTGCAGAGCCTGAGGGAGGGACATGCAGCCACAACCCTTGGAGAAGCGGTCCATTGTGGAATCGAGCCTGGAGAGGCAAAGCGCCTGGGAAGGATGCAGTGGCACAGTAAGGGCTGTCCCTTTGTCTTCCCTCTCTAAAATGCACTGCTCAGCCCACTGCAAAATCCCCATGAGACACCAGCAGCCATGGAGGGTCCAGGACCTGTGTGAGGACCAGCCAGTCTTGTTTGATTACCAGCAGATGGTAGATGCATGCAAGACAGAGATAATTAATTAATTGCGACTTTCCCAGCCTCCAGACTTTGGTTTCTATTGATCTCAGTTTTATCTGGAGTAATAGAGACAATTAGGAGGGAACACAGCAGAAGAAGTTAATTACCAATGGAATGGAAACTGTGCCTTTCAATTTATTAAACTTTTATCACAAAGCAGCACTGCTGCAGAAGCACTGGGAGAGACATTGTGCCTCCCTGCGTCCTCCGCACCATGCAGGGCACTCCCCACTCTCAACAATCAATAATAAATGATAAACTCATCCTCCTTCTGAGCAGGGCCAAGGCTCCCGTGCCAAGCCCCAGGGAACCAAGCCCTTGGAGGAGAGCATCTGGGCTGCTTGGACGGGCAACGCTCACTCCCGACGGGAGCCTGGAAGCTGCTGCTCAGCCCTGCCTGCACCCCACCGGGCTGGCAGCTCTTGCGGGCAGGAGATGCTCTGCAGGTGCTGGGGACAACTCATTGCTATTCCTGTCCTGAGCCTTGGGTGGAAGGCAGCCCTGCCTGCCCATGGCGCAGGCACAGCACAGTGTGCTAAGATGGATACTGTGGGCAGAGGGAGCAGCGCAGGATAGCTGGGGAGGAACCAGCCCAGCTCAGAGAGCATCACTGGTCACGGCTGGGTTTAGACCTGCTCTCAGAGGTGGGTTTCAAGCAGCTTCAGGGACACATTCCCCCTGCTAGACTTGCCAAGATATGCATTGCCTCTAATCAGGGCAGGGCTGCAGAAGGCAGCCAGGAGGACTGTTACTTCTGTCCCCTAGCACCACAGCTCCAGTGACCTCATTCCCTTGACAGGAGGCTTTGGTATCAGGCAATGACCAGGGATGGTCCTCCCTTCCTTCTCTCCACCTGCCCAGCTTCCCACCCTTCCCGCTGCTCCCTCCTCCGCATGTCCTGTCCAAAGTCCAGCTTGGAAAATGCCACTCCGCATCCCCTCGAGACACCCACCGCACCACTACAGCTGAAGTCACCTAGCAGACAGCACAACCTTGCTGAGCCTTCTCAGAGAGCACCATAATTCAAAGCTGGTTCCCGCTCCTGTGTCAGCAGCAGTGAGCAGGTCAGGGACGCTGTGGCAATCCTCTGTCACCATTTGCCCCTGTGGCACACAGCACGGAGCATCCCCCAGAGCCAGTCTGGGGACCGGAGAGCAGCATCTGGCTCAGATGCATCTTTCTGCTCTTTCCACAAAACGCAGCAGAAAATGATTTGTTAAATACCACATAATTCTCTGATGGTGGTAGACCAAATGATGTGACATAAGGGGTCTGACCTGGACCTGTTTTCAGCCATACCAGCCTACAGATTGCTGTGCCTCTCTCCTCATCTTCATGCCTGTATCCTGCCTGCTGAAAGTGCTCTCATCTGCCTGCTGTCCCCTCCCTGTCCGACCCTCAAGGTCTCCCTGGAGACTTCCACTGAACTCCCACATCTTTGTCTCCAGGGCATTTAAGGCACTCAGTGTGTAGACGAGTCTCTCCTGATCATACAGGAGCAGTAATTATGTTGCTGGTTTGCTCTTGCCTCTCTTTCCAACCGTTCCCAAGACTGCATTTGCTTTGGCACTCCCCGACAGAGCTGGAGTCGTCCAGGAGATGTCACCTATAGCTCTCATTTATGTGTCACCTGTATCCTGCTAACCACTAACTCCAGGACTGACTGGGGCTGTGTTATTACCTCCTGGACAGAGAGTGTCAAAGCCAGATCACATTGCTGAGGGTCTTGTCTGGTTGAGTTTTGAAAACCTCCAAGAACAGAGATCCCAGAAGCTCCCTGAGCACCAGTCCTGAGGCTGCACCACTCTCATAGGGAAGAAGATTTTTATTATGTCCCATAGAGCTGGATGCTGTCCTTGCATCCTCTTCCTCTTTCACTCTACACGTCTGGCTCTGCCTCCTCTAAAACCACCACTTAAGTTAGTTAGATCTCACTCATCTCTCTTCTTGAGGCTGAACAGATGTAGTTTCCTTTGGTCTCCTTTTGTATGTCCTGTGCTCCTGCTCCTGACCATCTTGGTGGCCTCCATTGGACTTAGCATCTCATGCAGTAGGTTGGCCAAAACTGGGCACAATGCTCTATTGTGGCTCCTTGAGTGCTGAGTAGAGGGAATGATGACTTTCCTTGACGTGCTGGGTGTGCTTTTTCTAATTGTAGCCCATCTGAGTATAGCCTTCATCACTGAAGGGTGCGTTGCTGGCTCAGGCTGACGTGCCCTGACATGACCCACATAGCCTTGACCAAACTGGAGATTTGTGTCACCAGAAAACTTTCTCCAGTCCTTTATGAACATGTTGATTGCTTACGTCCCAGAATGGATGCAGTTGGTAACCTCTCTTCATGATGAAAAATTACTGTTTATTTGAATTTATTTAGGACAGCTCAGTTTCTTTAAGATTCTTTTTTGAAGCATCATGTCAAAAGATTTTGATACGGTATCACTGACTGCTTCGCTGAGGTCACAGGTTTAGGATTCATGGTCCCATTCTTAATATGAGGTGACACTGCGCTGGACTGCAAAGGGAAAGGCACTTGCTGATGGCTGAGTGTGCATGCTATTAGAAATTAAGCAGTTGTGGGCCTGACCAGTACCTGAATAGGATACAGGTTTTAAATCCCTGGTATGGTTGGCACAAGTCAATTAGTCATGCTTAAATACTTGGGAGATTGCTGGAGCCCCGAGCCTCAGTGAGCCATAAGACTCAATTCTGACCCGCTAGATTTGCAGGAAAAAAGGGGAGGTGATATTTTTCTCAAGGTGAAATAGATGTTCTTGGAGGACGTGTAGTTTTAATACAGTGAGATACCTGGCAGCTTAACTCCCACAGCCTTGATCAGCCCTACATTGGGATTCCCAGGTGAAGCAAACATGAAAACCAGAAATAAAACAATCTACAGTCACAGAGACTTGCAGGATACAAGTTTCTGTGGCAGCTCTTGACCAGTCCCAGTGATGCTGCAATGCAGTCTGTAGCAAAGAGAAACACGGCTTTGGAGATGCAGTGGAGGCAGGACAGAGGGTAAGCCCTGAGCGCCCTGGTTAAGCTAATGCCAGGCTTTGCACCGAATTACCAACAGCCCCACTCTGGTTTGGTGTGGGAGCCTGGCTGCGTGTCCCAGGCAGGTCCAGCCTGGATGTTGTGTCCCTTGCAGCTCCGCCTGCTACATTTGCAAATACTTTTCCCAGCCCTTCCTGAGGAATCTACTCCACAGCTGTTTCTCTCCTGACCCGACATGGGCTGGGGCATCTCTCATTTACATGTCACTTGGCACATCCTCCTGCTTGCCCATGAGTCCTAAATTCGATCTGATTTCAGTCTGATTACTTTCCCCTCCACTTGAGAGAATTAATTAATCTCTGGCTCTGCTCTGGGTTTTTTTTCTCAATCAATAAAAGGAGGAAGGGAAGGGTGGTGTACCTGTCATTAATCATCATTAAATTAGTGAATCTGGAATTAGCTCACCATGAAAGCCAGCACTTATGCAGCAGCGGAGCTCTCCCACCTCACTGTACAGCAAGACGTGGAGCTCTACAGAGTTCATGCAGGGGGAAACCGAGGTCTGAGAGAGGAGTGACTGACACGTGGATAGCGTCACTGTGCGAGGAAAGGGATGCAGAACCTCCTTGGTGCCAGAGGAAGGACTCCACCACAGTGAAGTTTCTTTATGCAAACAGGTACTTGCAGCTCCAGGTGCCTCAAGCTAATGCTCAAGCCAAGCCAGAGTGAAGCTCTGATCAGGTCCCTGATCAGCATCAGCCATATTCCCCTTGAGGTGACCATTCTGATGCTCAGTGCTGGCTCCATGCTCAGATGGCGTGACAGATGGTCTCCCTTCCACCCCACACAGCACAGGGCCTCCACGTGCACAGGGAAGATACAGGATTAGGAAGGAGCTTCCCTCCATCCCTGCATCCATCCAGCCATGGGGATCAAGTGATGCTGTCCCCTGCCCTCATTCCCTGCCCCGGCTCCTGCCACTTTGGTCTCCTCTCACCCATCCTATCCACCCTGTGCTTTGACCTGGAGCAGGACGCTGAGCTGTTACGGTGGCAGCGTGTGGAGCAGGAGTGGTGGGATCAGGAGAAGGAGAGCACATCCACCCGTGGCAGCAGGTGACTAGCACACAGTGGTTTGTATGAGCAAATGTATCTAAAGATACGTATATCCATATTTGCATTGCATGTTTTGTTCCCCTGGGCACATTTTAGTTCCTGGTCCTCATGCCTTTTCCTGACCACCTTTTGCTACACCTTTGATCAATGAACATCTGCTTACACAAGAAGGCTCTGGTCGCGCTGCGGGACAAAGTGATGGTGGTGATGGGACTGTGCTGGTGCAGTGGATCTCAGATCACTCTCTGTGGACCTGGTGTCTAAGTGACACTTCAGGCTATGTAGGGCATCTGCCCAGTTCTGGAGGGTTTGTCTTTGCCTTCCCTTGACAAAGTCAGTCATGCCTGACCTTCACCAGCACATCTGCATACAACACCCAGACACAGGCATCACCTTGCTCTCTCACATGCCTGAAAACCGTCTCCTTGATACTGCCAGAGCTGGTGGCCACATCATGCCTTTGCAAGGGCTTGAACACAGGGACGGGGAAGTCATGCACGTCTGTGGTACCCCTTGCTCACACACGCACTGCATTTGCCCTGTAACTCACAGCTAATAGCGCCTTTGCCTGCCGCAATGCCCAATCCTCGTTCAAGGACACTGCTTTCCAGGATGCAGCCCCCATCAGATAAGTGTGACCTACCCTCCTCAGCCTTTGATTTGTGACCTTGCCTCTGGCCTTGTTAAAATGCATGTTTCTGAAATGAGCCCACCTTAGCCAGGATGCAGCATTACACCATCATTACTGATTGCACATCTTGCTTTCTCTCGGTCTCCCTGTAAATAATGTACCTTAATAACCAAGCACGCAGAGCAGGCTTCCTTTAACAGACACGGACCAGCGTAGCTGTGCTGAGGTAGCGCATTCGCTCCTGCTATGCCTCAGAGCACTTCATTAGTACATCAGAAGAGGCCAAAAAAACAATGCAAATATTCTGATCAGCCAGTGCTTTCAGGATTTACTGTCCCTCCCTGCCTGTGCCGGGTCCAGAGCATCTTCTTGCACCCAGCTCTGTTGCAGCCTCACATCTGAGCCTTCCTGGGGGACTCTCTGTACAGCTCCCCCGGCCTTTGAAACCCCCCTAACGTGGCTCACTCATGCTCACAATCCACTGTGTCCTTGGGGCTGCAGGTTTAACCCCTCAGGGACTGCAGGGATGCTTCCCACCCCATCCTTCTTCTCCTCCCCTCTTCCTAGGCTGCATCCCTCTTCTCCTGGCTGGGGCGTCCTGTCCCCCCCCTGTGACAGCTCTGGTCAGATTGCTAATCCTGGTCCTGTTGGGCACCACCAGTTTGGAAAATGTTGTACTGCTCCCTTTCCGTTTGCGATGCTGAGGTTGCTGCTGACAATGGGGGACCCAGTCAGGTCATCCCCAGCACTGCTGGGGTGATGCTCCAGGCAAAGAGAGCAAAGTATGCATGGGAGATGTCCTCCACAGCTGGCCTGGAGAAGGTGGGCACAAACACCCCACTGCTACTATCCATAATCCTGTCCCAGCAGCAGGCAAGAAATGCTTCCAGCGCCAGGAAGCTCAGTTCCTCAGACTGTCATTAAATTTTCTCGCCTAGATGTGTCAGCAGCCATCAAGACTTGCTCTCCTCAACCTGTTCTATTGGCAGAGCAGCCAGAAATCAGGCAGGAAAAAAAGATGCAGGTCAGCTGCAGAAATACCTGTGCCAAACACACCCACTCTCAAGGGTGCGTTTTCCCCATGTATAACACTTTAAAAAAAAAAAAAAAGCAAAACCTCTAGTTTGAGTTATAAGCCTTGGTGAAATAGATCCAGAGAAAAGTGTGTGGTGGGTGTATGCATGGGAGCGTGTGACTGTCCTTGCTGCACCTGTGTTTATATAGCATGTTTGTGCCTCTGTGTGTGTTTGCATGCCACAGCTCCTGCCACGCTTCATGTTTCCGTCACAGGCATGCCCACACACAGTGCACACCTGTGCAACCCCTCCTGCCATGCCCTACACCAGGGGTGTGGGAGCTGTGCCCCGTGCACAAGTGTGGGTGGCAGCACTTGCGTGTACGGCGCGTACAAATCGTTCACGCCTGGGGGTGCCGTGTTTGATTCCCTGCGTGTCTGCCCGCGCCTGCAGCATCCTGCGCGTGTGCCGTGCGTGGCAGAGCCTGCTGCAGCCTGCGCGTGTGCTGTGCGTGGCAGAGCGGGCTGCAGCCTGCGCGTGTGCCGTGCGTGGCAGAGCCTGCTGCAGCCTGCACGTGTGCCGTGCATGGCAGAGCCTGCTGCAGCCTGCATGTGTGCCATGCATGGCAGAGCCTGCTGCAGCCTGCACGTGTGCCATGCATGGCAGAGCCTGCTGCAGCCTGCGCGTGTGCCGTGCGTGGCAGAGCCTGCTGCAGCCTGCGCGTGTGCCGTGCGTGGCAGAGCCTGCTGCAGCCTGCGCGTGTGCCGTGCGTGGCAGAGCGGGCTGCAGCCTGCGCGTGTGCCATGCATGGCAGAGCCTGCTGCAGCCTGCGCGTGTGCCGTGCGTGGCAGAGCGGGCTGCAGCCTGCGCGTGTGCCGTGCGTGGCAGAGCCTGCTGCAGCCTGCGTGCATGCGTGCAATGTACATGCGTGTGTTCCGCAGGCAGCTCTGCCCACTGCAGTCCATGCTCGTTCTCCTGGCTCTCAGGACCTGTCCTCCCACCAGATCCAGAGCAGGGAGTTAAGCTTAAAAGCCTATTAAAAGCTTGAAAAACAACACTGCTTTCCCACTTTCCCCACTTTTCAAATTGCCAGTGTCTTTTAATCCCTTTAGTCAAGGCAGAAGGGTTTGGGCTGAGCACAGGACCAGGACCATCGGTCTTCCCCCACAACCCACCAGCCTGAGCAGCTCCCAGGTCCTAGCTGGAGAGTGCAGATCTCCATGCAGCCCCCACAGGAGGAGGGGCTGGGCTGAAGTGCACTGGTGTGTTAAATAGCCCCTTCTTTGCCAAAAAGAAAACTATCCCTCTGGTGCAATCCCTGAACCAAGAGCTGGGGGAGGCTCGAACTCCGGAAGAGATCATCTGAGACCTTCAGCGAAGATCCATGTCCATGGGCCATCCCTGTCTACAGGATCACAATGACTGCACCTCTGTGCCCACTAACTGGGAACTGTGGGACAAGAAAAGCCCCCCCCACCACCAGGGACCCAGTCAAACCAGTACTACCCCACTCTTGCTTTGCTGAGCAGGCCTGGAGCAGCATTTGTGAAGCCGGTGTGCTCCTTTGCACAATCCCCTTCCCCTGGAAAGACCCTTGCTTGCACCGAGGGGTTAACACCAGCTGAATTTCACACAATTCAAGGTGTTACTACAAAGAATGTGAGCGTGAATTAATAATGGCACTTTGAAGCCGCTCTCTGTGCTTGCCTGCATCCCTCCTGCTGCATGACCGGCCTTGTGCTGCCGAGGAACTGCATACATGCTGCTTCATTTTGCAATAATAACAGCCTTCCACTAAGAGAGATAGGCAGCGTGCGGAAGTTTTGCTGGCAAAACACAACTCCAAATGAACTCCTAAAAATGGTTCACAAAAGCCTATTTCCAGCTCCTCCACCCAGCTGGGGCTGGCTCTGCTCCCTCTCCTCTGCTGTCATCACAGAGGATGCATCTGCCTCTGCGGCGGGAGGGTTACTGCGCAAAGAAAGGAGGCAGGGCGGAGTGAGTGCAGGCAGCAGCTCGCTGAGGTGTGGGAGAGCCAGAGAAGGGGCTGCAGCCACGTCCCTCGGTGGACACAGACAGGGTACACCGCTATGACATCCCGAGCACAGCCCATCCCGGCTGGAAGGTGTCTGCAGGCACTGTCCCCATCCTCCGGCGGCCTGCCGCGCTCTCCCCCCGGCCACTCGGCCACGGCTGCAGGCTGGCCCGCTGCTGCTGTCAAGCCCTGGAATCCACAAGGAAATCAAGTCCCAGCCGTGCATTTCCCTGGCTGCTGCTGCTGCTTACTCACGCAGGGGTCTCATCAAAATGCAGCACATCCTTTACTTCTGGCCGGTTTACAGTAAGCAGTTGTCAGACACTTCTTAATCCCAGGTATAATAAACCTTCCCCGACTCTCTGATTCCTGTATCTGTCATGTGAACCAGCTGTGCATGAGGAAAGCACTTTGCATGCAGATTATTTATCTGTCTTCAGCCTGATCTAAATAACACCCCCTAAAGCACAACCAGACAGCAACATCTCCTCCTTCCAGTGTCTGGGTTTAGGTTGCTGGAGTGAGAATTTGCACTCACAGGGGTCATCCCGTGAAGGACCATTGAGCACCAGTTGCAGACCACAGCATCCCTGCAGGGCTCTGGGGTTGCCCAGAGAGCAGGGCTGAGCCACCAGATGGCACGGTGAAGTGCACTGGTGCAAATTTATCACTAGCACTCATGAAGAGGGAGATGTCCGGTGACAATGGATGCCCCAGAGTGCTTCTCTCCAGCTTGCAGTCCTGCCGGCTTTCCCTCGGGGTCGATGTGCTGCTGGTGGTTCCCGTCTGTTCCTCCTCTGCGAAGACCCTGCAGAGTTGGGTGAGAAAGCAGCAGGACTGGCTCTGCTGTGAGCACTCTGAGGCAGAAAGGCACAGGAGAAATGCTGCCTTGGAGATGCCAAAAACACAGGAGCTCTCAGCAGTACAGCCCCGGGGGGCCTGGAGAGGACCATTGGCAAACAGGTTTGAGTAGAACTTAAGCAGCACCTGAAGCAAAGTGCGATATCTTCGTCAGTGACATGGACAGTGGCATAAAGTGCACCCTCAGCAAGTTTACCGACGACACCAAGCTGTGTGGGGCGGCTGACACACTGGAGGGAAGGGATGCCATCCAGAGGGACCTTGACAGGCTGGAGAGGTGGGCCCATGCCAATCTCATGAAGCTCAACAAGACCAAGTGCAAAGTCCTCCATCTGGGTTGGGGCAATCCCAAGCACCGATATAGGCTGGGCAGTGACTGGCTTGAGAGCAGCCCTGAAGAAAAGGACTTGGGGGTACTGGTGGACGAGAGGCTCAACATGAGCCGTCAGTGTGCACTTGCAGCCCAGAAAGCCAATTGTGTCCTGGGCTGCATCAAGAGAAGCGTGGCCAGCAGGTCAAGGGAGGTGATTCTCCCCCTCTACTCCGCTCTCGTGAGACCCCACCTGGAGTACTGCATCCAGTTCGGGGCCCCCTACTACACAAAAGATACGGACGTCCTGAAACGTGTCCAGAGGAGGGCCACGAGGATGATCAGAGGGCTGGAGTGCCTCTCCTATGAAGACAGGCTGAGAGAGCTGGGGTTGTTCAGTCTGGAGAAAAGAAGGCTCAGAGGAGACCTTATTGTGGCCTACCAGTATCTTAAGGGGGCCTACAAGAAAGCTGGGGAGGGACTTTTTAGGATGTTGGGTAATGGTAGGACTAGAGGGAATGGATTAAAACTAGAGATGGGTCGTTTCAGAATAGACATTAGGAAGAAGTTCTTCACCATGAGGGTGGTAAGACACTGGAACAAGTTGCCCAGAGAGGTGGTGGGAGCCCCATCCCTGGAAGTTTTTAAGGCCAGGCTGGATGGGGCTCTGAGCAACCTGATCTAGTGGGAGATGTCCCTGACCGTGGCAGGGGGGTTGGTACCAGATGATTTTTAAGGTCCCTTCCAACCCTGACAATTCTATGATTCTATGATTCTATTTAATAAAGGGTGAGGAGATGCAACACAGCCCAAGTGCCAGGCTGTCAGCTCTGCAGCCCTGAAACCCTGAGGCGTAGAACAGGCTGCCCAGGAAAGTGGTGAAGTCACCATCCTTAAAGGTATTTAAAAGATGGCTAGATGTGGTGCTGAGGGACATGGTTTAGTAGTGGTTTTGGCAGTGCTAGCTTAATGGTTCAACTCGATGATCCTGAAGGTCCCTTCCAACCATAACGATTCTATGATGCTATGTGCCCATCCCCAGGCACAGCCTCAAGCACACAGGACATACAGAATGTCATAGCTGCCACTCAACACACGTCTGGACCTCAGAAGCATGGGGTAAATGCCACCACCCCAAGTGACATCTATAGCCTATGTCTCTACATCTCCCAGAAATTTAGAAATGTTCCTCAGTGTCACCCTGGGGGTGCTGGTGGATCCCCTGCTCTGCCCCAAACTTATTCCAGACCTCCAAGTCTGGCCTGGTTTAGAAAACATTATTGATTTTGTATTCTCAGCTCCACCTTTTGATGTCCAAACTAACAGCAGCCTTTTGATAATGTTTTGGGGCTCTTCCATCACCAGATGGGCAAAAATGGTTTTAGGTGGAAACTGGGTTTTATGCTTAATATCATGACTAGAAGAAGCAGGGCTTTAAAAAATACATCTTTAACAGAGGACCTGAAAGACAGGGAGTATCCCTTCCTGATTCTCCTATGAGACAAGGGCATTGGCCAGAGAGGGAACAACAGTTTTGCTGTTGAGGAGCCAGGTGTCAACGAGAAGTCAAGCAGATATCACTGCCGGGCTGCAGACAACACTCTCACACCTCCAAATACAGACCACAAAGTAACTGGGATGCTGAAAGAAAGGCTTTGCTTGCCTTTGCTTTGTCTTGCTGAGCTAGAAAGATCCCAGAGGAGCAGGAGGATACTCATCTCCTGGAAGAACAACATTGTGGGCTGAGACTCTTGGTCTTCTCTCCAAAAAGGGGATTTGTCTTTCCTTGTTTGTATACCCAGCAGATGCAGCACTCAGAGTCTGCAGCGGGATCCCTGTAACCACAGCGAACACAAGTGCAAGTGATCCCTATGCTGATTCCCAATGTCTTCATTGTGAAATTGTTGGTTTCAGTATTTATTACTAGTGGGAAACATGCTGGATCCAACAGCTGAGAGATGAAGCTGCTGCAGCTCAGTCCCCGGGTCCAGCCAAGCACTGAGGCTGAAGGTGTATGTTCCCAGTATATGAAGTACACATGTACTTCATATATACCTATATACCTGGCTGGCCACACAGGTCACAGACAGACACATGAACACTGACAGCACCAATGGCCTCATCCTGCTCCCCTCTCTGGCTGAGCAGGATGGAGGCCCAGTAGTGAGAATATATATATTTTCTCCATGTATATACACACATATATGTACAATGTGTATCCCTCCAGTTTGCCCTAATAAATCTGAAAATGCTCTCCCCTGCATTCCCTGATGGATCTCACATCCTTAGGCAGCAACTCCCTTGGTCCAAAAGGTGATCTGGGGAGCTCCCATGATGATAGGTTTCACACCTCAACAGTGGAGCTGATGGCTCTGCTGAGACAGCTCTGGAAGGGGCCCCAGACAGGGTGGCTGTTCCTTGGGAGTCTGTAATCTGGGTTCCCACCTGGCACTGTGTCCCTGTGCTCCTCTGGGTTTGTGGAGATTAGCCTTTGATGGGCTGATCGTTCTCCTGTGATGAGCCTGGGAGTAGCATCAGGGTATTGTTCGGGCTCCCTCTCCTGCCATCGTCTCTTTTTGCTCTTTTGTGGGTGTGCAGATGAGCTTTTAACACATACTCTCATCTTTAACTGTATGTATGTATACCTCTATCTTAACCCCTCCAAGAGTCAGGACTGGGAGGAACAACTTTGGGCAGAGCCCTTCCAGCACGAAGAGTGCAGGCAGGGTGCAGGTCCAGGGTGCAGGTCTCCAAGTTCAGGCTCAGCAGCAGTTTTTTGGCAGTGCAGGAGGGTCCTTTCCCCCTTTAACTTCATGTTTATGAGCAATTTCACAGCTGCGTTTGTGCATCTAATGGAAGGTCTTTCCTCAGCATCCCAGCACTGGGAAATGCCCTTGGTGCCCCATCCAGTAGGATGGTATGCAACATGCTTTGTGCCCCATGGGCTGTCCAAGCCCTGCACAGGTGTGGACGGTGCTTTGCAGGGGACTGAAGTGCAATTTCTTCCCTGGTTTGCCCTGCTCTTCCCTTCAGTGGTCTGCAAAGCCTGTTTTCCGCCAGTTCTCCTATTGGCATGCACTGCTGCTGCGGCTGCACACACAGAGACACACAGAGTTTAAATTCAGGGAAGATGTCCTGTCTAGTACAAGGTACGAATTGTCACTCATTCACTTTCTGATCAAGCACCTACCTAAAACCTTCCGGAAAGGTGACCAGCCTGGATCTGAAGGCAGCAGGCAAGCGGGAAGCAAGGAGGGTCAGTGCCCGTGTCCCCACTGCACAGTTGAGGATGCTGAGGGACCAACACACGGTGATACAGCCAGCTAGCTGCCATCAATCACAGGGCCTTAGCAGAGGCTTCTGAGTATTTAAATCATTAATTGAGATTAATGAAATGTGCTTTTGCAGTTTATCTAAGTGCATGTTCCGAAACTGAAACCTGGTCGTTAATTAGTGAGTGAGACAATTTGAAGGGCTCAGTAAAATTCCCTCTTAAGCACCAGCGAGGCACATCAGCATGGCTCCAAGTGGAAGGATATGGCCCTGCCCAGGGGATGCTACACGAGAGCAGGATAGGTGACACTTGAGAAAAGACACAGGCACACAGTCCCACCAATACGAGCTTTTAGGGGATTAGGGAGGTCCATCCAGATCAGGATTGAGAACAGGAGACAAAACCTGCTAATCTTCTTGTACCGTTGCGGCAAATGAGAGGCTCCATTTGGCTTCCCCAAATAAATTAATTTGCAAAGCTCGGGGATTACTGGAAGGATAAGAGCTCCCTAGAAATCCCACTGCCTGATCCGCACATCCCAAGGCTCCTGAAACCTCCTCATGAAGACTGATGTAAACAAATATGTCCCATTACAGGATGAATCTGAACTAGAAATAAAAAAGCCCAGTTTGTAATGGGAAATGCCGCATGAAGCCCAGCTGTAGGGTTCTGCGCATGTCAGCTTGTGCTGTCAGCTTGTCCTCATGCTAGGACATCTGTGTTTACCAGACCCAGATCCAGAGGACCAGAACCCACTGTCCACAGGCAGCCACCCTCCACCATGCTGTACTCCTCCGGTGCCATATGTGGTTCTCCAGGGACCTCCTAGGTGAACATCTCTGCTGATGGGCACAGGGCACAGGACCACAGTCCTCTTCTGCCTCCTGATGAAATCTTCCCCCCTGGATCTGGAGTTTGGAGATGAATTTCAGGCCATGGGTTATGGCCACTCACTAGAGTGTTTGAGAAAATAGTGTTACAGAATGACCTTCTCCACAAGTGAAATAAAATAGATACACTGGCAGTAAATTGCATCAATTACAGGGAATCCAGTAATTAATTAGAAGCTAGGAGTCTTCACATCCCTCAGTGCAGCTCTAAAATTAAGAGTCTGAGTGAAGAATAAATTCCAGGCTAGGGAGTCGGTGCTGGGGCTGCCATGCGATTGCCCCACACACAGCAGCATGCCAAGGACTGCAATTGCCTCCCAGATGTTGATCGATTTGCTTTTGAGTTGGCAGCAAGGACATGGGTTTGACCTCCGCCGGTGGAGAGGAGGGAGAGGACTTCAGGCGGCACCTGTGGGAGGGGCTCCTGAGCAGTTAATGCCACTGCAAGCAGAAACGTGTCCGCCCAAGCTAGGAAGGGGCTGTCTCCTCATTGGAAAGCAATAGAGGTGGTTGAGAAGAGGAGGGTAAACTCAGAGGAAACACAGCAGAAGCAGAGAAGTCATGATCTGCCCACAGAGGGTAATGAGCTGTCGAGCTAATGAAAGCAGCTGAGAAGATGCTGCACATGGACCACATGAGTGCTGAAGATACCGGTGCTGTTGCCCTCTGCCTGTGGGGGAACCAAAGCCCAGAGAGCTACCAAAATGAAAGCCTTCCTTCTGCCGCCGACAAGCTCAAGCACCGGCCAGAGGGACAAGGAGACATCGTGAACTCCAGCCTGCCGCAGGCTGAATACATCCCTGCCTTGAAAACACCAGGCCTGGCTCTTCACAGCATGGCCGCATCTTGGCTGGGATATTCCTTGACAAATCTGCTAAGCCGGAGGTTGGCTAATGGTGCCTGCAGGGCACCCGCCGGGGTCCCACCGGCCAGAAGCAAAGGCAATCAAAGCCTCTGAAGCAGCAATCAGATGCCCTCCAAATTGAGCGGACGTGAAAAGTGAGTTTGCAACTTCGGATCGATCCGTCAGCCAAGGTCAGTTAGAGGAAGGCCGAGTTCCTGGAGAAAACACCGTGGAAAGCAAGTTGTAATAGAAATAAGTTGTAATAGTCTCAAGCCGGCACAGACCTCCAGCTGCCGTTGACCCAGTTAACACTAACACTCGCCTACAGAAAAGTTTCACTCCATTTTTGAGGCATTACATCAGGGCAACCAGACCATGGGACGAAGAGTAACCTGGGAAGGGCACTGGTCTGTGAACTGTCAGGATCTGGCCACGCACAGGGAGCAGTAGGATGCAGGAAGGGTCCATGCTGGTGATCCCAGTCCAGTGGAAAGCATAACATTGCTACAAATGGGTGTACAGAGGTCTTTGCTCCACTCAGATGAGCACATCCCTATCTGGTGGAGGGATTTGTGATGGTCTTGCCATGGCCTCATGGCCCCAAAGAGTGCAAACCTCACAAACCCAGGACTGAGGAGTTGAAACGCAAAGTCCAGAGATGAGGACCTTGTGCTTCTCCCCCAGTATGGCCATCACTTCATATTTGGAAGGGAATCTCATGCTGTCCAGGGTGTCTCTCAGAGCATTATCTCCTGAGCTCATAACATAAAGTCAAGAGGTGAATAAGGAAGGACCAGGACTTTTCTTTTTTCAGTTGCCTTGAAGTTTTCAAGCCATTTTTTAAACCCTTGAGGATTTTTAGGTGATACTGTGGACTCTCTCCTCTCCCCAAAAAGAAGCATCACCTTCTGCACACGGGGTGAACAGGCTGGGGACTCACTGCTGGAGTAGGGAAAGGGTTGGCATGGGGAGCAGTGGACGCCAGGCTGAATGTGAGCAAACCACAGATAAGATAAACTGCACTTTGGTCTACATTAGGGGGATTGTGGCCAAGGTCAAGGAAAATTATTCATCCTTACAATGAGCAGCGGGGAGGCCACCCTTCTGGGCTGTGGTTAGCCAGGTGAAGAGGAGGGTGAGGAGGGATCTAATCACAGCTGCATCTACCTGGGAGCAATTGCAAAGAAGATAGAGCCAAACACATCTCACTAGTGCCTAGTGATGTAACAAGGGGCAGTGGTCATACATTGGACCTTAAAAATTCAGGATGGACATTAGGAAACGCTTCTTCACCTGAGTGTTGTGCAGTCCTGAGACAGGTCCCCAAAGTGGTGGGAGATCTCTGTCCTTGGAGGGGTTTCAAGACTTAGGTAGGCAAAGCCACAACCACCTTGATCTAGTTTTGGGAATAGTCCTGCCATGAGGAAGCAGCCGGACAGCACATCCCAGAGGTCCTTTCACCAGCCCTGCTGGTATTCATAGCACTGTGCCTGCTGAACGTCACTTTTCTCCTGGCTGGACTTCAGTCCAGGGATGTTCTGCCACAGAGGGATACAGGCACTTCTCCCCTAGCTTTGCAGAGGTCCTGGTTTCCTTCCTGCTGCTCAGCCCAGCCACAGTGCCTGTAGCCTGCAGGAAGACTTAGGGCACTTTGATCTCTTTTACTTGTCTTGACTGATCTCTTTTACTGACCTTGAGATGGACAGAACGGCGTCCTGGATACATCCATTGACTTTTGATGGAGCCCTGAGTGATGGGAAGAAGCCAAACACAAGCCATGCTGGCAAGCGAATCAGTATCACGTACAACAGGTCAGATGCTCCTTGCAGCCCATAATCCCGTGTCTGCATACTTTTCACCATGCTAGGCTAACTAGCCCTCTTCAGAGACAGGTGCGAGTAGCCCTTGGCTACAGGCCAGATCCTACCATTCCCCCAAAACCTTTTCCTTTTTCTGTTCGCCCTTCTCCCCAAGGGACCCAGCCACACAGCAACGGCAGCCCTGCCGGGCACACCTCAGTGCTGCAAAGCAGGGGCTCCTGTTGCGTGCCTCGGGGCTCCTGGCGCGTTGTCAGCATAGCTCTGGGCACCCTGCTCTGATCCGATCTTATTTATGGCACATCCTTCCTGTCTTCTCCCTGCTATTATTGCCTGAAATGTTGTAATTTAGGTTCCGGCTGTGTTTGATTGCAAACTGTCCCAATCTGCAAATTTCAGTGACAAGCACTAGAGCAGCTCATTTACATGCCAAAGTGATCAATCCGGAACTGCTCATTACACAAGCGAATAAATAAATAACGGATACATTAAAGAATGGGAAACAATCAGCCAAATTTACCAATAGGTGTCGAATAACGACAAGCCCTGACATCCTTGACAGAGAACAAGAGTAGGAGGGATGGGACAAGCTTTCCCAACATTGCCCAGGGCTGTTCAGCACTCATCTATCTCCTCTCATCCCGTGAGCCAACAGGGACATGCATCAATGCCCGCAGACACTGAGTGTGAAATCCTGGCTTTTAAAACCCATACCTGTCTTTGCTTCTTGCACCTGCTCTGTGTGAGCAACTGTCATAGGAATAACACATCCCCTGGGCCAGCAATTAAAATATTTTAGACATTGTATGGCAAGTGACCTTGCAGCCTGATTTTCAGCTGACATCTCGGGAAATCCCCCCAGGGCACCTGAACCATCCCGGCTTTTTGTTTCGTTGATCAAAACATGGGAGACTTCAGAATTCATGCAAACACCGTTGCATTGCACAGGAAGTTCACATGGTGGTCAGCAGCACGGGTTGAGCATTTTGGGACAGGTCAGCTCAACAGGGGTGAAATCACAGGCTGCCAGTGAAACAGGCTTTGTTATTTGGGCATCATTAAGCCACCAGGGACTGCAGAAACACGGATGCTCTGAGCTGTCCCGACCTCCTGGTGGGTGCGGGTGGCAGACCGGGATGCTGGTGACTGGTAGCAGAGATGTGTGCAGTACCTGCCAGTACTGCTGATCTCCCACCACCTGCCTTTGTCGCTGTCTGCTGTACAATGACAGCAAGGTGCTAGCTACCTGATTTATCCTCCTCTGGCAGCTCCTGCCTGTCACCGCTCAGCACCCCAGGGGATCCCCAGCAGGGAAGGCAGCAGGAGAGCATCTCTCCCTGTTGTCTGCTGTCAGGCAGCTTATGCGTGCCTGCAGGCACTATGGACGCAGAGAGGAGGCTTTGCAGGGATCACTCTTCTTCCATGAAGGCTGGGTTGGCACTGACCTATCTTGCCTGGCACCAACAGGCGAGAGGGCATCAAGGAGGTGAAGGAGGTGCCCCATTGCCCATCCTGAAAGGAGGAGGATTGCTCAGGGTAAAATCCACCTGGAGCAAGGCTGGTCTTGGGTCTACAGCAGAGCCAGGAGGCAGTGGCGGGCACCCTGATGATGTAGATGCTCCCTAGAGTGGTCAGGTCTCCCCAGGCCGAGGGCTGTCCTCTTTGGGGCTGGTTTTGCTACTGCCTGGGGCTCTGCAGCCCACCTACATCCTCTGGCTACTCCGGCATCACCCACCTTCCCCTCTGCCTTGGGCTTGGTCCCAGTTCGTGTCATCTGGAGTTGCCCTTTCCGCTTCTCCATGCTGGAACCTGCCGGTGGTGGTGCTAGCGGGATGCAGCTGGATCTATATCAGCAGGGATAACCTGCCAGGGCTTCGCGACCCCTTGTGACTTCCACCGTGTCTTCGTCCTCGCTGAGGAAACACCACTTCTACCCTAGTCTCCGGGGCTGCCAGACTACTTCCAGCTCGGGGGAATGGTGCTTGCGACCTCACTGGGGCTGTGTTTGCGGGAGGGAGCTGGGTTATTCTGGCTCCCGATGCGTGACCGCTCGGTGCCGAGGCAGAGGTGCCCGTGTGCTTGCTCTGCAGCTGAACATCCTGCGGTGAGCCCTCTGGGGACGTGGGGATACTCAGGGGGTCGCCTCCGCCCCTGCTTTTGGGGGAGGAAGAGGAGCCCTGGTGGGCAGGTGACACCGAGCACGGCTGAGGCAGCGCTGCCACCTCGTGGTGTGTCACCTCGCTGGCTGCGCCACGCCGGGCCCTCGCCCTGCTCCCGCAGGCACACTGATGGGAAGGGGAAGGAGGAGAGGGCCAGGGTGGAGGTATTTTTGTGCTGGCAGATACGGTCTGCAGAAGGCTCCGGGATGGCACCGTGCAATGCTCATCCGCGGCTCCCCGCAGCCAGCCGTCCTCTGGAGCTGCAGATGTCCCAGCTCCAGATCAGGAGGAGATGCTCAGAGGATGGGAGAAGGCGGCTTAGCTTGAACGCATCAACACTGGAAGTCAAGCGAGTGGGGCTAAGCACTGCTCAGGAGTCTCGAGGACCTGGAGGAGGTGCCACCTGGACCGACACCAGCTTCCAGGAGATGCTGGAAACCCGTAACCAGCCCCCTGTAATTCAGCATTTAAATGGGGTTAAGGGGACAGTCAGGGACAAAGGACATAGGAGCACCAGGACACAGCCATCGATCAATCCTGTATGAAATGATGGAGTGGTCTCATTTTGGCTGTGTATTAACAAAGGGCAATAGGGCAAAAATACAATTACTGTCCAGAAACGCCTTCTACCGTTTTGTAGAAGGTAAGTCTTTTCAAACTCACCTGTCATCTTTTCTTGACACAATTACAGGTCTGGTTGACAGGAGAACTCTGCTGATAAAATAAAATTGCATTTCTTCTGGGCATCTGATTTTTTACGGGGTGACATTTTGATTAAAAATGTGTATTATATTGCATTAACAGGGCATATATTCAATGAATTAAAGACCAGCTGAGTGACAGATCTCCAAAGGTAATTATTAATGGAGATGCACTGATGAGTGAAGTTTTGTCTGGCAAGGGTCTCTGGGGCTGATTTTTGGTCCCACACTCGTCATTCCCTTTTTCAGCTGCTTTGGAAACAATGCAACACCTTCCATGGGACCGCCAGAGGTGACAGGCAGGGGGAACGGAAGGTTTGCCAGCCCCCCATGGCTTTGAGACCACCCTGATCCCAGGCCTGCACACTGTCCTCTTTCCTTGAACATCCTCCCCTGAGCTCCAGCTGCTGCTGTGCTTTGGGGACCCCAACACTGCTTTCTCATGAAGGTCAGTGCAGCTGCCACAGGACTGAAAAGAGGTTCCAGGTCCCTCCTAACTGCCCACTGCGTCCCCCATAGTGTGGCCTGGCTGGTTTCTGCGATCCCAAGGATGTTCACCTGCTGGGGTCATTGTGACACACCTCATCCTTCTGCTCCCTACTGCGATGGGACTTGGGTACCGATGGCATTTTGGGCCATTTTGTGACACATGAGCTGAATGCACATCCCTTGGCACCTTCCCTAGACTCAGTGGTATGAGGCATTGGCTTTTTAATTTTGCAGGTCTGGGTCAGGCTATACACAGCTCCTGGGGTTGCCCAAATCTGGCTGCTGCAAGGCACAGCCACTCAAAGGGGACCGGGAGCAACCTGGGTGCCAGAGACGCCCATCTCGTCCTGCTCTGCTACAGAGACAAGGTTCCCAAACTACTGAAGTGAGGGCGGCGGGAAGGAGATATCTCATCAAGGGTGCTCGAGGCCCTGCTGAGCCACACAGACACTAACAGCCCGTTTGCTGAAGCCCTGCTCCATCAGGGTGCGGTGCCAAGGTGGGCATCTAGAGGGGTCAGCCCCCAGCAGCAGCAATGACGAGGCTGGGTACCAGTGACAGCCATGCTCTGCCCATCACCTGGACTGGGAGCCATCAAGAGTGATCCCTGGGCCCTGCCAAGCATCCCTTGGATGGCCATGCCAGCTAGTGCTCACATTGCCTGTCTCCCTGCTGCAGTGACAGAGCTGTGGCATGCCTTTGGGCACCCTCCGCCTTTGTGTTGCTTTGTGCCCAGTCACTGCCGGTCCCTGCTGTGGGGACTGTGCTGCTGACCAGGCTGGGAGCCCTGCGGGGCTGCGCTTCTGCTGACCAAGCTGTTCCCTGACTGTGACCAGCACAGCCAGGGTCAAGCGCGGAAAGGGGAACAAGTTTCTTGCTCATGCAGAGAAAGCGAAACTTGGCACTTCTCTTTCCCAACCAGGGAAACCACTGGGCATGCA
>VYZM01005145.1:458771-478589 GCA_013398915.1 Dromas ardeola
CCCACGCCCCCAGTCCTCTTCCTCCCTGCTCCCAAGGAAGAGCATCCAGCAAACGGAACTGCTGCTCAGACTGGTCTGTCTTCACCCCCAGCAAGGAGGTAAGTCACCCCAAATTGCTGGGGACACGTGCCTCCTCTGCCACTGCTCGGCAGTCCTTGCTCCCTGTCCCCCTCCTTACTTTGCTTCCCCCCTCCACAAGGGTTTAAAGTAGAAAAAGGGGGAGAAGATCATGCAGCGGAGGGAGGGGGCTACAGGAATTTGTCCTTGCTCCATGTGGTTGTGGACATCACTGGACCCTGCAGGCTTGTCCCGGGCTGAGTACCCCAGGTTTTGGGGTAGGTCTGGGTGCTCAGGGCATCCCTCCTCACTCCCACCTCTGTGTGATGGAGAGCTGGATCCCTTTTGCCTGTTTATCCCTTTTCTGTTTATTCCCCCTCTGTCATACCTCTTTGCACCCCTTCCTTATTTGTGCTCTCCATCCCATGGGACAACTGCCCCATATGTTGGTGCTTGCTCCCCCAACACTGGAAGAAGCATCCTCTGCATGCATCTGATGTGCAACCACACATCCCCAGGACATGCACCAAAGGGTTTATGCCGTGCTCCACATCCTGGCCTTTCCAATCCCCCGGCCCTGCCATGGGCAGATGTCAGAGATTTTCAGTAACATCAGTGATTTCAGATCACACAAGGAAACAGCCTTAAAATCCTTCCATGAAGTGATTTTCACTATTGCATATGGTGTCCGGCTATCTGTATTGGACAACACATGGGTGGCATGGTAGTGTGCACGCATTTGGTGAGAGCACTTGCGTGTCTGTGTCCAAGGTGCATTTGTGTGTTTGCTGTGTGTTAGCCTCCACCCCCAATTCCCCCACCCCTGTGCTTGCAGGAAGGCAGGATGCAAATTGGGCTTTGGCTGGTGACCAGCACCCTGGCAGCAGTGCTGGGCATGGTCCTGCCTGAGGATGGATTGTGTTGGGCACCAGCTGGCAAGGATGGCTTCCCGGGAATCCCTGGCCTTGATGGGAGGCCAGGGCAGAAGGGTGACATGGGAGAGCCAGGTAAGGGGGAGCCAGCGATGAGCGGTGTGGGTGGCCTGGAAGCCTCAAGCTTCTTGGCAGGAGCATCACAGGCTGTGGGAGCAGCTCAGGAGATGACAGATGTGCATGAACTGCTCCTCCTCACCACTTCTCCCCAGGGAAATCAGCACAGAGGACAGGCATCCGGGGACCCAAAGGGGATGCAGGTGAGCCGGGGCCTCCTGGCATCCCAGGGAACCAGGGCTACCATGGCCTGCATGGTCTCCCTGGGCTCCCAGGCAAGCCAGGGCCGAAGGGGAACAAGGGGAAAGCTGGCAATATCCTGGAGCAGCCGCGTCCTGCCTTCTCTGCCTCGCGGAAGTCCCCACCGTCCATGGGCAGGACTGTGGTGTTCGACAACATCATCACCAACCAGGAGAGCTCCTACAGCCCCCAGACCGGGGAGTTCACCTGCCGTGTCCCCGGGCTCTACTATTTCGCCTACCAAGTGGTGTCCAGCGGGGACCTCTGCCTGAGCATCACCAAGAACAGGGAGCATGTGGTCAGCTTCTGCGACTACAACAGCCGCGAACTCCTGCAGGTGAACTCGGGCAGCACTGTGCTCAGCCTGGCTGTGGGCGACCGGGTCTCTGTGAGCACCGACCCTGCCAGGGGCAGTATGATTTACAGTGGCTCCGAGGCAGACAGCGTCTTCAGTGGCTTCATGGTCTTCCCACAGACGGGCTGATGGGGCACCAGTCCGGACCTGCTTAGCACCAGAGCATTGCAGTGTGCATTGTCTGCATGTGTTTTCACCCTGCGAGTGCATGGGGTGGTCTTATATCGCAGCAAACAGGGACAGCCCCAAATTGAGCCACAAGTCGGATCCCGTGCTTCCACCAATGTCACGAAGTGGCCAGATGCTGAGCCTGCCTGCTCCATCCTGGAGGCAGAGGACTTCTGGCCCCAAAACAGCCCTGTTTCCTCCTGGGCATTCAGATCCCACACTGCAGGGGGCCAGTTGTCACTGGGGCTGTTCAGCAGCTCTGGCTCTTTGCTCCTGAGTGGGAAATCACTGTGTGCTGCTGCTTCTGCTACACTAACCATTGCAAATGCCTTTCTGGCTCCAGGCCACTACTGCCTCTCACACCCTTCCCATCAGTATAAATAAACACTTCTTTCATGACAGCCACTTGGGTTTTCTTTCATATTCACGTGTCTTCCACAAACCATCAATGTCCTGGGCCCCTTCCCAAGCTGCCCAGGGAGAGAAGTGATCCCAGCTTGCCCCTGGCCAAGCACAGACCCCAGCTGCAAAAGCAGAAGGACAGGAGGGAACTGAGTGTCCAAGCAGAGCTGGCACTTACAGGGAGGAACGGGAAATCTCTGTGACCAGCCTATGTGTGTCCTTTCTCTGATGAGTCCAAGCTAGCTGTCCCGTACAAGGGTAAGTACAGGCAGCAGATCATGCAGCTCATCCACATAGTCCTCTTTTGGTACCCAAACTCTCCCAGGAAGGGGAAAGGCAGCTGTGGTCCTCTGGCCTTTCAGCAAGGAGGGACAGGAACATCAGGGTGGCTGATGGGGTTGTGCGGTGATGGTGGTGGGGTGTCTTTGGGTCTTTTCTGTCTTTGGCTTGGGGTGAGACTAATGGGAGGTAGGGCAGGCTAGGCAGGTATCAGGCAGCCAGAAAGCATCAGGGAAGCCGTGTAGGTGTTCTACCCTGGGACAGCTGCTTGGAGGAGCTCCACACATGATGAGCAGTCAAATGTCTCCATTCCTGGAGCAGTGAGGAGGAGGTCAGATCACCGGCAAGGCGCAACACCCTGACCAGGGATGCCGGGGCCCCAGTGAATCCAGCACCCAACAGAGCTGGTGGAGCATAGGACAAGGTGCAGAGAGGGCAGCCAATCTGCAGATCAGAAACCCTCAAGGAGAAACATCCTTCACTCTCATTTCTTGGGGTGCAGCATCTCCCACCAGAGCCAGGCAATGACCTTGCACCAGCCCCCCGTTGCACAGGCAGCTCTGGCTCCGTGGAGCTCGCATGGGGCTCTGCTCCCCATCCTTCTTCTAAGAAACAAGTTAAGGATGGGTGAAAGGCAGGTGATTTCTGGAGAGCTAGTCCCCTAACCGTGGTTGGAGGGTTTGTGACACATCTCTTGGCACAGGATCATCCCACCTCTGTCCTTCCAGCCCCTGCTGCTGCAGTAGCAAAAGTACAGGTCTCGCAGGACAGCCAGGAAAGTGCTTGCTCAGAGGAAACAATCAGGCAGGAGGATGTGAAACTCGGCTGGGGGCCAGCTGGGGGTTCTGGATCCCCAAGGGCCCTTTCCTAACTCCACGACTTCCTCCAGGAGGGTGTCACAGAGAGTCATCCACGCCACGCTGTGCCGGCAGGCAGTGCCCACAACAGCCAGAGGGCTCAGCAGCGCAGGATCCCGTGCCCTGCTCCCCTCACCAGAGGTAAGAGGTGCTGCAGGGTCCATATCTTTGGGTGGTCTGCATGGGGACTGGGGGTCTGGCGGCATGGCACAGTGCTGGGCTATGTGAGAGGAGGCAGAGAAGGAGTCAGAAGCACTGCCAGGCTGCACACATGTCCTGGGGTGGATGCACCCTTGTCCCTGCTGGGGGAAGGCCAAATCCCCAGGGCTAGGCACTGTCCTGGGAGATCCTCAGCCTTGATCCTGATGGGCAGAGCCAGGAAAGTCAGGCTGTTGCTGGAGGAGGGGTGAAATCAGCTGAGTCTAGGGAGATCCAGTCTCAGTGCCGCATGGTGCAATGGTCTGCAGTGGGACATGCATCTCCAGGGGGTTTGGGACACTGGACCAGGAGAGCTTGGAGCTGGCCATGGGTACCTCAAAACCTCATGGCTCCATCCAGACTGAAAGTCCAACCCGCCTTGTGCCACCAGGGGCTGCCCTGGGGGTGGTGAGGAGCCCAGTGTCTGTCTCCACATATCCACCTCCCCACTGCCTGGCAATTGGTATGGGGAGGGGAACACTGAGGGCTAGCCAACACAGATGCACGCTCCTGCTGCAGTCAACCTCACAGCACAGTACCTCCTTTACCCCACAGCCTGGAAGCCACCCTGAGATGGGCCCTCACCCCAGCACTTTCTTTCCCTTTCCATGCTCCAGAGCACCAAAATGGGGCAGAGCTTCTGGGAGCAGTTCCATCTGGCTCTCACCCTCCTGCTCGTGCATCTGGGGTCTGCTCTCACTGAAGATGCCCCTCCCAGCTGCTATGGGATTCCAGGCCTACCAGGCATGCCAGGTGTACCGGGCAGGGATGGCCGGGATGGGCTGAAGGGAGCCAAAGGCGAGCCAGGTGAGTGAGTGAGGAGGGGAGCCACGCAGGCTCCCCCGTTGAAGGGGAGCCATTGAGTCCTCCATGGCCAGTCTGCCTTGGTTTGCAGGCCATGGAAAGCATCCTCTGTGGACAGGGCAAGAGTAGAGGAGGCTGGAGAGAGGCAACAACCCTCTCCTGCCCAAGGGAAGGGGCTGAAGGAACCTCTCCCCGCATCCTGCCATTGACACTCTCTTTCACTCCCCCACAGGCCTCCCGGCCACTCTTGCATCACAAGGGCCCAAGGGCATGAAAGGGGAACCAGGCAGCCCTGGCTTGCCAGGCAAGACTGGCCCCATCGGTCCCCCTGGTCCTCCTGGAGACCCTGGGATGATGGGCATGGCTGGAGAGCCGGGTATGCCAGGCAGCTACAAGCAGAAGCACCAGTCAGCATTTTCAGTGACGAGGCAGACCAGCGAGCACCCCTTGAAGAATGTCCCCATAGTGTTCAACCACATCATCACCAACACCAATCACGACTACAACACCACCACAGGCAAGTTCACCTGCAAGATCCCCGGCCTCTACTACTTTGTCTTCCATAGCTCACAGACAGCCAACCTCTGCGTCATCCTGTACAAGAATGAGATCAAGATGGCCAGCTTCTGCGACCATAACACCAACACCATGCAGGTCAGCGCTGGTGGAATCCTCCTCCGCCTGGGTGCTGGGAACCAGGTCTGGCTGGCGGTGAATGACTACAATGGCATGGTGGGCATCGGCAACTCTGACAGCATCTTCTCGGGGTTCCTGCTCTTCCCAGACTAGAGGGCCACCAGAGCCCACCCCAGCATGCCGACCTCATAGCCCTGCCCTGCAAATGCTGCTGCTTACTGCCAGGCTGTTGCTGATGCTCCAGGTTTCTCTGCTGGGTAGGAAGCCCCAGCAAAGGGTTCAGCCCTAGCCTCCAGCCGCACACCACTGGCCTGGGGGCTGACGGCAGGCACTTGCTGAACAAGGGGAACAGGCACGTCTGGATGCATCTGCACCCACAGTGATCGTGCCAAGACCCCGGGGTCCTGCTGGCACTGACACGTGCATCCTCTCTGATAACCCCACATTACTTTCCGCTGCCAGAGCCAAAGGTCTCTCTGCGTCTCTCCCCTTCCCACCTGGGTTGCACCAGGGACAGCCAGGTGTCCTGGAGCAGGCTTGCAGCAGCCCTTTTGCTGTGACCTGGCTGTGGAAAATCTCAATAAATCCTTCCCCAGTGCTCCTGGCCCAGCGTCTTTTTTCCTCCATGACTTACCTTTCTGCAGGTGGAGCCCACGTGTGGCCGGATGGATGTGGTATGCACGTGTGTGTGTGCATGACATCTGGACATCTACATGGCATCAGAATGACCCCAAGCCCTCTCTGGCTTGGCCATGCTCAGCATCGCTGAGCATTACACACCATTCACAACCCTGGCTTTACTGGGCAGGGTGGGACCCCCAGCTGCACTGACTGCAGGAAGGGGATAGTTCCTGTGCCCATGCACGCAGCCCCCACCCAGGGGGGACCAAGACTACTCCAGGCAGGGGCCCTGCTACTGCCCTTCTCCTCCAAGTGGATGCATTTCAGTTGCAGAGGGCCACAGATCATGCAGGAAACCTCATATCCATGCCTCCAGTTGCTGGGACATCTGAAGGGTCCCAGCCTCACCAGGGACAGGGCAGGGGAAGCACTGGATTCCCTAAGACAGACCAAAGGAGCTCGTGGGCTCAGAGCCCACCAAAACACAATGGAGATTCCTCCTGGTGGCACACACTGTACAGTGGAAAGAAGGTCATCTCCCCTGAACATCCCTAACTTCACCTCCACAAGGCATCAGCAGAAGTCAGGACTGGAAATGCTTTTGCCGCAGGGTGAAATCACTTCCCATCCACAACATTTAGGAGAGCCTGGGGGACAGATTCAAGGTGATGGATGCTGAGACCCTGTAGCATCCTCTGGGCTGGCCAGTACCTCCCAGCAGAGCTGGGTATGTGCAGAGAAACCTGAAGGATGCTAAGTGCATGCACATGCCTACAGTCCTGAGGGGTTACCCCAAACTTGTCTGGAGCTCACGACAGCGTTCCCCATAGTAAGCACACCTGAGCAGGACCCAGCGACCCTGCAAGGAAGAGCAAACATCCCTCTGCTCCCTCTGCCAGAGCTGTACACCTGAGGGGCCCCAGGGTGCTGTTTGGGGCCAGCATGTCCTGCTGAGCTGACATCCGCTCATGGCGGATATGAAAGTGACACTGAAGAAAGGGTAGGAGCTAAAGATAAAAAAGGGATGTGGCCCAAATCCTTTCAAAACAACCCTTGCAGCAAACTTCTGCTTCTCCTCGCAGTCATTTCCAAGCAGGACGCTGGTGTGTCCTGGTCCATCTCTCCATCTGTGCAACGAGAAGTTCAAGGTAAGAGCAAGATGTCGGGAAGGCTGAACCCCAGCTCTCTGCTGCAGGTAGGAGCACACGGGGAACCCAGCAGCACCAGGGTGAGAACCACCCCCTGCATGACTGGCACTTCGCTGTGGCTTGGGGCAGAAGAGGAAGGGGGCTACTGAGCTGGGGGTGGTGGAGATCCTCGATGGGACCCGGACCCCTTCTGCTCCAGGGAAATGGAAAGGGGAGATGGCAAAGGTTCAGAGGGGTGATCAGGGACTGAGCATCAGTCTAAAAGGTGCCATGGGGGTGCTCTCCTGCCCTGAGATGCTCTTGTCATCTGCCTGGGTCCTGGCTGCGAGCCCGTGGATTGGTCCTTGTACCTGCTGCATCCAAATCAGAGCTTCTACAGATGAAGTACCCAACTTACTGATTCCTTTTCCTGCTGACACCAGAGTTTCAGTGCTGGGAGAGTTCACCTGAGGCCAGAGAGCATGGATGGGGTGATGTGATGTCCAGATACAGCCCCCAAATGCCCAGTGCTTACCACACATGCACCTGCACCAGGAGCTGGGGGAAGGAGCTGAGCTGTGGGATGCAGGGAGGGCAGATGGAAGATGGGACCCCGGGGACTGGAAGCCCAGACGACTATCCCAGTAAGGCTGGTTAGATACAGAAATGCTTCTGGGATGAAGCAGGCATGTGGCAGGACACAACAGGTCCCCACAGTGGTTAGGAGAGCAGGTTTGGGGATTTCATTGCCATCTGCAAGGACTAAAGCTGTCCCTCAGATATGCTGGTGAAAAGCAAAAGCTGTCCCCTTGCAGATGATGAAACTGCTCTGGCCTGGGGAAGGATTTTACCATGCAGGTGTGACCCTAAGGACATGCAGCACATGCCTGTGGCAGTAGCATGGCCAGGCTGGACATCAGACCTCTGGAACAGGCTAACCTGTCCCCAAATGTTCATGTGACTGAAGCTCTGGGCACTTGTAAACGGGTAATTTAAGAGTGGGATGAGACTGGCAAGCCCTCTCATGCCCAAAGGGACTGGACCCTCCAAGGCCATCAGGAGAGTGGATTTGGCTCTGCAGCAGGATGTTTTCCCTCCTTGATGGTATTACCCAAAAGTACTTCTAGTCATTGTCCTCCAGAGCAACACAGAGTGCCTTCCCCATCCCGCCCACTGCCCAAGGAAAGCCCTTTGACATCCTTCTGTGCTCCAGCAGATGCAGACCATGTGGGTGATGCTGATCTGCCTGGCTGGAGGGGAGCTTGCAAGTGGCACACTCTGCAAGACCTATGGTAGCATCCCAGGCATCCCAGGGTCACCAGGACAGCCTGGCAGCAATGGCAGAGATGGAAAGAATGGCCTAAAGGGCGACCGAGGTAAGGAGGAGGCTGCGGGTGGGGTAAGTGTTGCTTTGTGAATACCAAGAGGAGGAAAAGGCAGGGTCAGGCACATGGTCCTGGGAAAGCAATCCATTTTCCACCAGTCCCTTTGGGATGTTATCAGGTGGGGGTGGTACTTGGAGACAGAAGGGGCTGGACAGACTGGAGCACCCAAAGGAACCTGGGGAGGGAGGGTGCACAAGAGCAAAGGATGCGCAGGGGTCTCCATTGACCCGCACCCCAGCGCAGGTATCAGTGGTTTCCTTCCCAGTGCCCCCTCTGGTGATCTCTGGTGCTCAACTGTGACTGCAATGACTCTTCATCCTGCTTTCCAGGTCCCCCTGGCCAGGTGGAGCATGAAGGAGACATGGGGGAGAAGGGAGACCCAGGAGAGACGGGATACCCTGGGAAGATTGGCCCCAGGGGCCCCCCGGGTTCAAAGGGATTACCAGGTCCCATGGGACCCCCTGGCCCTCAGGGGGACTCTGGTGACTACAAGGCCACCCTCAAGTCTGCCTTCTCTGCTGCCAGGACCATCAGCTCCTACCCACGCCGGGAACAGCCCATCCGCTTCGATCGCATCATCACCAATGAGAAGGGACACTATGAGAACCGGTATGGCCGCTTCATTTGCCAAGTCCCGGGCATCTACTATTTCACCTACCATGTCACCTCCAGGAGCAACCTGTGCCTCAGTGTGAAAAAGGGCCGGCGTGGCAGCAGGGGCGAGAAGGTGCTGACCTTCTGCGACTACGTACATAGCAGCTACCAGGTCACCACGGGTGGCGTGGTCCTCAAGGTGGCAGCGAATGAATCCGTCTGGCTGGAGCCAACGGAGAAGAACTCCTTAGTGGGGATTGAAGGGTCCGACAGCATCTTCTCCGGCTTCCTGGTCTTCCCCGATGCTTAGTCCGCTGACGGTGTCTCTCTGCAGCCCTTCCCCTGCTGCTAGCTGGCCCCTGCAGGGCTGAGGGCTCCCCTGGAAATGACTCTTTGCTCCAGGTTTGGTGCCCTAAGCCCATTTCTGCCAATCTTGCACATTAAATGACAGCTCCTTGTGCTGCTGGTTCCTTCCTGCCTAGGATTTGCCTCTTTCACCTCAAATAATGCTCAGATACACAGGGCATGGCCTCCCACACCTCTGGGTGCAGCCCGGGCTCATTAGTATCTCATTGCTATGGAGCAGAGCCAGGCAATTCATGCAGTTCCTGCTGCAGTCCATGATGAGTATCTCCTTCCAGAGCCACCCACAGAAAGTCCCAGCCCAGGGTTAGGAAAACACGGAGAGGAATCCTGGTCTCTAGCTGGGGGGGGGACACACGACATAGAGGGAAAATTAGGGCCACTGGGTACTGGTGGTAGGTGGGGAGATGCTGGATGTGGTGCTGTACTGGAGAGCCCTGGGGCTGGTAGGAGTTGGGGACGCCAACCTCTCTTAGACTTTTTTTATTTAGGGTGGTGGTGACAGTAATATCCACAGAAGCTTGTCAAAGCTTGTGAGAAGATGAGCCAGGTGTATGTGGGGAAGCCAGAGCTTGATGCCATGATGGCAGAGGTGTAGGGCACGTGGCTATCCCCTGGTGCCGGCGGGCAGGGTCCAGAGCAGCCCCATAAACCCAGCAGAGGACCAACATCTGCAAGTCCTACAGCACAGCCAAGCCCCCTTGGAGATCCAAGGACCTCCAGATGAGTAAGAGCTGAGGACCCCAAGGATGCCCCTGTCCCTGGGGCAGGTGACAATCCAGCATCGTACCTGGGTGGAGGTTTGCCTACAGCCCCCAGCCCAGCCACGGCAGGTGGTACCAAGAGCTGTGGGGTGTGAAGCTGTGAGGGTGTACATGGGGTGGGCAGGATGCAGGACAGTTTTTGTGGAGATCTGGGATTTGAAAGGGGCTGGCTGAAGGGAATGATGATAAAGGGTTGGGGAGGGGGGGAGTAGGATATGGTGTGGCTTTTATGAAGCCTCGTTACTGAGCTCTCGGGGCCTCCTTATAGGTCCAGGGCCTTATGGCTCTGGGCTGCACAGGTCTCCCTGCCCCAGCGCAGGACAGTGACTGGCACTGGTGCTGTCAGTTTGAAGGCTCCAGCACCTGTCCGGGACGATTTGCCGGCAGGTGGCACTGGAGACTGGATCAGCCCACACCTCGCCGAGGGAGCATCCTCGTCCCACAGGCTGGGATGGCAAAGCTTGCAGGGCAGAAAAGTGAGGCTCAGCTCTGCCTTGCCCGTAAGGTCGGGGAGGAGGCACTGGGCAGGATTAGTGCCGCCTCTTGCAGCGCTGCGTTAATGCTTTGTCCTTGCCACCTCACTGCTTGGTCCTGCACCCAGCAAAATCTGTGGCTCTTGTCCCCAGGAGCGTAGCCACCCATGTCTCCAGCTCTCCACCTACTGTCAGAAAGTCAGGGCAGAAATGTTGGGTGTTGCATCGCAAAGCTCCCCCTGTGCAGGAGCACTGAGCTGCTTTTAAAATGCAGCTGCAATGTTCATGCTGTTTTGCAGCTGGAGATGCAGCATCCCAAATAAAACCAGGTCATCAGGGCAGGTGGAGGAAAAAAGTAGGTATTTGACCCCCAAAACAGAGGCCAGGCAGCATACATCAGCTAAGTCTCTTGAACCCTCAGCAGGTCTGCAGGAGACACCAAACCGAGGTGCAGTCGGTACACCGGAGGACAGGGCTGCCATTCAAAGAGCCTTGACAGGCTGGACAAATGAGCTGGCAGGAACCAACTGACATTTAACAGAGACAAATGCAAAGTCCTTCCTCTGGCAGGGGACAACCCCATGCAATAGGACAGGCGGAGGGCAGGAGGAAGCTTTGCAGGATGGGATCTGGCATGCTGGTGAAGCGCTCTGCCTTTTTAAGGAACTGATATAATAATTTCAAACTTTTGAAAAGGTCTTTGTCAGGACCTCTTTTGCAGTGGAGCTGGTTTTATTTTTAAGACAAATGTCTGACCTAACACCAGCACAAGCCAAAGGGTTTCTAGGGTCTTGGCTGTGCCTGGAGAGAGTCAGAGGGCAATGCAGGTACCAACAGTCTCTAGAATGCAGCTCACTGTGCGTACGCAGCCAGAATACAGAGGTGCACAGGGCATTGCTTCCTCCCGTGGGTCTCAGCCAGCACCCAGCAATGCCACCTCAGGTATTAGCTCCATGGGACAGCAGCTGTCTGCTCCCCTGAAGCCGCCACTGCACGGGCCACGGAGCAGCACACCCCTCAGGTATCCAAAATGGATCAGAAAAGGGGGCCAGGGGGCCGTGAGCAGCTGGGTCAGGTGATGGTCCATGCAACATCACCCTTTGGTTCTTCCAGAGCTACTCAGTGCGGTGGTGGGTTTCTGAGCCTGCAGGAAGCCCTACAAACCCAAAGAGAGAGGCGCCACCCCAGGGCAGCTAGAGAAGACGCTCTCCTCTCAAA
Source organism: Dromas ardeola (assembly GCA_013398915.1). Lineage (NCBI taxonomy): Eukaryota > Metazoa > Chordata > Aves > Charadriiformes > Dromadidae > Dromas > Dromas ardeola. Next base: position 470,302 of record VYZM01005145.1, read on the forward strand.
TTATTTCAGTGCTCATTGGGGCTGGAGCCGAAATGCGGGTGCCCCCTCCCATGGGACCATCCACAGCAGGAGCCTGGATTGCTGCCCTGGGAAGAAACCCTCTGCAAGATCCTCAGTGGTCTCAGGGCCACAGCAAGACAGATTAAAAGCGACCTGGATAGCTGGGTGCTGCGCTGCCCATCACACGTCACCTGCTTGGTGTTACCCACGAAAGGCAGGACACTACAGCCCTGCTCTCCAACCTCCCCCACCCGGCATAGTGCTGCGGAATTCATTCTTCCAGGCAAAACAAAGTGATCCTTGAACAACACAACCATTAACAGGAGAGCTGGAAAGAAACCTGTTGCAGGATCAGGTGCAGCCTGGTGGTGAGGACACCGGACAGGGCGAGCTCCACATTCACTGTCTCTCAGGGAAAGGACCAATTTGCATCTTGAATGAATTCTTTACATCTTACCCATGAGCACCTGCCACCCACCAAACTTTAACCCGGCCACGTGTGCACCTATTAAACGGATTTGCAGGTTTTGTTCTCACCCAGGACCTGACAGAGCTGTCCCAGTGCTTTTTGCATGCTCGGTCTGCCCTGCTTGCGCTCTCCTTGTGCTCACTCACACCAGACTGTTCACACTCACACGGTGCACACGCATCCTGCTCTGCGCACATCCTCACTGCTCTGTGCACGCTCACACTGTGACCCAGGCAGACTCACTGCGCTCACGGTATGCTGCTCTGCGCACATCCTCACGGCTCTGTGCACACTCACACTGTGACCCAGGCACACTCACTGCACTCTGTGCACACCCTCATTGCTCCGTGCACACTTGCGTTGGGCACACACGCACACTCACCCTGCTCTGTGCACACACATGCTGCGCACGCGTGCACACTCGCCCTGCTCCATGCGTACACCCGCTGCTCTGCGTGCACTCACACTGCACGCTTGCACCGCTCTGTGCATGCTCGCTCTGCTCCGTGCATGCTCTCTGCAGATCTGCCGTGACATGCATCTTCTTCTTTTCCTTTTCATTTTTCTTTTTTTTCTTTTAATGGCACCACAGGTGACACTGGAGCAGCAGCGTCTCATCGCAGTCAAGCCAGAGCTAAGCCGTAGAGCTTCACCAGGTGGTGCTGTGACCCTCGCCTGTGGAATCTGGCCTCCACCAAGGTCTGGGATGTGCCCAGACAGAGGCCACCAGGTGCTCAGCAGATGCTTTGGTAGAAGTTGAGGTGGATGGTGTTTCGAGGTGACTTCAGATCAGGAGTTTTAGGGTTGTAAGTGTTTTGCCAAGCCGCAGCTAAGCAGCTGTGGTCTCACTGTGACCACTGAGAGCTTTCGTCTCTCCGTGCTGGAGGCTGGACAGACTCAGAGAGCAAACCTGGAGCACAGCCATGCCACTCAGTCACCCTGCCCCATCACATACCCGATGGAGGTGTCCAATGACACCAAAAAGCAGCAGGTGTTAAGGTCACTTTGTGGGGACTCCCTGCAACCAGGCACTGGTTTCATCCAAAGCTCAATTGAAGCAAATGCACTGATGTGCAAAGACACTGGTAGAGAGCTGTCAGGATTTTAAAATAAATATTTCCTATTTCAAGGCAACAGGGATCAGCAAGAATATCACGTGGAGGTTTCCCCTGCATCATCTAGCTGCGGTTTTGGGTATTTTCTCTGTGCCAAAGCTCCAGTCTGGACGTAAGCAGGACTCTGGCAGGATCTGACGTGGTGGAGCATGCTAGGTGCCTATCAATATTCATGGAAAGTGAAGCTGAACTGGAGACGTCAAAGCATGGTCATGCTGTTTGTCAGTAAGAGTGATGTTGATGGAATGGTGGTCCCGCACTGGTCTAACACCCCTAGCAAACACTTGCAAAGGTGTTAATCTGCTTGTGCTGAGCCTGGTCAGTCCCCAGTACTTGCTACCCAAGGAAGAGACCTTCCTAAACCACCCTTGGCTGGACTCGGTCCTTGCTGGCAACATCATACAGCCACAGTTACGCTGCCTGGAAGGGTCTTCTAGAGGCCATGAAGTGCAGCCTCCCATGCAAGCCCTGCCTAACAGTCATTCTCCCACGTAGCTCATGATGTTGCTCCTAGACACAGGGATGCTTTCCCCCTGCCAGCAGCTCCCTCCTGAACAGCCCACGAGCATTTCCTTCCCTTCAGCCTCACAGCACAAAGGCTCAGTTGCTGCTGCCAAGCCAGCGGCTCCTCTCCACCTTCTTCTCTGCCCTTGGGCAGGGCTGTGGAGTGAGACATTGCATTTTTTTGGTGTTCTTCCTTCCCTCCCCTTCCCCAAACTGTAAGATCAAGCAGGAGGCATATGGAAAGCCCTCCACGAGTTCAGTGCTGTGCCACAATGCTGGTATGCTCCTGGTGGAGGTGTTACTGGGGCAGTGCACTGGACTGTGCTTGCTGTGAGGGCTGCAGACACCAACGGGATGCAGCAGAACCGACAGGGGTCAGGTGGAGACTGAGGCCATTGGCATCACTTCACTGTCGGCCAGAGCAGGAGCTCCCCACACGGATGCCCTGGGTGTACTGGCTCCACTGGAGGATGGGACTGGTGGCAACCTCAGTGGGACTCATTTGGAGTCTGATACAGCAGCAACCAGTCTGAGACAGGGAAGGGAGTTCAGACAACACCTCCTATCCCAAATCTAACCTCAGGGCTTCTGATAAGTTTGTTTCCCCCATCCTCATTCACGTTTGGATTTGAATTTGAATGGAAAGGAGCAATTGCTTCTTTTGCCTGGAGCAACACAGAGTGGCTTGTCTCCCACTTTGAGCTGCACAGGGAATTCCTGCCTTTCCTGGCCCCTCTGCAGGGACCGGGAACTGCAGAGGCTCTGCGCTGGGCTGGCCACCAAGGGGTTAAGTCCCAGCCCTTTTTTTTTCTGTTCTGCCTCCTTATGAGGAACAGCCTTTGCAGGGCTGCAGAAAGGCTCTTTCTTTCCCCAGCAGATCTCTGGGAATGAAAAGTCTGTGTTCCAGATATTAAATTACTCATAAAATAGTTGGCCTGTCCCCGAGGCGGCTCCGCAACCCCCCCAGCCCCCGCCGCCCGCTCTGAAGGGCTGCTGATGTGCATCTGCATGTCACCTCCTGCTACAAGGTCAATCTCTCCAATTTAAAGCAGCAACGTTGGAAAGCAAACCAGATTTCAGCCGGAATTAGCTTCAAATGGAGCATTCAGGGGACTCGTGCTGGGAAAGGAGTGCAGGAGGGGAAGGACCAGCAGGGCTGGGTTGGGGGGTGGTGTGACCCTGCTGTGGCAGCACCCCGTGGTGGGGCACCCCACGCAGCCCTGGGGCCGGACCAAGGAGGCAGGGATGCTGCCAGGGGAGAGGATGCTCAGGCATCCCTAACTGTGTGGTGTGGGGTGCATGAGGGCAGGGGGGTGGGAACGGCTCAATCCCTCATCCCTTCGCAGCTCTTGCAGCCCTGACCCATGGCCCTGGGTGATGAAGAGCCGCTTCGCCCCCACGGGAGGCCACTTGGACCAGGGCAGCCATCGGTGACCTACAATCCGGCATGGGTGCGAGGCGGGGCGGCAGGGCCGAGGTTTCCATGGGGATGTGCGGGGATGCGGAGCCTGGCCAGCATTCAGCTCCAGGCACAGCTCGCCTGGACGTCGGGCTCAGCTCCTTCCGCTCCGCTTCCTGCTGCCTCCCGCCCTCCTGCTGCCTGGCGCCTGCCAGCAGCTGAGCAGCGTCTCCCCCAGCCTCCGCCCTTGCGTGGAGCAGCAGCAGAAGGGGATGCAGGAGAGCCTGGTGGGAGCACGACAAGGTCCTGCCTGTCCCAGGCATGTCCTTAACACCTTGAGGGATGCAGCTCAATGACATGGGTTTGCCCCCCACCCCGTGCATGCAGGCTCCCCCATGGTCCCAGACCGGTCAGACTGGGTGCCGTGCTGGGGATCCTCTCTGCTGTGACGCAAGACCGAGCTCTTGGTGAAACCCCAAAACCAGCACTGGAGATGTGACAGCGTGAGTCTGGGAGAGCTCCACGTAGCCCTGCTCTACGGAGGTTTTATGTGTTTCACAAGGAAAAGGAAAGGGCAGACCGTTTTTTTTTCTTCCACTACTGACTCCTGGGAGTGTCTGGGAACACAGAGGTGATCCCCCTGAATGCCTCAGTTTCCCCACAGGGAGGAACCGACCCTGCTGTGTCCTACCAGCCTTGCTGGAGAGAAATGTGGTTTCAGCCCTCATTTTGCAGTACACGCCAGGAAGGTGAGCCACCATCTCAGCCTACGTGAGGCTGTGAGACAAGCCCCGAGCTCCATCCTTGTCACATATGTAGCCATGTGCCTCACATGACGTGAGTCAGAGGCTCATATGAATTAATATGCAGGGCACGTAGGAAGCGTACGCAACAAATACAAACCACACGAATGCCATGCAAAGCACAACACATTAGAGCATGCAGCGCGAGAGCAGTGCACGAGCAGGCTGGGCAGTCGGTACCGGCATGGAAGAGTCCAGGATTGATCTCGGCAGCCTTCCGCTCCCCTAAATCTTGCATTTACATGCAAAGGAAAAAAAAAAAAAAAGCAAGCAAGCAAGACAGTAGGAGCCCACAGTGCAGTGCGACGTGGCCATGTGCAGCCTCGCGAGGGCTGCTACGCTGCAGAGGGGTCCCCAGGGAAATGCGTACAGCATGCACGGGTGCATACCTGAAATACCCATCTGGTTTTCGAATGAGGATTATCCACTGTGAGCCTTTGGACCTGGCTGACTCCGAAAGAGCAGGGGCTGGAGCCCTAGGGTGAGGGCTGGGAAAGCAGCTCCCAAGGGCTGAATGCCGCTGCCCAGTGCTCCCTTCTGTTCCCATTATGTGCCAGGAGAGCTTTTGTCTGGGGATGCTGGCATGTGCAGTCACCAAGGAGACGGGAACAGCAGCGGGTCATCAGCAGCACTTCCAGACAAGCGGGAGGGAGCTGGACAGCCCTGCGCATCCCCGAGCCCGGTGCTGGGCTGGGGCCGCGCACCTGCCGTGGGCTGCACAGCCCCGTGTCCTCTGCTGTGCCAGGTGACCCTGTGTCGTGGATCCAACCCTACAGCCTGGGGATGCCCGTGAGGGAACGGGCTCAGGATGCCCTGGGAACATGGGGGTTTTGCACAGTTTTGGCTCCTGGAGACCCCCCAGCTAACTAGCAAACACCAGCAGTGAGAAGCCTCCAGCATCCACCGAGACCTGGACTCTGCTCCTGTGATGACACCTGAGCTGTGCCTAGTGCTAGGGTAGTCCTGCTGGTGCCACCATCTGCCTATAGTGGGGCAGGGTCCCTCAGGAGGCAGGGGGAGAGCATGGGCCACGCTGGGTGCAGTGCTGGCTGCCTCCTCCCCTCCCTGCACATAGAAGAGCTCCCTGGAGAAAGGCATGGATCAGCTGGTCCTTCCCAGCGCCAGACGGCCTCCTGGGGCAGGCTGGGCTGCCAGGAGCAGGACGTCTCTTTCTAACACTGTGGATCCACCACAACTGCTCCAACTCTGTCCCCAGGCTCAGAATGACTCCTGGCAGTTCTTTGGTCCTTCGGTTTCCACCTCCATCATGCTCGTCCCTCAGGCTTGATGAAAAGAAAGTCCTAGGAGCTTAAGCTATAGGCCAGTGCTTTGCTACCAGCATTTCATGCCTATTTTGCTTGATTCAGAGGAAGACCCGTGTCCTCACGGAGCAGAGAAAGGGGCGGGGGGGGAGAAGCCTTTTTGAAAGAAAAACAAATGCCGGGGCAGCGTGTGAAATAGTGTAGCACCCTTTTGCCTTCACAGCCCCAACATGCAGCCACCAATGATTGTCCCAAAGGGCAATGGAGGCAGACGCTCCTGTCATTTGCTGGGCTGGGACCTCAGAGGAGGACGCAGAGTAAGAGTGTGAATGGAATGGTGGGCTGGGCATTATCCAGGAGGCTTGTCCTCCTCCTTCAGGCAAACTTCCTCATTGTCCTGTGGCTCCCCACCAGGGTTTTGTGTGGTTCATTCTCCATTTTCAGCCTTTTCCCTTGTTTTATTTTTTATTTTTCCCCTAGTAAAATGCATTACAGGAACATCAGATGTGACTGAATATTGCGCCTTCATGACCCCGAGGACCTCTACTAGAGCGTCTGAGCACCCTGAGCCCCTGCAGACAGAAACATCACCCATTTATTATTAATGCATTTTGGTTTCTGATTCTGGATTCCATGTATTTGATTTTTAAAGGCAGCTTGTGTTATTCTGGGGTTTTCTCATTTTTTTTCCTACCAGCATTAAAACGTGGGTGCTGTCAAATAACCACCCTTTCCCTACGTCATATTTCTTATTTAGTGTCCAAGTTCTTTCCTTGACCACAGTTTTGCTGCAACATCTCTTGTGTCTAGGAGTGCTCAGAGGGACCGAAGTAAATGTCACAGGAGACAGGCAGTGCCCCCCCACTCCAGGTTTCCGCTGTTATTTTTCAGACGTGGAAGATCAGCCTCCAGCCCAATGAGCCGGGTCCAGCTGCATGTCTGGCTGCTCACAGTGTGGCACCACTACTTGGCACAGCTTCTTGACACAGCCTGCAAGCTTCAGAGGAGGTTACAGCTGCTGTGCCTCTGTGCAGGACCACCAAAGCACCATCCTTCATCCTTTCTTCTGTTCTCTAAGTCCCACTGTCGGTGTGGTCCTGAAGTCCTCACGCCCTGATGCATCTGCAGGTGCATCCTTCCTGCATGCCCTGTTTGCTGAGTCACGGTGATCTGCTGCGGGAGGCAGGCTGTGCAAAAGAAGGTTTAGGCTTAGTGGTCCCTTTTGGCCTGGGACAACGCTCATCACCTATTGGCAGCTCATGGTCCAGCAATGTGGATCGTCTGGTGTGTAGTAAGTAGTCAGAAATGGCACTGAAACCCTGTAGTGGAGATATTAATGATTAACCTCTTCAAGTGTGTGCTTTCCAGAGTGGATTTTCCAGTCTCTGGTAAGGTATTGAAGCTCTTGCCGACACCTTTACACAATTTGGTTAAACAGTGAGCAACCCAGGCTGTGACTCAGCCTCAGCCAGCCCGTCACCCCCCTGCCAGGTCCATGCAAGTTTGGAGGCCACCTTAGCTGGGGCGAGACGCCCTGCAAGCACCCTTAGAGCCACGCTTTGCAGTGCACAGTCATTGCATCTCTGGCTCCCTCAAACGTTTGTCTGCGAGACACAGCGCATGCACTACACTTGCACTGGGAATTTTCCCAGGCCTGACATATATGTCATATAACTGCCTTTGCGCAGCTGGCAAGCCAGCAAGGGGACATGTTGGAACACAGACCGGAGTGAGACGGGTGGTAGGTATGCTGGTGCGTACTTCCATTTCCAGCCCAGGGCCCTGTTGTTTGCTCTGAAAATCCACGACAAAGCACAGGGACAAGCGCATGTTTCGGGATAGACTGTTTGACATCTCTGAGCTGCTGAGGCTTTTGTGCAGCTTGGTTTTGCTTCCCTCTTAACTGAGGACTGTCTGCTGCAACACAATGGGCAAAATGCCGCAGCAGGAGACTGCCGTGCTCGAGCCAGGAAAACCCCGCCGACATTTTCCTCCTTCCCTGGCTTTACCACTAGATGTCATAGGAAAAGCAACGTTGCCGGCCGTGCTCGGCTCTCCCGGATGGGATTCTGGGGGGCTGGCAGGTCGTCCTCCCGCCGCCGGACACGCAGCATCTTCCCAGCCTCTGCCTCGGTGGCCCTTGCAGGGCTTTGTCTGTCTGCAGAGCCCCTGGAAAAACCATCGCCGGGGATTCAGGGTTCAATGGACATTGAAATGCAACTGAAACCTTTTTTCCCAGCGCCTGGCTAAGCCGCCCACTGGGACCCTCCCAGGAGGGAGCCGCACGTCACCCTTTCTCAAAGGGGCGATGCTGTCACGCCGGGACCCGCGGCACCTACAGCAATATGGTCCCCTCAAACAAGTCGGACAAACAAGGCCTTTATAGGCACTTTCTTTTCTTCTGGAGTGGAAAGGAGAGAAGCCGGGGGAGAACTCGGGGGCGTCCCACCGCAGCAGAGCAGCACACAAAGGCTTGCAATGAAAGGGGCGCCAGCAAATCCTCTTAGGGGCTTCGCTGTGTGCACATTCATATCCCAGCCCCATCTGCTGGGGGGGATCCCCAGGAGCGGGGAGGGGGAGAGGGGCTCTCCCTGCCCCACACCGCCAAAGCAAGCAAAGTGCATTCAGGGAGTGAGAAAGGGATGAAAAGGAAGAAAGGCCGTGCCACGCCGGTGCAGAGCCTGGCGGTAAATGCAGCTCTGTGGACGCTGCGGGGAGGGGGTCTCGCTTATGGGG
>VYZM01005145.1:478600-494169 GCA_013398915.1 Dromas ardeola
GAGTGCTGGCCCCTCCTTGGCCCCCAGGGATGGGACGGGAATGGGGGGAGAGCCTTCCCGGGGGAGCGAGGCGGGCAGGGTGAGAGCCTGGTGCCTCTGGGCATGAGTGATGCTGGCTCTGGGCACACAGAGGAGCACCCTCCGTGGTGCCTGGTCTGGTGGTGACCTGGTGGGAACTGGTGAGAGTGCAGGAAGGTGGAGGTGACCTGGCCCCCTGGGAAGCCAATATGCTCATAATGGTGCTCGATCCCACACGAGCTGATCTGTGCTGGGGCATTGCAGCCCTGCACAACCCCCAGGGGATTAGGGAGCCTCATGGGCCACAGCAGCTTCCCAGAGCCTGCAGCCAGGCACCCAGGCAGAGGAGGGAAATGCCCGTGTCTGTCAAGGCAGTAATTTAGTTCACTGGGGCTTTCATATCCTACGGAGACCAAGCAAAGCTAACAGGACTTGAGTTTCTTCCCAACGCAGGGGAAATCCAGGGATACTTTTATTCTGGTCTGGAGAAACCATCTGTCCCTCACTAGAAGCAGACAAAGGTGACTCAGTAAATAACACACATTGATACCACTTCCAGGTGCTGTAGGATGCAAACGTCCTGTCTCCCATGGGTTTGCACTCATTGGACCTCTTTCCTGCCTGTCCGGCAGCTTCAACTCTCTTTGCATTGTGAGTTGGTGAGTACAGGAATGGGTCTGAACTGAGTCAGTCTACACCGGGGATTTGCTCTCTGTTCCCCAGGCTCAGGGCAGACACTGTGCAGTACTCGGACATGGGTGAGCAGAGCAGGAAGGTTAGGCCAATGTGGGCACTTTTGGAAAGCCCACATGGAGGAGCTGGGAGCGCTGCCTGGGCTTGGACACAGCAGGGAACAGAGACAAAGCATCCTAAGCCCATTCTAAGTCTTCTGCCTCTCTTGAGGAGGACTAATGTGCTTCTCTAGTGATGCCAGTGACTTGTACATACTGCAGCACTATGGAGAGAGTGGGGAAACGTGATGTTCTCTCTCGTATGGGCTGAGGATTTAATTACTGCGGCTAAGGCAGCTTGTGTCTCTTTCTAGCCTGGCGCCAGTCCAGTCCAGGGAGTGGTCCTTCCTCTCTGGTGGCCTGGAGCCAGTGCTCCAGGAGCTCTTCCAATTCTGCTGTGATGTGGTTGGGTCATGCACTGGGAGAACATCTCTTTCCTGCAGCTGGGTGGGGATGTCAGGGAAGGAGGACAAAGTGCTGGAGAAGCAAAGAGGATCAGGGTGCCCCACGCTGTGTTAGGCCTCTTCAGGAGGCAGCGGAGCAGAGAGATGTGAGCAGGAGTGGCTCTGAGGTTGGGACGTGGCTGCCTTGGGCAGTCCCATCAGGGCCACTGAGGCTTTCAAGCATGTGGCTGAGGAAAGTGTGCAGCGGTGAAGTGGTGGCAGCAACTTCCCACTTGGGGAGTTCCACAGCCCTGTGATCAGAGGTGGATGGTAATAGGTATGTCCATTACCTGGAGGATGCTGTTCTCTATGCAGAAATGACTCATGAGCAGGTTGGGTAACTCCTAGTGCCAAGCTGGTGATGAAGGTCAGACAGTCTGTGCATGGCTCTCCAGGGTGAGACAGTGCGAGACACAAACAGCGACGGACTGAAGGAGATAAGGAAGATGAAGGATAAACAGCCTCTCTGAAGGGCACTTTATGCCACCCACACCGGTCTGATGAGTGATGCCGATGCAAAGGGCTGCACAATGCGTAACCTGCGCTTGTAGTGTAATCTCTCAGACCCTGGGGACTACCTACGTATCCTTCCAGCTAGCCAGCTGGTTCACTGGCATAGCCTGGTCCATTCAAATTGTGGAAGGAAAGGACTGTGAGGACTCACAGATAGGCTCAATTTAGCTGCTGAACATGACCATCAGATAACTTTGTGCTGCGGCTGGCCTGTGTTTGGAAGAGCCAGCTGGAGCAGTTCTTCCACAGGCGGGAGAACAAGTTGTGTTTGTCCTGCCTGGCTATTCCAAAAATTGTGTGAGGCGCGTGGGAAGAAGGAGGTGTGCAAGAACATCGTTGGTGACTCTTTCTACTGGGGATCCAGCATCAGTGCAATGGGACCAGTGAAGTGAAGTGAGTGAAGCCAGAGGGCACAACCCTCAGCTTGTGGGCAGTGCCTCCTCCCCACGCACCGAACACGACCTATGGAAGGTGTCCATCTATCTCTTTGCAGTGTATCAACCCTGACAGCTCCCCTATGCCACGACCCATCACAGGAGGAGGTGTCAGCCCTCCTTTCCACTCCATGGCTGGGGGTGCTGTCTGAATGCATGACAGCACGGCTCATCTAAAGGAAGAGGCTAGAGACTCCGGGCTTGCTCCCCCGCTGTTTCTCTCAGAGAAAGGAGCTGACTTAGCCTGAGGCAGTTCCTCTTGCAAGGTTAAACAAGCCAGCAAAGGCTGTACATTCCCACTTATGGGCCCAGACCTCCTTTCTCCCTACAGGTGGCTTCAGCCTGTAAAGCTGAGAAACACGCAAGCTGTTTCACTTGGGCTCAACTCGCTCAGCTTCCCATGCATTTCATTCCTCCTACAGAGAAGTCTGTCTCCTGGCAGTGGCAGAGTGCTTCCCCAGGCACACAGCAAAGCGTCTCCTCTCCAGGAGCCGGCTTTGCTGCGTTTCTCCCCCTGCCATGCACACCTCCACCTGCTCTCTCCCGTGGAGAGATGTGCAGACAGGGGTGTGCTGTGACCGATGCATTCAACCATAACAGGGTCACTAAGAGCTGCAGACAGAGAAAGAAAGTGTTTTCTCTTTTCCAGTTCTCAGCGAAGATGAGAGAGATCTGGCAGATAAATGTCCATTGAACCAGGAGTCCTGGGGGATGAGCAGGCAGGGGAAGACTCCACCACCTCTGCTGCCCTCTGAGTCTTTTGCATGCCCATCGCCCTGCTGAAGCCCAGGCAGGTTATGTGAGTGGAGAACCACGCTGATGGACTGAGGAGGACTGAGCTCTGGATATCACGCAGCTGCTGTTTAAGTGCCAGCAAGTGGCTTTAGAGTCCTCTGTGTGCTGCACTAATGCCCTTGATGGTCAGACAGAGAGTTCATGAGAGGTCAAGACAGGTCAACATTGACCACCCCACAGCTCTCCATGCCTTCTCCTGCCCCACTGCTGCCATCCAGCCCCTGGGCTTCCCTCTGTACTTACAACCGCTTCTCCTGATCCCCTGGCCAGTACGAGAGAGATTTTCTCCAACCCACCTGCTGAGCTTGCACTTGCCTTAAATGCAGGAACATTTAGGCATTAACATCTCTAGACCACCTTGACCTGCTGGTCTGTGTGGTACTTAGCCACGCTCTTAGGTGGGAGCTCTCCTTTGAGGTCCAGAGCTGCTGGACCTCAGTTCAGTGTCCCTCACTGAACACGAGGGAAAATTTACGTTTCCTCAAGATTTAGGCTCAAAGTGAGGAAGCCAGCTCCACAGGCAGGGGCTGCACCATCCGGGGGGCTCACAAATGCCAATACTTGTAACCATTGCCCAGGGCCAGGTTCGTGTGAAGGTGCTGACTGATGGACCAGATGGGGGCAAGTGTTGATCAGGGAGGGAATGTTGAAAAAGGTGAAGAGGAATGTGTGGACATGGCCCTACCTCAGTGTGTCTGAACATTTCAGCCTCCAGTGTGCTACCACCTTTGTCCCCTTCACCACTGCCTCCTCAGCAGGCAGGACTTGTGATGCCCCATGAAATGCAACCAACGTGCTCATGAAAAGTGCTGTAAGGGACTTATTTTCCAATGCATGTAGATGTCTACCTGCATCATGCCCTCAGCTTCCAGGGAAGCCTCCTCATAGAGAGCTGCAGGACTGAGTACTTCACTGGTGCTCATCTCCTGGAGAACATGTTGGTCAGATTCAGGAGTGCCTAAGGCACAGTGGACTGGTGCTCTATGCACCAGGAGACGCTCTCTGAGAAGGGCAGTGTTAGGTCCTTCAGAGCGAGATACAGTTTTTGGCACAATCTGTTGTCAAGGGAAGTTTCCTGCCCATCAGCCTAGGTAGGAGCCCTGAACACATGACCCCATCAAGAGTCAGGGTTGGGGCTTTTTTTGCCTATGGTGGAAGGAAGCAAGTGAGTGGTTTTTTTACTTCTGTAATTCTGAAGAGAGCACTTCACAATTCTGAAGAAGACACTTTGAGTGTCTTCAGCCTCCACCAAACGCAGGCACAGTGCTGTAGATCCTGTGGAGCTCATATCGTGTGGCAGCAAGCTCCGCTGGCAATCACACAGGGTGTGAAAGTATAGCCCTGATGAAAAGGATCAGAGATTGCATCAGGAGGCCTGCAAACATCCTCTCCTGGAGGCCAGAAAAGCCTCTATGAGAGTGAAAAATGCTGCTGATTTTTTGCTGTATTTGATTCCAGCAGGACATGGGAGGCTGAGCAAGGGACGGGTGCTGTGCTTGCTGACACACCGGCACAGGCACCGCTTCCTCGGGCAGGATCCGAGCAGGGCGCCTAAAGCTGGGCCAGTTGCTGAACGCGAAGTGCCGGATGGTTTTTGACAGCCCCTCATGCTCCCCTCGTTCTTGCGGGTGGTCTCTGGCTCGCCCTTCACTTGGCAGCTCTCGCAGCCTCGTTTCTTGCAGTTGCACGTATTTCTCGTTCCGGCTCTCCTCCCCTTCCCCCTGCAGGCCTGGATCTGCTGGGAGGAGCAGCTCCTTCCCGGAGCCCCCGAAAGGCCGGTGGCCTGGGCTGCTGCAAGCGAGCACCGGGGTCTTTTGGCTGCTGAGCGATGCTCTCGTTCCACTCATGAACGCGTGCAGAGCCGGGTTGACAAGCGACAGGACCCACCAACCTGCCTGATGTAAGACGGTATCCCCGAGCAGCTGGGAGGTTTGCAATTGCAATCCCACTGGTTTCCACACTGTGTTCAAGCTGGACTCGCGGCAGCTCCTGGAGACTTCTGGCACCGGCCAACTACCTCTTGGCAGCCTCCTCCCCGCTCCGGGACTGTGCTGTTTGCTTATCTAGTGCCGTGATTTAACACAGACGCAGGAACTCACACACTCTCTCCCAGTCTCCTTCAAATTACTTTATTGCTTCCTGTCAACTAGCTGAACATATCCTGTTAATATACAATCCCCAACGAGCAGTTTTCACAGCATAATCCTCCTTTGTCTGATAACACAGCTCAACTCCCGAAGGATGCCCAGTTCTGTCAGTTAGGCACCTGAGGATGCAGGATCCCAGCACTGGGCAGGTATTTTCTAGCAAATTTGGGCTCTTGTTGTTATTTTTAAAGATAAACCCCAGTGCTGTAAGAGGCACTGGCTTTCTGCCAGTTTTGTGTTATTTCCAGGACACCATTCACTGGTGACCTCTCTCAGACGATGCCAAGTGCTCTCCCATGCTGCGATGGCAATGAGGGTCCTGCTGCTGGAGCCTTTCTCCCAGCTCCTGTACCCCTGCTGCCTGGAGGAGCTCCCTGCTCCAGGTAAACATCCTTATCCACCTGCAGCAGTGGGACAGCAATAACTTCAGGTGTCGCGAGAAAAGCTGTTCCCTTTCCTGCTGCAAACCCAACTTCTGTTCCAGAGATGGTCAGTTTGTCAGATATACTTAAGTCCTCAAGGTGGTGGTGGGAACCCATGCAGGGGCTCTGGTCCAGCCTCCCGCTTGCAGCAGGTCTGTCATCAACACTAAATCAAGGTGGACATGGCTGTATCTGGCCAAATTCTGGAAACCCTCCAGGGGATTTCCTGCAGCCCCAGGTTTCCTTATGCTGCTGCAGCCCTTGAGTGAGTCTCAGAGATGACTATGTCCTACCATCTGCCCTGAGGACCGTAATGCTCTCAGCATCACTCGGTGGTGTCCAGCCAGCAGGATATCTGCCAAAGGTTGTTGTTTTGAGGGGACCAGCTGTGTTTCTCCTACATGTTTCTGATCCTCCATCCACCATGCTCGGGTCCCATGCTAAGACATCCCTGTGTCCTGACATTGCATTTGTAGGACATTCGCAATGCTCTGCCCCATCTGGTCTTCTTCAGCCTCCTCATGGTCTCTCTCCCTAGCCTTGATGTCCAGCTGATGTGCCAGCTGAGCCTGTGTCCATGGTGTAAGACTAAGGAGGTCCCTTTCAGAAAATACCCTTGTGATTTTTTTCATTCTGTGGCCTGGAAGCATTATGAAGACTCGGTCACTGCAAAGCCCAGCATGTTGCATTTGAATTCCCCTTGCCTGCGCATCCCCTCTGTCCTTGTGCCGGGTGGTGCCAGGCCCTGCTGCTCCTGGGCTGCCTGTTCTGCACAGACCAAACAGGCAGCGCTGCTGAATGTAGAGAGGACAGATGGAGATTGCTGGGCTCTCCGCTGTTGAGGGTCAGGGTACGGTACTACTGAGCACAGGTACAGCTGGGCTTTTGGGTTGCTCCAAAGGCAAAGTCAGCAGATGATAGATTTGGCTTCAAGACCAGACCTGAAGCTGTTCCTCTGCAGCATTGCAGACACTGATTGAGGACCAAGCGAGATACAGAGCTCAAGAACAAACAGCATCTCTTCTCCCCGGGGAGCAGACACCTGTGCTAAACCCCCCTGCCAAAATCCACTATATCTTCTGTGGCCATTTCTTCAGCAAGTTTTGGTATTTCAGGACTCTGGAGGCTGTTCCCAGTAGGTCCCTTCTGCTCGGCAAGCTAAAAGCCACTGTTTATGTTTGTTCCAAGTATGCCCCTTGTCATCAGGCTCCTCTGTTGGCCTGAGGAAAGGGAACATATGTAGCCACATAATGGAGCTGTAGCATGACATAAGGCCATATTTGCGCGGTTGTATTTCCCAATTTTTTATTGATCCTGCCCCTAGGACAGTTTCTTTGTTTGAAGTTGTTCCTTGAAGTTGAGGACAATCTTGGTGTTGGTTGTTGGTTTTACTAGCAGCTGGATCTGCCCTCAAGTACTTGTGATTCCCTCTACACTTAACACCTCATTAGCTGGAACATCCACTTATAGAGCACAGTTTTGCTGCTCGGAAAGGAAGGAAAATCCTGTTTGACTCAAGAGCACAGATCACTTAGAGACATCTGAACAGCCTGGAAATTGACTCCAAATTAAAAACCACTTGTGAAGAAGGATCTGTCCTCCCAGGTAAATCAGGGGCTGATTTATTTCCTCTCTACTATGCCTGTTAAGCAACGTATTCAGCACAGAGCCAGACTGACGCATCCCTGCCTCCGTATCCCAAGGCTGGAGGCCTCTGATTGCCGTCCCTCCAGGGGATGGAGCACCCATGGTCCCCTTAGGGCTGCCTGCTGCTCCCCTCCTTCTGCTTCTGTACTCCAGTGCCCTGCACCAACTCTCTTGCCAAAGTCCCCAGCCCAGCACTGCCAAGACTGGCTCTTGGCAGTCTCAGCGCTCCAGACAAAACAAAAACCATCTCAAGAGAGGAAAAAGCAAAGAGTTGTTTTAATTAAAATCAAATTAAATACCACTCTGATAGCAGCCTGGAGATGAGTAAAGGGGATATGGCAGCCTTTGAATCAGGAGATGAGCTTGGCGTGAATGGGGCTGGCAGCTGGTCAGCAAGGATGTGCTGTTGGTCCCCATCCATGCACTGGTGCCATGTTGATGCCAGGGAGCATCTGCAGTACCTCAGTCCAGAGGCAGACCATGGGGCAAACTTCCAGGATCCACAACAGCTCCTGTGGGCCCAGGAAGGGTTTTAATGACAGAAAGGAGACAGGCTGGAGGCTGCATGAGCCCAGAAAGATTTGTATTGAAGGCTTCCCAACTATTTTAATTTTGATGGGTTTCCCAATGTGCTATATATTCCTGGATATCTCTTCCAAGAACTTGTCCAGTCTCCACTTGAATCCCTGTGAGTTTTGTGTATCCACAGCTCTGATGAGGAGCTCCCCAGTTCATCTCCCATCCATGTGAAGAATCACCTCCTTTACTCCTGAACCCCAATCTTTTCGAACCTGGCCCTGAACCTCACACAAGTTTCATTTGACAGCCTCAGTTTGCTTATGGGAAAGGACAGAGAGCAGCCAGATTGTTGCTGTGCATGTGAAGTTATGGGTTTTTTCTCCATTGCATTGCTTATCCTCTGTCACCTCCCTGCTCGTCCCTATTCCTGCCACTTCTGGGTCTCTTGAAGAGACCCTGCAGGACTGACCAGTGACCTCCCTCTGCCTACGGCGCTTGCAGCTTACTCCTCTCTGCTACCATCTCTTAAGCAATTAGAAAGACAAGGAAATTCCCTTGTACCCCCTGGCTGCTTGCTTTCCTTAAAAAACTTTTGGCAAGGGACTTAATGGAAAGCCTTTGGAAACCCCGGCAGATGACATGAACAGATTGCACTGATCTGCGTGTGTTTGGCTGCTCTGAAGGGCTCCAAGGGGTTGTGGAGCAAGACTCTCCGTTGCAGAAGCCTTGGACTCTCCCCTAGTAGACAGCACTTACCCAGCTGTCTTTAACTCTGTCCACTAATACACACTCTGCCTTCTACAAGCAGCCTCAGGCTGCAGCCCTGTAGTTCTCTGTGTCTTCCTGGGACTTTTCATACAGGCTGGTGTCACATTGGCACCCCTCAAGACACACTCCTGGTGCCAGGAAAGGGTGGTGAGGGGCTTAGACCTCACGTTGTGGCAGAGCAGGGACATGGACACCTCCCGTGGGTGCAGGAGGAATCAGCAGCCCCAGGTGCTCTTGAGAGTCCCCTGAAGAAGCACTTGAGAAGTTTCTCAGACACCAGCCAGGATGTTGATGCCAATGGGCTGAGGGTGTCCCAGCAGCTGCAAGGACCAAGTCTTGTGTGGAAGAAACCAAAGATGCCTCCATCAGCAATGCTGAAAGTCTTGATGAAAGGATGAATCCATCACCTTTCTGACCCTCTGTGCTTGGTGCGTGTGGCAGGGACCTGTGCAACAGCCTCCACGGTGGTGCCATGGCAGCGTGTCAAGGCGATGGGAGTCACCTGAGCCCTTTTTTGCTGGCAGGTCCCTCATGTCGCCAGGGCAGCAACCCAAAGAGCAGATGGACAGGCTGTTGCAGGGGCAGCCGCGCTCCATCCGTCTTGGCTAATTGGGCAGTGCTTCCTCCCACTCCTAGCCAGACCCGTCTCCTGCCGGCAGACAAACCCAGAGCAGGTCTGTGCTCCTGCGCCATGGCCAGCACTCCTCAAGCCCTGCAGGGATGCCCCCTCTCCCTCTGCCCAGCCCCTAACTGACCCCCCATTCCTGCTCACGTTTTCAGTGTGAGCCCCTGCTTCCCGTTCCTTGAAGACATGCTCTGTCTGCCCATCACCTCCACAGTGCTTGTGCATTTTTAACGCTGCCATGTCCCATCCTGCCGCTCTCCTGCCTCTGCCCTCTGTGCGCGTCTCCCCGTGCCCACCCCATGGTCATCACCCGGCTGTCCCCAGGCAGGAGAGGATAACTCCATGCTGGAGCTTATTTCTTTGATGAATCTTTCATAAAAAAGCAAGGGTAAGTAAGTAAATACTACCATAAAGATCTTGTGCATGCATCTGCCAGCATCCCACAGTGCTCTCACTTTGCAGGACTTGTTCCAGCTCAGTCACATTTTAGCCAAAGCCTTAACAGAGCGGATATTCCCACACCCAAAGAGAAAATGTGAAATGCCTATCATACAGCATGCGGCACCGTTCCCACTGACTCCTGACCTTTTATCTTCAGACCTCGGAGGGTTTTTGTCTGCCCACAACTCCGCTTTCTCTGTGCCACCGCATCTCCCTTAGCTTGCTCCTCTTTGGAAAGACCCAGACAACCTGTCTCTCTTCCATCCTGCTGTGGAAGGAGATGTGGTTGACTCGTTCAGGGCTGCCTTTCTATAGTAATCACCTCTTAGAAGAAAAGAGCAATTTCACAACATGCTGTTGCCTTTGATCCTATATTTGCTTTCTTGTAAACCTATGCCATCTCAGAGCACTGGAGGATTTTGTTCATGAGTGCCTTGAACGTAACACGTAATGTTGCGTTTTTTCCATAGGGTTCATAAGCATTTGCAAAACTCCTATTTTTAACACACGCAATGACAAAAACCAGGTAGTTTTCTCACCAGTTTCCTATCAAATGCCATTTCAGCATTCTCAATTTCAAGGATGCCACCCTGTAATATTATAGTATTAAACAGAGACTCGAGTTTGACTTTTCAGCTTTTCTAGTTT
Source organism: Dromas ardeola (assembly GCA_013398915.1). Taxonomy (NCBI): domain Eukaryota; kingdom Metazoa; phylum Chordata; class Aves; order Charadriiformes; family Dromadidae; genus Dromas; species Dromas ardeola. Next base: position 488,752 of record VYZM01005145.1, read on the forward strand.
CCTTTGAGCAACTTTAAAACCATTTTCCAGAAGAATTCTGGTCTGTGGATGCCCTGCCACAAAATAGCTTGGGTTACATCTTTTCCTTTTACAAATCTTAACAAATAATAGCAATTAAATTGTGCATCCTTTTATGTCATTACCTCTGTCAGTATGTAATGCCTGGCAGTTTTTTCATCAGAGGTTACCTGCTAGGCAGTTTTAATCTCTAACATCGCTATTTCTGGCTAACTGTAAAAATAATCAAGGACTAAACCAAAAATATTTTCCAGAATACAAAACCCATTTTCTGTCAGTCATGCCTCATGGTTGTAAGGTCTTCTGGATTAGATTTACACACATAACATGATATTCTGGTGATCGTTCCACCTGTTATTTGCTGTATATCTAAACCGGGGTTTTTTTTACGTATTTTTTAAAACATAGAGTAATAACTTATATTCTTGATTGTTGCATTTCTCTGCATTCTGGGAAATTGGGAGTCCCTTGTTATTTACATGCTTTTATTTAAATTTGCTTTCTCTTTGTCTATCTTTTTTTCATTCTACCTCCATAAAGTCCTGCTCATTTATCGTATCAACTTTTTCAAGAAGACCTGACATGTTTGCAGACCTGAAGGAGATGCCTTTATAAACTTTACTTTTCCAAAAGTTTCTTTTAACTCTACAGCCGGTTAACATACAGCCACAATCGGATAATTTCTGCAGTGTCTAATCTAAGGTTTACCTGCCTGAGTTCATCCCTGTCGTCACAAACTGGGCTCAAATTAGCTGTTGAAGAAAATATCCAAAATTTCCTGTCCAGTTCTACAGTTCTAAATCTATTTTAAATGCTTCAAAAGTGCCTCTTCTCTTTCATTTGTCCCCATGGCTACCATTCAAAAGTTTCACTCATTTTAGGAGTGCAATACTCTTCAAATCTTTAATGCAATCTACCAGTTGACTTTTGCTTCCTAATTTAGCTGGAGGCTCGAAAAGCTAAGACTTCAGCCTTTGCAACAGATACACGGCTACCTTCTGCTCCTCGCTCCTCTCTGCAGCCACCCTCACCTCCTACAGGAGGTTAAATCCTCGCCTGAAGCTTTTCTGGGGCTCTGCTGCGTTCCTGGGGGTCCCAGCACAGGACAATGCTCAGCTGACCTGTGCCATCCTCTTACCTTCCTCCTTTCTTCTCCGTCTCATCCCCGCTTCTGGTACCAGGTAGGGTCAGGGTTCATAACATGCATGAAGCTTTCACTTCGCTGAGTTGAGATCAGAAATGCTGGAGGAAAGGGCTGAAGGGGAGAGGGAGCTGCTGGTTCCTCCATTAGCTCCCTGCAGGCTGGACCCTGCAACGAGCTAAACAGGTTGAGTGAGGACGGCTCCCCAGTGTCACGTTTCAGCACAAGCCATCCAGGGCCAGGTACCCTCACAAAGCGTAAAGGGATGTAAAAGCCTTATCTTGATTTAACTCTGCACAGAGAAACCTCACCACAATGTCCCCAGTGGGGTAGGGAAGGCAGTGGGTTGCAGCCAACGCCTGCTTGGATGGTGGCTGGAGACCAGTACAGCTGGTACAGACGCAGGTCTGCTCTGGGAGGGGTAGGTGGGATGGAGGGAGAGGTCTGAGGCCCCCCAAAAATATCTCCTTACCGTACAGGCCAGGGACTGAGCATCTTGAGCTGCAAGTGCTGGGCAGCACCCAGGGCTCAGCCCTGCTGCTCCCACCCTTCCTCCTGAAGGACCAGACCTGCTTCTCCACCAGACTGCAGAGCATTTGGGGGGACCGGGAAAAGCAAGGAAGGACAGACAGAGGCCGTTCTCGGTGACAGGTTGCAATCACATATATCCACGGGGTCTCTTGCCATTCACACACCCTTCCCAGAGGTTAGAAAAACCCACTACTGGGAACAGTTCCTCCATCCCCGCTGAGCTCGGGAACATTAAGTAGGTGATAATAAGCGGTTCCTGAGCAGGAGGGCCTGCTCTGCTTTGGAAAGTGCTACTCAAGACAATTTATCATTCAGACAAAGAGGGGAAAAAGGGTTAAACACTGCCCGGCCTCCCCAGCCAGCGGTGGCTTTGGTTATCTGCAGCATGGCTGCAGGGCTACACGGTGCCTGTACATGTTCGGGGATCAAGAGTTAAGTGTTTAAATGATAAGTGATATCTTAAAAACATAAGTTTAGCAATGAATCTTTGCCGACAATACTATACTATTAGTTAATAGGCAGAATTAAGTCACTGGCCTGGGGCCAAGCCCGTCACAGCCAGAGCCAGAACAGCTGAAGCTGCGTTTCACTTGGGTTTTGCTTTTACGGGATTTGCTGCTGCAGGGAGACTCCGATTTCTGTAAAAATAGGCTCGTGTTTTCCGCCTCCCAACCTGCCCCTGGAAGCTCGAGGCTCCTCGGAGCCCAAGGGATTCAGCCAGGAGCTGAAAAGCTTTCCTTTCACATGCAGAGACATGAGCAAGGGTGCGGATTTCCCGCAGGGTGTCTCTCCTCAGCCCCTGGCTGCCCCCCACCAGCTGCCTGCCTGCTCTCAGTGAGTCTTTACAGGCAGATTTACTGCTCTAGATGCTGCCACCAAGGGACTCACTCCCCATCCTTGCCATCCCACATTAACTGCCCTCCCCCTCGACTAGGGGATTGTGTTTGATCAAGTAGCTCCAGGGAATGGAGCTTCCCTGGACCCCAAGAAGAAGGAGCCGCTCCTGGTAGCTTGGGCTCCTTGGGTGATGCTCCCTCTTGGTCCTGGCCCTGTGGTGGCTGCACTGAACCTCGAGTCTGTGTGTGACAGCTCCGTAGCCCCAGTTGCACAGATGCCGCTTCATTCGTGCTGCTTCCCATTGTGTCTCCCTTGACTCCTGGCTGTCGCCCGCTGCATCTCTTTAACCTTGCAGGGAGTGAGAGGAAGCCACCTCCTCCAGGTGTGATGAGCCAAGGGCTTCATGTGCAAATGAAACCTGTTCTTCCTGCACCAGGAACTGAAAATGCTACATTAAATGTGTCACCATCAAACCCATTTTAATGTCCCCTAGATGTCATCTCTTTTGGATCTGTCTACCTGGGAACCATCTTTTGATGTAAACTAACACGTAGGTGCAACTGAAGTGGTGTCTGTCCCACTTTTGTAACCCCAGTGCTGCTACTTTTCCCAGACAAGGCTTTATCTAATGCTCTTTGCAGCAGGGTTTAAGCATTGTCCTACGACGGTGCTGCCCAAGGATTAGATATAGGCAGCAACTACCAGTATAACCAATATACCTTGCCTCCCAAGATGGGACCAGCTGCCCGATGGTGGTCAGGTCCATGTGACATAGTGCTGCGGTCACTTGTCACCAGATGGCAGCAAGGAGAACATCAGCTCACGCTGCCGTGGCTGGCTGAGGACAGCAGTGAGGATGTGCAGAGCGCCCTGGTCAACCACCATCCTCCACGGAGGCCACTAATTCTGGTGCAGAATGAGAGGAAGGTGAAGAAAAGGACATTGGAGGAGGTCCGGCATCACTTGCCATGGTGTGGTGCTTTACGCCACTTCCTAGTCTGCTTGGAGCTGCTGGTTTGGAGACCAGAGAAGCTTGTGGGCTTCAGGACAGAAGGTGGAGGCTGGTAGCACCCCCTACACTGACAACAGCAAGCTTGTGATGGTACTTCTGGGGCCTTGGCAGGCCTTCCTGTGGACACCCAAGGGATGCGACAGTCATAGAAAGCCCTTCCTGGGAGCAGAGTGAAGGCGTGAGGAGGAACCACAGCTCCTGACTGACTCTAAAGAGCATCGTCAGGGGACAAACTGGACTCCAAGGAGTACATAAGATCTTCAAAGTCACTGCAGCAGTCAGGCAATAAGTCTGTGTAGTCCCACCTTCAGCAGCAACAACCTTAGGGGATGCTCAAAGGGGCTGAAGAAGAGAAGGTCTCCAGTGACTGTTCCCTTGGGACAAAATTCCCACTCTGTCTGGCAGCGCAGCCCTGGAGAGATGCAAGAAAATCCTGAGGGTCTGGGTGGACTCCGGCAAACAGACGGGGCTGCTGCTTGCTCTTGGACTTTGGGGTCTCACTTTGGAGAACTGGGTGGATCCTCTGGGCCATACCTGTCAAGGGCATTGCAGGACACAACAGCAGCCCTGGGACCTGGAAGGATTTAAATGATGGTTTGAGGAGTTTGGAAATGGTGAGTGCTTTCTAACATCTGATGGGAAATACCGGGTCCTCCAGAGCAGGGGGGAGTGAGGGCACCATTACAGGGCCTGGGAAATGGGGGAGCCCTGGGAGAGCGCCTGGATGGTGGGTAACTGCTGGGGATGCTTGGCCGCCTTGCCCTGCAGAGGAACACATCTGGAGGCAGGAGCAGCAAGACTACTGGCCTTGATGAGACGATCGCTGGCCCTTCTGCGTCCTGTAATAAATTGAGCACTCTCCCATGCAAGAGGGAATCTAACGAGGCAGTAAAGACAAAAGCTTCTCCACAAACTATGGATCCGGGCCACAGGATTCTCTAGAGGCTGCTGAATTGAATGTGTGTCCAACCTGTATGACCAGTAGCATCTGCAGCAACAGGAGCTCTCCAAGGGGTCAGAGCCTGCAGCTGGCCACATGGAATTGGGGAAGCCCATTTGGCTCACACCTGTGGTTGGCAAGAAATGAGTCACTTGCGATGGGTGAAGGCAGGGAACCCAAGGCAGAGGGATGAGGACGAGCACAGTGACTGTTTTTTCAGGGTCTTAGACACTTCGGTGAGTTCAGGGGCAGGGGTCCATTTTGGCAGTCCAGTGGCTCTTCTGCTCTTGGCCTATGAACCTATGAGCTTCTATAGAGCTCCACGTGCAGGGCGTGACCTTCCCTTGGGAAGATCCTCCAGGACACACGCGTGCTTTCTGTGGGATGCGTTTGGCCCCCTCCCAGCCTGAAGGAACAGGGGCATAGCTGTGGGAGGTGAGCAGAGGGGCACTGCAGGGTACAAAGTGGACACTAGCAGGCTGGGAGGGATGAGATGTCAGGGTAGTGTCAGAGGGGACCTGCTGCAGCAAACAGTCCTGGTGACAGTCACACATGTCCTGAAGAGGGTTTGGCTCATGAGGTGCCCAAGGGGCAGATGTGTGTGGGGATGTCGGGCTGTTGGGTGGTGTGATGGAGAGGTGGAGCTGGGTCTCAGCTTGCACCTTCTGGGAAAGTCCTGCTTGACCCCATCTGGTGGAACCAACTTGGAACCAACTCACAACTTCTCCACACGGGAAAGGAGGGACCTCCCGCTCCCGCCCCACCGGAGCTGACTCCAGGAGACCCGGGGGCGCCCGGACCCCGCCAGCAACAACCCACGGATTTTGCCAGCTCTTTTTTTTGGTGTTTTTTGTCCCGCCCGACGCGTCCCCTTCTCCTGCCGGGCCCTGCCGCAGCCGGCACATTCCCCTGCGCCGCCCCCCCCGCGGCGGGGACACG
>VYZM01005145.1:495074-532025 GCA_013398915.1 Dromas ardeola
CCTTCGTGTGTGTGTGTGTGTGTGTGTTGTGTGTGTGTGTGTGTGTCCCGCTCCCTGTCCCCAGACCCTCCCCATCGCTGCGTTGCCCTTCTCTCCACCATCCCTTCGCCAAGGTGGGCATCCCTCCCCGGCACCCCGGCGCCCCCGCAGCAGGTCCCCGGGTGCTGGTTGGGTACCACGGAGCCTCCTCTCTCCTAGGGATGCCCGGGCTTTGCCACGCCGTGCCCGCTGCTGCCGCCTGGGAGAGGCTTTGGGGCGCACCTCGACAAGGCCTTGCCGGCATCCTGGAGCTCATGGCCGGCTCCCCGTTGGCGGCGTGGCTTTCCCGGCGTCCCCGGGAGGAGCTGAGCTCCCCGCCGAGTTCCCCCGGTGCTCAGACAAAGCAGAGCCAGGCGGCAGGTGGGGAGCTCCTGCGGGGCGGGTGCGCCGGGAAGGGGCTGGGCGGGAGCCGGGTGCTGGGGTCTGGGCAAGGGAGGACACGTCTTCCCGCTCCCGAGCCCATCTCAGCCGTGCCTGCCTGCCTCCCGCCCTCCCGCTGCATGGGCGCCCCGGGAAGGGCCGGAGAACTGGGCTGGACAAGGGTGAGGGCAAGGTGGCAGGCCAAAAACCGGCTCATCTCCCTGCAGCGTGGTCCACGGGTGTCTGCTCATCATGGGAGGGCCGCGTGCGAGCTGGCCGGGGGCTGGGTGGCCCTGCTGTCTCCCCAGCTTCACCGGGCTGGCTGGGCCGCCGCTGCTGGCCTTGGGCGTGGAGGCGCCGGGCGGTGGGAGCTGCACGGACGGTGTTTGTCTGGAACATGGATGAGGCACCATTTATTAAGTTGGAGTTTTGGGAGATGACTCATGGGTTGGCCAGCTATACATCGTGATATTTACAATATGGGAGCTTGGCATAAATAGGACTATTTACGTTGCAGTGGAGAGCGCTAGCCAGCTATGCTATTCAAATGAGGCAGTATGTTTTTAATTATGGGGGGGGGAGGTGGGGTGATGAGCGTGTTTGTGGGAGCATACATGTCCACGTGGGATGTCTGCCCTGATCCGCCGGCGGCGCTGACACTTAGAGCGGGGTTCGTGCTTGGCCAGCGGGGCCCGAGTGGGCTTGGCCGTACAGCCGCTGCCACTGACTGCGGCCGGGGAGGGAGCCAGGTGCCTTGTGCGGGGACGCGGTGACACTTCCACCCCACCCTGCCCTTCCCGCGTGCCTGGAGGAGCTGCCAGGCGATGCCAAGGGGTCAGTTACTGGCTCATGGCGCTCTTGTGACTTGCTTGGAGACGTGGGTGACCTTCCTACCGCCATGGCAGGAGTAAAAGGGACTGGATGCATGAGCACCTGGGCTCATCCCAAGGGATCAGGAATATGTATCTGGGGACGAAGGGGCGGCCAGTGCCAGCGGGGGGTTTCACCTGCCTGAGATGATCGCTGTAAGGTGTGCTCCACCATGGCTGGAGGTGCTCCCTGGGACATGGTGAACAGGGCCCTGCACCGTCCTTCCAGCGACTGTCCCCATCTGGGGCTGAACGCGTTGATTTGGGTTTGGAGGTGTCCCTCCCACACCCCCGCCGGTGCCACCTGCCTTGTGTACGTGCATGGTGATGGTGGCTTGCAGTGTGTGGCAACCAGCTACCGTGTCCCAGCCTTTCCCTCCTTGCGAAGGCTTCCGGAGAGCTGGTGAGGCGAAAGCGTGTGGGACACAGCTCCCCAGGCGCGTCTCTGCTCCTTCCTCCTCTTCGGGAGCTGCCTCTTCCTGGGGCTCCCAGGAATGCTTGGACGCCGTCTCTATCTCCGGGCGCTCTGGGCCCCTCGGTGTGGCCAGACTGACCCAACCACAGACAGTGGCTGGACCCCACCACATCCCCCTGGCCACAGGGCACCTCTGTGGTGGCGATGCCCCATGCGCTGCCATCACCAGCTCTGGCAAATTCCCAGGGCCAAAATGGGGGCAAAAAAAGCTCGTTAAGGGAAAAAACGTGTTCTGGTTATTTGCCCAGGGATCCTGCCTCTTGAGTCCTGTTTTCAGCTCTGCTACAGAGCTTTTCTGTAATGCTGGTAATTTCACTTGTCTCCTCTGTGCCTCAGTTTTCCTAATTACAAGGCGTAAAATAATACAAGCATCTTTCCCAAGGGAGCCGCGAGGTTTTGTTAATGAACATGACAAAGTGCTTTGGGATCCGTGGTTGAAAGCGCAGTCTTAGTCAGTGCGCGTGTGTGTGGGGTGTTTATTTATCTACATGCTTTATATTTCTCTGTACGCTATATATTCACTTGCATTTAACAAACCTTAATTAGAAACAAAGCCGATAGGGAAGGAAATATAAACAGGAGTGTGTATGAAAATTGGAAGTTGATTACTCACTGGCCAGCAGAATGCGTGCCTTGGGCTCGGGAGGAAAGGCTGTTTGGTTAAAACCGGCTCTGTTAAAAGGAAATGTGAAAAGAACGTAAAACATAAATCAATATGGAAAACAGGGAGGCGGATGACGATGTACATAAAGCAGAGGTTAAGAATTGCGTACAGTTGTTAAGGCAGTTGCAAGGTAACGTATCTGCAGCTGAGAAAGTTCAGGCTTATAAAAGCAAAGGGGTTTTTTGTGTGTTTTTTTCCAAAAAAAACCCCAACCAGAAAGTCAAGAACAAAGGAGTCCCGGAAGGGTCTGGATCCCACACCGGTTGGTAACAGTGCCGCTATCACTAACGGCTCCTCTTTGTATTCCTGCTGGCATACGCTGCATGCATATCTGGAGTACTGATACTTCCGAGGTATTTTTGGGGGGAGCTGGGAAGGGCACTTAGGTATTTTAAAATCAGCAGCGCAGCTAACTCGCATGTGAGGGGGGGGGGAAACCCCTGAAGGCGCTCTTCACCCCGTTGGAGTTAACTTTTCATAAACCTTGTGGTGCTGGCAAGTTTCCCGAGGGCTGGAGGAAAGCCAGCTGTGTGCCAAAAAATGCAAAAGGAGGAATGAGATGGCCATAATATCTGCAAGGGTGCAGGCTGGCGGGCAGCAGGCAGTGCGGAGGCAGTGGAGGGCTCTGATGGGCGAGGGAGAATCAACCGGCATGAGTTTTGCTGGGAAGCAGCATCACACACGGGCAAGGGGACTCGAGGCTGAGCATCCTTCTGCGCCGAGCAGTCCTGGTCCTGAGCCCGGCCTTCGGCTGGGAGAGGGATGCTGCGGCGGGAGGGCTGTATCGTCTTCTGGGATGGGCATCCCCAGGGCACGCCGTGGCTGAGGTGCTGGACACCAGCACCCATGCCCATCCTCCGAGCAAGGTGGAGACAGGACCTTTGTGGTCCTACATGTTTAATAATGTATGGTAACGTACACAATATACATTATGCATTTATTACGTTGCATACATGTACTTAATATCCAGTATATTGTATTTTATGTATGCTATAACGCATTTTATTGTTAAGATGTGGTCACCTCTCTTGTACACATGCCATCTCTTCAGGGTTACCGAAGATGGCATTTTCTTTGACTTCGGTGCTCCAGGAAGATGGCTTGTGCCCAGGGCGTGCCAGGACTGTAGGAGATGCAGGAGCATCCCGATGAGCCCAGCACGCTCCAGAGGCATGGGATGTGGCAGAGCAGCAGGTCCAGGGAAAAACACAGGATCTGTCAAGAAGCCAATCCATCCTGCGTGTTTGAACTTCAGATCTTCAAAATGCTGTCCTGAGTCCAGGCTGGAAAAAATTTTTTGACAAATGGGCCTGAGACGTGGAGCAGAGACTGTGGTTTCGGTTCGGTCCTGTGCTCATCGCACTGCCGCTGCGTCCCCTCCCCAGCCCTCTTCCCTGGGTTAATTTTTGATGAGGTGCATTCCTTGCACCTGCCTGCCCTTTGCATTACTGCAGGAGAAAACTCCTTTTGGAGATCAAATGGGTGCACGATTTAAACATGTAGCTGCCATTGCAGCTCTGCTCCTCTGGTTTTCCTGTGCAGGAGCAGTAGTTGCTCCCAATCCCCGCTGTATTTCCAGCTTCTCTGGGTGAGAAAAGCCGAGGGAGCAGGTACTGGAGGGAGGTGCCAGGGGTACAGGGCTGTAGGGGATGAGGGCTCGGGGCTGGCATGGTCACCGGTGTCCCCCAGCTTCTCGGGACACCCTACAGAGGGATCTGGGGGTGCAAAGGGGATGTGGCCATGCCTTGGAGTTGCTGCCAAGGAGTTTAGGGGCTGTCCCCCAAGGATGGGAGCAGTGGTCCCCATTGCAGATGGGCTGAGGATCTGCCTGCACTAGTCAGCGGCCGTTTGTGTACACATACCTGAGCTGGCTGTAAAGAGGGGTGGGCACCAGTGGGGCTGCAAAACCTGCCTGGGGAGCTGGGTGAATACTGGATGCTGGGATACCTCCCCAGGCCTGAGTGCTTTTGTGCGAGCGCAGCCGGGAGTGGTGATAAACCAGAGTCTGAGCCCACCACTCTTGCCCCAACACATGCCCACTCCCAATAGACCGACCCGTCTGAGATGGGTGCTTGTGCCTGGGTCTGTCCGGGGTTCCCATCCCACACAAACTCCTTTTTTATGGAGAATGACCCCCATCGGGGCAGTCGTCTCCCATCCTGGTTTGCAGTCCCTCCCAAACCTGGCTTCTGGTTTGCAGAGATGCCGGAGAGAAACGCGGCTGCCCATTGGAGCGCGTCAGGATGAGGGGAGTGAGGAGATGCTGGGAGGCAAAAGTTCAGCTGTTAGATAAGGGGGTAAGGACAGGGCCTCCTGCGATAAGGCGCTGACGTGTGGCGCGGGTGCAAGGGAGAGGCAGCGCCCTGGGGGGGCTCGGGAGGGGGTTCTGCCCTGGCTGGTACCCAGGGATACAGGGAGCATGTGGGAGTAGCGCTGGGGATGCTGGAGGTGGGCAGAGGCCCCCCAGGGGCCAGGAGGGTGCGAGGAAGGAGAGGTGCCGCAGGGGTGTGCTTAGGGATATATCGATACCGACTTTATATCGATATCAGGTGCCTGGGGAACGTGCTGGATGGAGGGCAGTTTGTGCCAGGGTGCGGCACTGGGGTGTGTTACCCCGTCCCTGAGCAAAGCAGGATGGAGGCGAAGGAGTAAGTGAGGATCATGCCGTGCCGTCCGCCCCTCTCTGAATTTCCATGCTGGGGGATGGAAGGAGCGGCGTTAGGTCTCTGCTACCCCTCTGACCCGACTCGCGGCACCGATTGCCAAATGTTAAGGGAGATGAAACAGGCCATGAGGGCAGAAAACAGAACTATGATTGTGGATGGTCCTTGCCTCTATAAATGTGACAAAGGGGCATTATTCAGAAATCATAGTGACTTGAATGATCACAGCTCTTGGGAGAGCCCACGCGAGGAGGATCTCTTGATTTAGACCTGAGCACGACGCCAAGTGTGGTGCAAGGCGTGGGGGAGCAGGTCCAGTCTCCCGGCGGGCACGAGAAGGGGCTGGTGAGCTCCAAAAATTGGTGAAGCTTTATCAGTTGGTGTAATAAAGGATGTTCTTTACACCTTACCTCTCTTAGAGGCAGACCATCCGTAAAATGACCAGCACTTAAAAATACTACATAGTAACATTTTGTAAATCAGGCAAAATGAAGGAGCCAGCCAAAGCTCTAAGCTAAAGCAGCTAAAATAGCGAAATACTTGCACATGATGTGGGAAATGATATTAAAGCTCAGAATAAATGCACACAGCCGTTTAATATAGGAGTTTTAAAAAAGAAAATAAATCTTGATTAAATGGCTAATTGAAGGAGGTCACCAGAGGTAAAAAGATGTTCTTCAGAAAGTGGAAGTGGTGTCTAAAAGGGGAAAATAGAAAAAAATCAGAAACGGTGGCGTGGTGAACGCAAAACCATATATGGCAGCCTGAGAGGAGCTGGAAAAATAACTTGTGAGAAGAAATGAATTATGCCTCCCCAGGTCCCCCCCAAACAAATGAGAATTGGGAGGTTAAAACCGGCCAGGATGGAGCACTTGGTGAGATGAGGAACAACTTCAGTGTCCCCCCAAAGGGCCGTGGCCAAGAGGAGTCCTGCCAAGGAGCCTTCCTTCCCAGGGCAGGGCTGAGAGACTGCCATCAAGTGATGTCAGAAGAGCTTATATTTTAGAATAAATTGGTAAAACGAATATTGGGGCCAGAGCAAACGGGACAAGCATCCTTTAAGAAGAACTCCCTGGGTGATCCAGCAGACTCCAGTAATTTTAGAGGAAGGGCTCTCTTATGGATTAAAATCTGCTTAAAGAGGGGGAAACAAAGAGTCAGTTTTCCCACTGGACGGGGGTCAGCATGAGGCTTGAGCTGTGCGACATATTTATAAACGCGCTAGAAAGGGGTGGGAACGCAAAGGCGAGAAAGTTTGCAGATTATACAAAATTATTCAGGACGATAAAAACAACAGTTGTCTTTAAAATATTGTAAAAGGATCTCATGACACTGGATAACCAGGCTATAAAGTGGCAGATTAAATGTAGTCAGTGATGAATGAAAAGGGATTCACATGGAAAAAATTACCCTAAACCCATGCATGCACAGTGGCAGTCTTTAAATTACTTATTAGCATTTTAAGAAAGAGATCTTAAAGTCATTGTGGATGGCTCTTTGAAAGCATCAACTCAGAACTGGGAAAGGCTGGGAAAGGAGGGCAAAAATGCTTGTACAGGAGAGGTACGGGGATGGGGGAGGTCAGGAAAGATGCAGCTTGGGGGGGGTCACAGAGGTGCGTCGGGCCGTGGGAGGTGTGAAGAAGAGGGTGATGAAGGGCTGATGATCCATTGTTTTGTATTTTTTCACTCGCTCAAGTTCTCAAGCAGCAGGTTTAAAACCAGGAGCAATGGAGGGTGGAGGCAGGAGTGCGTTGGGTGGGGTGAAGCCCACCCCCGCCCATCCTGGGTCCTGGGGCCACCAGGAAGCCCTTGATGCTGAAAAGCGAGGTGCTTTCTGCACCTCCTCCCTGAGCATCCTCCCGATGCGCTGCTGGGTGTGGGAGGGAAACCAGGAATCCCTTTGGCTCAGCTTCCTGTGGCAGATGCGGTCTTTGAGGTCTGTCGCAATGGGAAAGGCATCTTCTCCAGGCTCCGATGCTAGATGTCCATGCTCAGTGGGGGCCCCGTCGCCCCCCAGCTCCCATCTTGGCTTTCAAGACCATCTGCAGCTTCCGAGACAAAGCGCTGGGAGGGGTCCACATTGCTCTGGGTGCTCATCGCCTTGGCTGTGATGGTGGACCCTCTGAGTGTGGGAATGCCTTCCCAGTCTTACACAGGCTCTTGATTTTGGCAGGGTGGCCGGTCAAGGGTATGGTTCCCTGGAAAATGCCTGTTGATGCTTACCTTTGCCCTTTTTGGCATTTCGGAGGGTGAGAGCATCTGGATGGAGCTGGGGGAGGCGAGGAGCTGCCCTCAGCCCTGGATTCATCTGGCGGGGGCGAAGGCTGGGTTTAGGGGAGGTGCTCGGCCCCTCAGCCGCCGATGGAGCTGGTCGGGGGGTGGCGAGGGTGGCCGAGCGTGTGAACGTCCCTGTGGCAGAGGGGATGCCTTGAGCCGCGCAGGCTTGTGCTCAAAAGGCCAGACAAAGGGAACAATGGGCTCCTCAGCCGGGCTCCTGGGCAGCCTGCGGCTGGCTGCTGAGCCCCCGGCATGGGAGAGGAGGGGGAGGCAGTCGGGCTGGCCGCAAGGGGCTCGGTTCCCCTCTGCTCCCACCCAGGCTTCGGGGGTCATGGGGACACCTGGTCCACAGCGAACCGAAGGACAGACCGTATCCCAGGTGAGGGTTACCCCATGCCGAGCAGCTCGCTGCCGGTGCCCAGCCGGGCTGGGCTTATTTGGGGTCCATCTGCCTGGCAGTGAGCTGAAGGGAGTCCTGCTCTGTGGGAAGTGTCATCCCTGCTCCCAAAACATGGCCCCACATTGCAGGGGGCCCTGCCAGAGTGTAGTGAGCTCGGTTTGCACGTTGTCGCCATGGCTTGCAGGAACCCTTGTTGGAGGGCTGGTGGAACGCTGCTCTGCTGCTGCGAAGCAGGGGAGGGGGAGAGCCAGGGAGGGCGAGGAGGGTCAAACAGGGCCTGGACCCTCTGGACCCAGTGTCCAGACCTTCTGTGAGCCTGGAGAACTTCAGTAGAGGAATGCAGGAGAGAGAAGGCATCTCCATCTTCTGCAGCCCTGGTGCATGGGGCTTGTGGGAGGCTGTTGATGAGAAGTATCACAGTGTGGCAGTGCAGGTTCTTCCTATCCGAGAGTCTCTCAGGGGGAGGGAGGAACGATTGGACCACTCTGTCTTGGAGCAGGGGACAGGGAGCCCTTGGGTGCTCTTCAGTCTCCAGAGGAGATCCTGTTTTTTTGAGCCTCCCAGGAGGCCACTTGTTCATGTGGGGTGGCCACTGAACCCCAGTGCTTTGGCTTGGATTGCTCACTGAGACGACAGGGTTGTGCAGGTTTGTCTGCGGATAAACTGGGCAGGAACAGGCTGTTCAGATGCCTCCAGGTGTGTGGTTGCTTTCACCCAAGAGACTGGTATGGGTGTCCTACCAGGATCCATATCTGCACGCATCCACTCTTCTCCACTCCCTCCAGGCAGGGGCTGGTGGCCATGGCTGGTACTCCTGGATAGAGTGGAGAAGAGTGGAGGGAGCTCCTGGAGCGAGGTGGCAGCATCCTTCCCTGCCACTGGCTCCGGTGACTCTACAGCTCATTCTCCCCGGGTATGGACGAGGTACTGCGTCCTGGAGTTTGGCTTCAAGCCTTTCTCTCATGAGATGCATCTCTGTCTTGCAAGCTCAGCTTTTTGTGCGGGGGTTCAGCCTGGAGAAGGGAAGGCTCCGGGGAGACCTTATTGTGTGGCCTATCAGTACTTAAAGGGGGCCTACAGGAAAGATGGGGACAAACTTTTTAGCAGGGCCTGTGGCAACAGGGCAAGGGGCAATGGCTTTAAATTAAAGAGGGAAGATTTAAACTGGATATAGGCAAGAAATTCTTTACGATGAGGGTGGTGAAACCCTGGCCCAGGTTGCCCAAAGAGATTGTGGATGCCCCATCCCTGGAAACATCCAGGCCAGGTTGGACGGGGCTCTGAGCAACCTGGTCTAGTTGAAGATGTCCCTGCTCATGGCAGGGGACGTTGGATTAGATGGCCTTTAAAGGTCTCTTCCAACTTGAACCATTCTGTGATTCTATAAAGTCTGCTGAAGATCAGGATCGGGCCAGCTAAACGAGGTGGGTGCAGCAGAGAGGAGGTCGAAGAAGCCCTGGACCATCACGGAGAGGTTTATGTGGTGGCGAGTGGCTGCGTGCTGGCCAGGCAGCCGCCCTGGCCGGTGCACGCCACATGCTTGGGTGAGAGATGGGCTGGAGCACGTGAGGGGTCACATCTCGCCGTGCAGAGGTTATGGTCGCGTTTCATGATTTTCTTTGCTTGTAATCCTGTTTCCAGGCTCCACAACTGCAACTTGGAAACCTCTATGGTGAGCCTCACTTAATAAATCTTTGCCTTGTTTTACTTTTAAGCCCATCTGGTATCAGGGGACAAAGCGAGCAGGGGAAATGCATGAACTGGGGGCAGCGCGGATGAAATAAAACAAGGTGTATGGGCTGGCTGGAGTGCTTTCCTTGAAGGGAGGGGGCTGGCTAGGCTGCAGAGAGTTAACCGTGGCGTGCCAGCTTTGGGGAAAGCATTTCCTGCGGATCTCTCCTGCAGGATCCCCACCACCTCCTGCTTGTGGAGCGCCCATGCAGGCGGCTGAGCGCTGGGTTTGTGTGCTCGTCCCCAGCCTTTGTACGCATGCCCCGGCACGCAGGCTGCGGGAGAGCACCTGTGCGCTAAATGCGAGCAGGCACGTGGTTTCCACGGTGCTCTGGTGTAGGAACGGGCACAGCTCCGGCAAGGAAAGGGAGCCGCTGATGGGGTTTTGTTCTTCCACTGGGGAGCAGAGAGTGGCCAATGCCTGGATGTGGGGAATGGCTGGTGGCAGGGTATTAATTGCCCGGTGCTGGAGCGTGCCAGGTGGTGGGATGGAGGTGTCTGCCCCTCCGAATTTGCTCCTGCCTGGCACGGGTGCGATGCTGTGGCAGCACGGGGGTGGACTGAGGCAGGCAGAGCAGAGCAGCCCCACCAGGCACAGTTTCCAGCCAGACCGGGCAAATGCATTCCCCGGGCAGAGCCTGGAGCCACCCTATCCATGCCAAAAACGGGACGAAGCCTCGCTTCTCTTACCCACCGCGTGGAGGGCTGGATAGTCCCCGTGTAACAAGGACCGTCCTGGGCTTCTCCCATCTTTAGTGCATGTTAGCACCGCCCTGGTGGCTCAGAAAGGATGAACACATGAGCGTGCATGATGCCGTGTGGAAATCCCTTGACAGCAACCATGCAGCAGTGCAGCGGGGCGCTGGCGTGGGCTGGAGGAGCAGGTTGTGCCAGCTGCTCTGGAGGGGAAGGGGTGCCCAGCGCCACCGGGACTCATCCTGGTTCGTCAGCTCTACCTTTGGGGAACCTCAAAGAGAATCCTTGGACAGATGCAGAGCAGTTGGGAGCAGGGCAGGCACAGGAAAGGTGCTAATTAGGATGTTGGCAGCATTAGTAGGGGTTGGTGTCTGGCTAGTGGGAAGTGTTGAACAGGCAGCGCAGGGTCTGCTCTGTGTTGTGCTCGGTGTCAATCTGCAGGCAGCAGGCAGCCAGCGAGTCTGCGGGTGGGATGAGGCCAGCGCGGGTGCGCAGTGGAGCCATCCTGGGATAGATGGGTGCTGCTTTGAGTCCCCCCGTGGCAGCTGGGTGATGGTCGGTGATGTGGCTCTGTCACGGGGGGAGCAGATCCACTCTGAGCATTGTCAAGTGATGGGGAGATGCCTGCTTCGGGTGGCTGCGCTGCTGCTGCACAGAGCCACTGCCTGATACACGTGGTTTTCTCCTCCTTTTGGCTCTTCACCTTTCTTTTTCCAAGGCTGTAGGCGAGGTGGAGAGCAGAGAAGTTGCTAACGATGCTTTTTTTTTTTTTTTGGGTCTGATGTCAAACTCTTATGCCTTCAGATTGAATAGCTGCCACGAGATTTTGCTGTGACTGACACCTGTTCTGGCTGGAGAGCGACAGCTTTTGATAAACACAGATCCTCTGGAAACACTGAATTTACTGTCAGCTGCTCCCATTTGTCGTCTGGTCTCTGTTCCCGGGTTGAGTTAAATCCTGCACCACTCCGTGAGGTTGCTGATGCTCCTCCTTGGATCGAGGGGTGGCTGGGGAGGTCTCCTGGGCTCCACTGGTTTATGGTGAGCCACGGCACAGGCAGGAGGTGCAGACCCGTGCAAGTAAGGCTTTGCTGGGGAGTGCATCCAGGTTGGTCCCTCTGGGGCTGAGCAAGTGGCTGTCCCCATCCTGGTGGGACACAGCTCATGGGCATGTGCCAAAAGCTGAGCGAGCCAACTCGTCCCCGGCATTTGCTTTCATCCCTCAGCGTTTCACAAGCCCATCCCTGCTTATCTGCGGGGCTGAGGGCGAAGTACATCCTCTGCGGGCTGGGCCCTGCAGCGCTGCTTTGCTGCTCCATGTTTCCCTATGTCTCTGTGTAAGAAAAGGTGGGGCTGCTTTGGGGGGGCTTGAATTTTGGACTGAAAAGTAAGGGATGTGGAGGGGACACTGCCAGGGGCTCTGTTAGGTTTGGGACTGGCACATTTTTTGGGACTAACAGGAGGGACCAGTGGATCCTGCGTGTCCCCGTGGTGTGAGAGACAGGGTGGCAGGGGCTGCCCAAGTGGCTTCGTGCCAGGACAAGCAAGGCAGGTCACCCTCAAGAAGTCTTGGCCTGTAATTTGAGTGGCCTAAATATGACCTGAGATCCCGCCTGTGGGTGCTGAGCCCCTGGAAAGCTGACCAAGCGTTTTACGATGCGTTTGGGAGGTCCTCAGTGTGTGGGCTACAGAGGGAAAAGGGGAAAAAATGGTTTTTGTGAGGTCAGCCCTGGGTGTGTCATCCACCAGTCTCAAATTGCTCGGTGGCCAGAGGGGTGGAGAAGGGCTTGGCCCCTGCTGTGGATCTCCTGGGGGTGCCGTCAGCTCCATCGAGCCATGGCGGCATGCCCACCTTCTTGTGTCTCCATCAAGGTGCCCATCACCTGGCGCATGTTGCATCGGGGTCTGTGCTACGCGTGCTGGAAGGAGAAACCCTCTGGGTGCACAGGCTCAGGTAATAGCATCCTAAGTGCTGCGGAGTCTCCTTCCCTTTGGCGGCAGTGATGTGCTGGGCTCTTCTGCAGGGCTAAAATAAAACTGCTGGCAAAGTCCCATCCCACATAAAGAGCCTGGCTGTGCGCTGAGGGACACATCCCGCTCCTGGCCACTGTGGATGAGGATGCTCAAGGCAGGGTTTCTGAGGTGGTGGTGTCTTGTGATTGATTCAGAAGAAGGGTTTGAAATCACTGATAGCCTCTTGTGCTCAGCATGCCCCAGAGCTTTATCTCTGAGAGGCCACCTCGCATGGCCATGGGCTAATGTGGGTGTTGGCAGCCCACCTGGAATGTGTGCATGGTGGCCCCATCGTGCCAGAGAGTATCATGAGAGAGACCAGACAAATTGATGGATGACTCAACAAAGCCAAAAAAAAAAAAAAGAAAAAAAAGAGAAGCCTTGGTTCTGTTCCAGTTCTGTAACAATGAAATGAAACAAACATCATGTTCAAATTGCCTGACAAAATCCCACGCACCAGCCGTGCCGAGGGAGACCCTGCCGGTGTGACGTCGAGAGGTCCCACCCCGGATGCACATCCCATGTACAGTCCCATCGATGCGTTGTGGCAGAGGGGGTTCCTGCCCCAGCCCCCCCCACTCTTTTTCCCTTTCCAGCTAAGCTGAGGGTCTGGAGGAGGGGGCTTTGCTTTGCTGCACAAGCCTGTCCTCCAGCGTGGGTTTGGTGTGACCCTGTGCCAAGTCTGGGCTTGGAGGTACCCGTTCTTCCAATCTCTCCGCTCCAAATCTTTATTTCCTTCTCAGTCAAATTAGAGCACCCTGGGGGTGGTTTGTCCCAGGTGGGTATGGTTTCCTGGGTCAAAGTCTGCCTGAGCTGCTTGGAGGTGTTGGGATGTCCTCTCCCTGGAGGCTGGCTCCTGGGAGAACTTTGCCCATGCTGGGGGCCACAGTCCCTGCTCTAGCCATGGAGCGGCAGCCTGGTAGAGACGGTTGGGACGCACAACTCTGATCATCTCAGTTTAGTGAGGTTGGCTCAAAGTCAAGCATTTTAACTGCTCAGAAAATGTTGCTATGGGATTTTACCTGATGTTTTCGGAGGGTGGTGGAGGGCCCCAAGCTGGTCCTGGGACTGCTTCTAGGAGAAAAGGACGTTGAAGCCCACTGCTGAGAGCACAGTTGCACAGTTTTGCAAGAGCAGTTGCATCTCCTGCACCCAGCTTCTGGGACCCAAAGGGAGTCCTGCAGGGGTGGTTATCCTTTGCCCTGCTCTGGACTGCAGCAGGGGTAAATATTCACCAGAGATCGACTACTGAGTCACTTTTATTTTGGTCTCTTAAGACAGCGAGGCCTGTTGGAGGTGTGAGCGGGGATGGCCCGCAGCAGGGCTCACCGGCCTTTAATACTTGGAATAGTTTTGCCACTTGCATTTGCAGGGCTCCGGCAGGGATGAGACTTGCTGGTCTCCATGGTTTTATGTGCCATGGGACTGTGCCAACAGTTTAATCACAGCTGAACCCTCATAGAGCAGCATAAAAAATGTTGTAGTTGGGATTAGGTTACCCATCCTTCCTATAAAAGACTCTATAAACAGTCCATCAAGCCCAAGCATTCCTCTGTTGGCTGTGAGGTCCTGTGCTCTTAATGGGTCTGGCATTTGCTTTGACTAAGTCTTTTTTTTGGGGGGGAGGGCACCACTTTAAAGGAGCCTGCAAAGGATGGCTTTTCTGCTTGTATTACTGGGGGAACCCAACTGGGCTGGCTTGGCAGCGGTGGTGTTGGATGTCAGAGGATCTGGCTGGGGAGGCAGGGGGTAAGAGGCAGCCGTGACAAGCCCAGAAGGCACTGACAACAGCAGCTGCTCCCTCCCATTGCTGAGGGCTTTTTCCGTATGGATTTCCTGTTTGCTGGGGTGCTGGAGAGTTTTCCCTAACCTTGGGGTGGGCAAGGACCTGGGAATCTCCCTCCCCCATCTCCCAGCTCACCTCAGACCTGTCTTGTCTCTGCTGCAGCTTGAGCAAGTTCCCAAAAGCTGTTGAAAATCCTGAAGCTTGGGCTGGGCACCAAGTGGTCCCTTTGTAATCGTGGGTGCACTCCCACCTTCACCTTCACCTTCACCACCTTGACCTTCAGCTGTGATGCCTGGTGTGGAAGAGCCCCTGGTTTAATACTATCTGTAGGACTTTCTCAGGGTGCTCTGAGTTTTGTCGTTCACCCTTTGGGGAGCCACGGGGCAGGGAATGGATGGATGCGGGTGGTGCTGAGGACATTCCCTGTCCTGGCTCCTCATCCTTGAGGCAGGTCTGTGCACACCTTGGTTGTGTCTTGGGGCAGCTCATCTATGGGACCTTGTAGATGCTGCTGCCTGGGACAGTCATCTTTCTCCTGTAAACCTTGGTTACGCTCCTGGTCTCCTAGCAATGGAGGGGAAGGCAGAGCAAAGTTGGTATTCGTTTGCACACCCAGACTTAGCCCTAATCCTCGTGACTCCCAAGGAGATCACCGGCTGTGATGGCAGTCCTGTTGGTGACACCTGCCCGCTTGGAAGAGGACTGAAGCCGTCCTGTTGTTTCATGCACAGCGAACGTCTGTTGGGTGGGAACAGCATCCGTGCATCGGTGCCAGAGCCGGGCGCAGGGGGCTGTCCCCAATCATTGCCACCGTGTCACTGGGACCATCTGGAGTTTTTCCCGGCTGGTGCTTACATCTGCTGAGCAACACCGGCTTGAGGTGCATTTGCTGGAGGAGACCAGGCTTTCCAGTGCTTTTCCCTACAGAGTTTAATTTATTTTAAGGGTTGTGCCCCACGCCCCCCCAAACTTTTCTTTAAAGATGATTTGGTCAATTTAATCACCAGCACAAAAGTAGGGGTTGTAATGCAAGCTGTTAGCATAGCCCCCTCCCTGAGTATCCTGCAGAGGGCAATTCAGTCCACCTGCCTGGAATGGCTGTTTTAGATCATCTGGCTCGTCCTCTGGGGCCTTTTTTTCTCTGTCGTTACTATCTGTAGAAAATTAACAACTACATTAAGTGGAAGCATTATTTTTTCATATGGTGAATGCCAAGGGAGGTGAATCCCACATCCTTTACCTGAAAATGCTCTGCGAGCCTGGAAGAGCATTAGATACTTCAGCCTCGGTTTCCTTCCTGCTTCTCCATCCTGCTGGCCGTAAGACAAAAATGAATGTGGGGCTGGTTCCTGCAGAGCCCACTGAGGTCCAGTGCTGGGAACTATTACTTGGAACCTGCCAGCTAATCAGCCCTTAATCCCTTTAGCATGTTTTCGGCGATATGGAGTTGTACACCCAGGCAACGGCTGGGCTGTCGCTGGCACGGCTGGCTCTGCTCCCCGTGCTGCCATCACGCCTCCTGGTTTCAGTAGTCAGAAGCCTCCTGCCTTGTATGCGGTTACTCTCACCAGTCAAACTTGTAATCTCAGTGAAGAATGAAATCAGATTTGTTTGACAAGACCTGTTTCCTGTAGAAGTATGTTGACTGGTGCTAATTATACTCCTGTTCTTTAATTCTTTATGATTTGAGTTACATCAGCATTTTCATTATGTTCCCAGAAGTGATTTCAGGCTGAGCGAGACCTTGAATGCCTACCATTTCACCACGTTATAATCCTAGTGCATCTACTAAACTTGATCCTTCTGCGCTGAGATGTTTTCTGCTTTAGTGTCTTCAAGGACTTACCAGCGTTCTTCTTCTCCCAGGCATCCCCTCATGGGCTCTTGCTTGCTAATGCTTGAAGTCTATTGAGTCTGTCGCTGTGAAATGTGTTTGGTTTTCTTAGTTCTCCCTCTCCCCATCCCAGTCCCTAAAGTATTATACTCTCTGATACTTCTCAGTTAGAAGTTGTCTCCCGCCTCGTGGTCTCCACTTGGCTGGTGAGGCTTATAGGTCTGCACCGTCTTTTCCTCAGGATGCTGTTGCAAGCAATAAAGATCTTTTTGAAGTCTGTTCTTGCCTTCCAAAGTGCTTCTTGTCTCATCTCTCCCCCACCTTGGCAAAGGGGATGGGGATGCTGTCTGGAAACACAGTGCTGGAAAGAGCTACATAGGTTTGCTCCACTGCCCAGTTATTCGTACAAACATTGACCAGTACTGCACCCAGGCTGTGGAGCTTTCTTGTGGTTTTCTTCCAATCTGATCTTAATGGCTAGTCCCAGGATTTGATTTTTCAACCCGTTGTGGAGGTGTCGTACAGGAATTTCATGTGGCCATGGTTCCTTGGGCTTGTTTATGAAAGTGTCATAACTGAAAAGCCCAGAAATGAAGATAAACGGTGGCTGTGGCTTCTCCCACATCCATAAGGCCATTATCCATGTAGAAAAGAACTGAGTTGTTTGGTCGTCACGTGCTCCTGACGCATCCGTTCCAGCTATGGCCAAAGTCTTAGTTATTTGCTAGACGCTTGCAGACGGCATGTGTGATTTTTAAGAGAATTACAGCCAGACGGGCCCTGGGTCGTTAGTTATGTATGAGGTAAGGAATCCTGCATTACTAACAGGAGGAAACAGCCCTGTCCTCCTGAGGCCTATGGAAATAACATCCTACTTTCCTAATAAAGACACAGACTGTCTGACCACCGCCATCCTTCACAAGCGGTTACAAAGAACCGCAGCAAGGGAAGCTCTGATTGCATGTAGGGCAAAAAAATAAAAAAGAAGTCAAACCAAAATTGCCCTGAAAGTGGTGCAGCAATGAAGCAGGACCCAGAAAGGTGACAGGATCGCTATATCTCCATTCCTGGGCATTGTCAGTGCTTTCTTCTATGTTTCTATGAATTTTAACATTTTTACTTAGCATTTTGTCTATGTGCTTAAAAGAACACCACCGCCATAACTTTTTCATGTCTTCAGCCATGCCAGAGATGGCTTTTCCATAAGTGTCCCTCATTAATTTGCTTCACTTCACACCAGTCACAATAAAATGTGAGTTGCCTGCTTACTCTCCTTCCATTTCTCATGTGTTGCCTTTGTATGTGTGGTTGTCACAAGCACTTTCTTACTCTGAGGCTGGTTTTGGTTGAAGTTTTTGGCTTCCTAGATTGTCAAATTGTAGCCTTTAAAAAAACCCAAAAATGTTGTTTAAACTTTTCTTTGAGTCATAGAATGGTTTGGGTTGGAAGGAACCAACCTTCCAAGGGGCCATCATCTAGTCCAAAACCACGCTGATTTTCATTTGTACTTTTTGCTTCTGTTTTCTGGTTGACTCTGCTTGTGAATTTTCTGAGATTTGGGAAATCAGTGCATTTGGAGCAATGGTAAAAGCCATTTCAGGTTTGGCCTGTCCTCTCTTTGGCCAACACAGGCTGTGATCATCAGTGCTCTGCGTCATTATGAGGTCCAAAATTGTAGACCTCAGGGTCTTTAATGCACATTGTGCATTAAAATTACGTAATGAGCCTGTCCTCACCGATCGCAGGGTATGATATAGTGTAATGATGACAGATATTGACAGGTACAAGGCAGCAGTGTTTCCAGGCAGTGCGAGAAGCAGAAATCTGGTGGTGAGAGCTGGGTCGTTGGCTCTGTGTCCATCACATGTTGGCTTTCCATAACATGTGTTGCTCCACCATTTCATATCCCGAGCACGTTTCTGATTTATATTGGTGCAGTTGTGGCTCAGCTGAACTGCTGGAAAGTGCGGTGTCTTATCCAGCATCCTCTTCAGCTTAACTACCCTGTAATGAATTTACAGTGTAGACAGTACAGTCCTAGTCCCAGCTCTGGCAGATTGACACACCAATAGTGGCCCGGTTAGACCCCGTCCTTTGTAGACAAGCCAGAGCTGGAGGAGACATGTTTTGGGGAGATGACAGTGGAGTCTGCAGTGGCAGCTCAGTTTGGGCATGCTTGTCACTTTGCAGTCACCTCTCTGTGGCCCTCACCATCTTCCTCCTCGGGAACCCTGGGCAGATTTCCTACTGAAAAGGAGAGGGGAGACCAAGACTCCCTCAGCCCTGGGTTAGGCACAGTGTCAGGTGAGTTGAATGGGATGTTTTAGGACTGAAGAAAGACAGCTGGATTTGAGAGGATGTGCAGTGACAATAGCCTTTGTGAGCAGATGACGTGCCCTGCTTTGCTGATGCAGAAAGACCTACTGCCCTGCCAAAACCAGCTTTCACCTGAGAAGGTGGCTCCTGCTAGACGATTGCTGGTATCTGTTGGTTTTGCGCTACGCAAGTTCAGCTGGCTTGATGCATTGCTGCTGATTAAGGAAGAAGAGGCCCTTTGGCATCCACTGAAGGGTGGGCGAGCCTCTGAATTTGCAGGATAGATGCCAAGGTGCAGAGACTCACTCATATGGATGAGCCTGGTGTTAGACCAGGGCGACCCTGCCTTAGACATGCCTTGCTGGTCTTTGTGCATCTGCTGGATTTTGCTCCAAAACACAATAAAGAGAAAGCAATGCTATTTTTTTCCCTCACCAAGTAAGTTATAATACTAAACAGATGGGCATCCTTGAGTGGGCAGAAGGGGTTGTGTTGTCAGTGGGATGGGGTGGCTCCTACTTCCTTGGATGGTTAATGTGGAGATGGGTCTGGATGAGTGTTTCCCAGCCTGTATTGCCAGCCAGTCTTCCTGTGGGAATAATTCAGAGCTGCGTGTTGTAGCTCTGCTTGCCAGAAGAAGGGAACATTGGGGTGGCAAACGGAGGTCTGGATGAGATAGTGCCTTGCATCATTATGTAGGAGAAGTTATACTGGGGAAGTGAATTAGGGTCCTGCCATGTCTGTTCACCTACTAGGAGAACAAGATTTTTCAACTCCGTCAGTAAAACAAAGCATCTCCATCTTGGGTCAGAGTAGATGTCCAGCTCTGGTGTCCCTGTCCCTAAGGTCCCCCTGCCCCAGTCGCAGCAGTGATCAGGGTGGCTGTGGATTTGCCCACTCAAGTCCTGGAAACCCCCAGTGCTGGAGACCCCCCCCACTTCTGGTGGCCTGCCTCAGGGCTGTATGGCCCTCCCGAGGAAGAAATATTCTAAACAATATTTTAATATCCGAACTGAACCTCCCGAGTCACGATTGTTATTTTGAAAAGGTCTCTCCTGGGTCAAGCTGCCCATCCTGAAATCACTTGCTTTTCTCGTTTTATGGGATGAGTTGAGTCACTGCTCTTGTTTTATGGGATGAGATACCTTTTGCTTACCTGGCCATGGGCTGTGTTTTCCCTTCATTCCTTTCAGCCTTTTCTTAAGGAAATTGCATCTTTCTGGGAATGGCCAGGTTCAGGGTTTAAACTATGTCTTTGGTCTTTGTTCTCTTCTTACTCTGCCCCAAAAGTTGGTGCTACATGAGTATCATTTCCCCAGTGGTGATGATCCCATTTGGCCATGGATCCCTGCTGCCCCAGCGATCCTATCCTGGAGTCTGGGGAATGAAGCACCTGGGAGAAGGTGGGCGAGGAGCTAATCCATGAGTTGATTTATCTCTAAGGCACGGCTCATTACATTTCTGCTGTGCACAAACTAGAAGTGTCTGCAGATATCCAGAATACCTTGCAGGAGCAATGCTAAACTAAACACCGGAGTGCTTCAGAGTTTCTCTTTCTTTGCAGTAATAATTTGCAATCATATCCCAGCTTCACAAAGGACCTGGGTCAGATGGGGGTGAATTATTTGCGGACAACAGAGCTGCCTTCTCCTGCACGCCAACGGCATCTCACAAGTGGAGGGTGTGGCAGGAGAGGCCGTGGCTGTGAAAGATGTCCAGATGTGGGAGCAGGCTCATCCCTGACCTGGAAATGCTCCCTCCATCCCCACTCCCACCTGGCACACCGGTCCCTTCCCATCGACCACAGCGGGGTTTTTAACAGCCGTTTCCCTGTGAAATCATAGAATCATAGAATCATAGGGTTGGAAGGGACCTCTGGAGATCATCTAGTCCAACCCCCCTGCCAGAGCAGGGCCACCTAGAGCAGGTTACACAGGAACGCGTCCAGGCGGGTTTTGAATGTCTCCAGAGATGGAGACTCAACTACCTCTCTGGGCAGCTTGTTCCAGTGCTCTGCCACCCTCAAAGTAAAGAAGTTCCTCCTCATGTTGAGATGGAACTTCCTACACTCAAGTTTGTACCCATTACCTCTTGTCCTATTGCCGGGCACCATTGAAAAGAGCCTGGCCCCATCCTCCTGACACCCACCCTTTAAGTATTTGTAAGCATTAATAAGGTCACCCCTCAGCCGTCTCTTTTCCAGACTAAACAGACCCAATTCCCTCAGCCTTTCCTCATAAGAGAGGTGTTCCAGTCCCCTAATCATCTTGGTAGCCCTATGCTGCACCCTCTCCAGCAGTTCCCTGTCCTTCTTGAGCTGGGGAGCCCAGAACTGGACACAGTACTCCAGGTGTGGCCTCACCAAGGCAGAGTAGAGGGGGAGGATGACCTCCCTCGACCTGCTGGCCACACTCTTCTTGATGCACCCCAGGATGCCATTGGCCTTCTTGGCCACAAGGGCACATTGCTGGCTCATGGTCATCCTGTTGTCCACCAGGACTCCCAGGTCTCTTTCCACCGAGCTGCTCTCCAGCAGGTCAGCCCCCAACCTGTACTGGTGCAGGGGGTTATTCCTCCCCAGGTGCAGCACCCTACACTTGCCCTTATTGAATTTCATAAGGTTTCTCTCCGCCCAACTCTCCAGCCTGTCCAGGTCTCTCTGTATGGCGGCACAGCCTTCTGGTGTGTCAGCCACCCCCCCCAGCTTTGTGTCATCAGCAAACTTGCTGAGGGTGCTCTCTATCCCCTCATCCAAGTCGTTGATGAATATATTGAAGAGGACTGGGCCCAGTACTGACCCCTGGGGAACACCACTCGTCACTGATCTCCAACTGGACTCTGTGCCCCTAACCACGACCCTCTGAGCTCTGTCTTTCAACCAGTTTTCTATCCACCTTACTGTCCATTCATCTAACCCACTCTTCCTAAGCTTCCCTATGAGGATGCTGTGGGAGACCGTGTCGAACGCCTTGCTGAAGTCAAGGTAGACCACATCTACCGCTCTCCCCTCATCTATCCATCCAGTCACACCTTCATAGAAGGCTATCAGATTAGTCAGGCATGATTTCCCCTTGGTGAATCCATGCTGAGTGCTTCTGATAGCCCTCTTTTCCTCCACATGCCTTGAGATGACGCCCAGAACAAGCTGTTCCATCATCTTTCCAGGGATGGAGGTGAGGCTGACCGGCCTGTAGTTCCCCGGGTCCTCCTTCTTGCCCTTTTTGAAGACTGGAGTGACATTGGCTTTCCTCCAATCTTCAGGCACCTCGCCTGTTCTCCAGGACCTTTCAAAGATGGTGGAGAGCGGCCCAGCAATGACTTCCGCCAGCTCCCTCAGCATCTCGGGTGCATCCCGTCAGGGCCCATAGACTTGTGAATATCTAATTTGCCTAACTGGTCCCTCACTTGATCCTCCTCAACCCAGGGAAAGTCTTCCTCTTGCCCTGTTACTTTCTCCAAGGCCTGGGACTCCTGGGGGCTCGGCCGGGTAGTAAAGACCGACGCAAAGGCGGCATTCAATAACTCCGCCTTCTCTGCATCCTTCGTCACCATGGCTCCTGTCTCATTCAACAGCGGGCCCACAACTTCTCTGGTCTTCCTTTTGCCGCCAATATACTTGAAGAAGCCCTTCCTGTTGAGCTTGACATCCCTTGCCAGGTTTAGTTCCAAGGCGGCCTTGGCTTTCCTTGTTTCAGAAAGATTGCTGGCTGTGAAATACAAATGATATGTACTAAATGCTGTGTAATGGATTCCACTTGCAACGTTTCGTGACTGTGTGTTTCTAATAAAAGCGTCCGGGAGCGAGGCGAAGGCTTGCCGGCTGGCGGGGGGTCAGGATGCTGGGGAGTGCTGGGTCCTGCAGCCAGCGTGCGTGGTCCCCATGGGGCTTATGGGCAGCTGGGATAGCTCTTGTAAGATGAAACAGCCAGCTACGAAACCCCACAGAGAACGTGTAGCAAGGAAAAAGAGCTCACAGCGGTGCTCTTCAAGGGAGGTTGTCCATTTTCTGCTCTGCCGGTGCAGATGTGGCGTGAAGATGTGGGGTTTGGGGGAACGGGGCAGCAGCAGGACTTGCTTTGCATTATCATGGGACACAAAGCTACCCCTGAGGACATACCCTCTTGCTCAGGCTGGCTGTAACGATGGGCAGATCATGGGGATCTGTGCTACACAGTGCTTCAGCATGCAGAAAAGCACGTGGGCAGCACTTGGTGCTTTCAAACTGGGGAATGGATGAGTCACCCTAAGAGTTGTTGCAGAGGGAACCAGGGGTTTCAAGCCATTTATGTGCAATTCAGCAACATTAGGAGTATGGGGGGGTTCCCATGGTGCTACAGCAAGAAATGGATTTACCCGCATATACTGAAGGGGCTCAAAATTGGCTGGTCACAGGAAAATACTCTAAATGGGTGATCACCACTTTTGGGGCAGCATTGCTAATGAGATCCACATCTACAGCACATACTGGCGTTGGGAGAGGAATGAAGACTGGAGAGGATGGGTTGGTTGTACCTGAGACAATTTGGTGCATCATGAGAACGAAGGTGGGTCTGAGTGTGGCCCTGGTGTATCTGGGAGGAGAAAGTGTGGTCCACGGCTATGGGAGAGGAGATGCTCACCGTGAAATCTCTGGTCCTGAAAACACCTTTGAAATGCATCTCCCTGGAGTGAAAGAGCTAATCAGGTCCTCGCTTGGTGAGCCAGGACATACCAGTTTATCCTTTCCTTGTGATGATGGGTCCTGGATGCTGGATCCATTTTTGGTGTCCGCAGCCCAAGGAGAATCAAAATAAAAATAAACCAGATACAGTCATGACTCAAGGTGTGGAAAATGTGGCCATTGTTTGCTTTATCCAGCAGATTAAGGAGTGTCTTCTGCCTCGTCTGCTCATACCGGCCTGGAGGAAGGCTTGTTAATCGTGAAGGTCTGCTTAATTTAGCAGGGCAGGACTCTGTGGCTTGGAAGCTAGACCAATTCAGGCTGGTAGAGGAGCATGTTTTTAATAACGTGTCTAATTAACTGTGCAGCAGCTCACCTAGGGATGTAGTCAATTCGCTATTGCTCGTAATCTGTAGATCAAAGGTGACTGATTTCTCATAAACCCCTTTTGACCCCCGGGGCTCTTCCCTCCAGCTAATAGCCCTCTGTCTCCAGCCATCCTCGGGCATGTGCTGGGCGGGAGGGATGGCCGGCCCGCCTGGCCAGGCTGTTTGCTGGCTTAGAAATGTGTGAACTTGCATTCGGCTGCAGTGGTTGCCAATCGTAGAATCATAGAACCATAGAATTACAGAATCATAGACTGTGTTGGGATGGAAGGGACCTTTAAAGGCCGTCTAGTCCAACCCCCCTGCAGTCAGCAGGCACATCTCTTCAACTACATCAGGTTGCTCAGAGCCTCATCCAGCCTGGCCTTGAATGTCTCCAGGGATGGGGCCTCCACCACCTCTCTGGGCAACCTGGGCCAGTGTCTCAGTACCCTCAGAGTAAAGAACTTCTTCCTAATGTCTCATCTAAACCTGCCCTGGTCTAGTTTAAACCATTGCCCCTCGTCCTATGGCTACATGACCTTGCAAACAGCCCCTCCCCAGCTTTCCTGTAGGCCCCCTTCAGGGACTGGAAGGGGCTCTAAGGTCTCCCCGGAGCCTTCTCTTCTTCAGGCTGAACAGCCCCAGCTCTCTCAGCCTGTCCTCACAGCAGAGGGGCTCCAGCCCTCTGATCATCTTCGTGGCCTCCTCTGGCCCCGCTCCAACAGGTCCATGTCCTTCTTGTGCTGAGGGCTCCAGAGCTGGACGCAGTACTCCAGATGGGGTCTCACCAGAGCAGAGCAGAGGGGCAGAATCACCTCTCTGGATCTGCTGGACACGGTTCTTTTGATGCAGCCCAGGATGCAGTTGGCCTTCTGGGCTGCAAGCGCGCATTGTTGGCTCATGTCCAGCTTTTCATCCACCAGTACCCCCAAGTCCTTTTCCACAGGGCTGCTCTCTATCACATCATCCCCCAGCCTGTATTGATAACAAGGGTTGTCCCGACCCAAGTGTAGGACCTTGCATTTGGGGTCGTGCTAAAGCTCTGCTCCCACTGCCCGATGCAGGGCTGGCTCTGCTCACCCCATCCTCCGTGGGTACCACGGAGCAAACATCTCCCTGATAGTACACATCTTGCAGAAGCTTCAGTTTCAAGGGATACGCTAATAAATGCAAAGATGCCTGGACACAAGGTGCTTGTCAGGGGTACCCTGCTGCACGTGGGCATCTCCCAGCTGCAGGCATCATGGCCACCGTGGCATCGGCTGGCACTTACCCTGAGCTGGCCAAGATCCCTCCCCACAAGCACAAACTGGGGCTGGGGAGGGCTTTTCATCGTGGGAAATTTAACAGGAATATTGGATGCTTCCTTCTGAAAGACATGCCCTTATCTAAATAAACCTGGGGAAATCCTTCGGCCGGCACTGGGCAGTGTCAGACCAGATGTTCGCGCTTCACCCGTCTGACCTCTGGATCGATGGAGCCGCGAACTACCCTTTGTTCGCCTGCCCTTGTGGTTGGATGCCCGCTGCCATGTCTGCGACAATGGGCCCGGCTGCAGACAGCCACCGGCTGCAGGGCTCGGGTGGGGGTCCCCTCTGCCCCCAGGCTGGTGGGGGTGTCTGCACCCAGGGTGCTTTGCTGCCCCCTCCCCTGCAGCAAAAAGGGGTGGAAGCCGTTTTGTTCATGGATTTGGTTTGTGGGTGCTCAGTGTTGTGTTTTCTTTTTTTTTTTAGGGGGGCGGCCAAGGCAGGCGCTCCCCCCGAGCACTGAATGAGTGTTTGCAAGCCTTGCGCCATCCCTGTAGAACCATCAGGGCTCTGCTCCCGAGCATGTCACTGCATGCTCTGCCCTGTGCCAGGTGCCACCTTAGAGGACCCATGTATTTGGTCGAACCGTCTGCGTGCTCCCTCCTGTCACCGGTGCCTCTGCCATGCAATATTTCACTTTTGGGGGCTTTTTTACTGGAGTCACCCTGTTGACAAATGTGTGGTATCTGAAGGAAAAAAAGTTATCAGAGATAAAAGGCCCTGAAGGTCCGATCGTCTTCTTTCACACTTGCCCAGCTCCTCTGTGGTGGAAACCAGATGGGTATCGGCAGCTGTCCCCTCCCCGGCTGGCATGGCTGTCCCCAGCCTCCCCCCATTCCTCCCTGGCTTCTTTCCCAGGCTCCCTGGTGCTCCCTTTGCTCCTTGCAGACTTTCCCTGGGGATCAGTCCCAGCCTGGGGACATCATGGCACGGGGACAGGTGGGTGTGCAAGGCCGGTGAGGCCGGGCTTGGCACTGCCCTGGTGTGATACAGGAAATATTATAATTTACTTTTGCCCGTTCTTGGAGCAGGGCAGCTTTTAGGATGTTCTCACCAAGTTTTTTAAATCCACGTCCCGTGAGTCGGAACTGCGTCAAGAGTTAATTATTTTCTCCGAGATGGAGTAAACAAAGGCTCAGCCAACGGATTTTTATGCATCTATAAACCCCCAGCAGTGTGAGTGGATAGACGGGCCCGGTGGCCCTGTGCATCCCGCCGGCGTCTCTGCCGCGGGCGGCTGTGCCGAGGCAGCCGGCCCCGGCCCCTCTGCTCCAGGCAGGACAAATCAAGAGACACGGAGGAGTGCTGCATCCTCCGTGGGCGGGAAAGGTACCTCCTGTAAATCAAGGAGGTATTTTTCACTCCAAGGACATGTTTTCCACTGCCTGTTTTCCATTGCTGGGGTGCCGTGCGACCAGTCCTCCCCTTCGCTGCCCACCGGAATGTGGGTTTTGGGGAGACTTGCCTTGTGCATTTGGGAGGAGCAGCTTGGAGGGCAGTGTTCGTGCTCCAGGTGTTCTCGGTGAGCAGCCAGGTATGTGTTACGGCAAGAGGGACTTACTGAAGCCAGCAGAGCCTGGCGGCGTTTGCAGGGGAGGGTTTCCAGCGGGATGGGAAGAGCCCTGGTGCCCTGCGAGGCTGCCCACAGTGGCAGTCCGTCGCCCATGGGACTGTTGCTCTTGCTGCATCAGCCATGCTGCCCCGTGGATGGTGAGAGGCATTGGACACCTCTCCCACAGGCAGGCTCTGTATCCACTGAGATCAAATCAGCTGGATTTGCGCCCGTTTCCTAGTTTGGAGGAGCAGTGCTGCTGCTGAGCACTGGGCTGTGCTCACCCTCTGTTTGAAAGCCACTCACCTTGGGGAGAGGCAGCCAGAGGGTCATGGATGGGCTGTGGTGGCATTGCAGCCTCTGGGCTCTCTCTATGGCACCGGTAGCTTGACAAGCTTGCCAGGGCATGCCATGGTCCCAGGTGCTCTAGAGGAGACGCGCCGGCCACGCACAAAGCTGTGCGTGCAAGCTCGCACTCTGCCTGGCAGCCAAGTCTGGTCCTGAGGACATGTATGTGGCCATCCTCAGCCCAGGCTGCACGCGTGCCCGCCAAGGTGTGCTGCTCACCATGGGTACTCTGTGCATCACAGAGCCAGCAGCCCATCTGCTACAGGTCACCAACAGCGGCGCAGGGTGCTGGTGGTTTCCCGTGGCTCAGCCATCGTGGCCAGTGGCTGGCCCAGCCTCTTGCATGGTGGCAGCAAGACCTGCCGGGATGCCCTCTCAGGGGGCTGCATCTCCTGAAAGAGCTTCACAGGTGGGTGAGGAGAGGGGTGCTGTGATGACAGAGGACTGAGCACAGTGTTGGGAAGTGGGAGAAGAGCAGAGCCCTCTTCTTTTAGTGCTCCTGGGTGCATCCCTGGGTTCTCAAGCACGTCTCGTAAGTTAGACTCCCTCCCTGAGCAGGAGATGGTACTTGAGCCCTCCATAGATCCCTTCGCGTCACACTTGTGGGATTCAAGGATCATCAGGAATGCAGCAGCAAGGGGAGGATGAACTTGCTGCTCCCTCACATGTTTTCCTCCTGCAGACATTGATTTATAAAGGCTGCTTCATGCTGAGTAGGGAATTTGGGGGATGGTGCATTCCCTGCACAAGACTTTTCTCCTGATTTCCCGTATCAAGGCTGAGGACGCTGTCAGGTATCGCCTCGGTCACCCTATACACTAAATTTTGGAAGTGTGGTACATTTATGAGTCTCAGGCAACAAGGCCTAAACCCTGCAAAGCTGTAGGTATTTGTCTGTGTATCCTTTGGTGCTCGGAGGATGCAGAGCTGCTCTCTTCTTGGCAGGGTAGTTTTGCACATGGGAGGGGAGCAGGGGTGCAGCCGGTGGATCCTTCCCCAACGTGCACCCACACAAAGAGCACTGGAGGTCTGGGGTGGCAGGGAGGGGGTGCAGGCACAGCAGGTCCCAAGGACTCGTCTTCTCCACAAGGTCCACAGGTGCCTGTAGGCGAGTTTGCTGCTGGCTGCGTGTCTCTGGCTTTGCACGGGCAGTGCCAGCCGTCATGGTGTCACTTCAGTGTCATGTGCTGGAGGGGTGCGGGGGTGCTTATCAGCGCCAAGAAGCCAAATCCATGCTTTGCGAGGGGACAGGGTGCTCCAGCCTCACTGATTTCCCCAGCCTCTCCTGAGGGAGATGGTGGGTAGGGCTCCCTGCCTCAGTTTCCCTACCAGCCACTGGAGAAGAGCATTACCTCCTCACTGCAGTAGCACGGTGGCAGTGGTCTGTCCTTCCCCACCTCGACTGCTGCCCATAGGACACTCCTGATGGCTCATGCTTGCCGTCCCACAGCGCACAGGAGCTGTCAGCATCTGTGCTGGCTGGGGCTGGCACCAGCCGTGCAGAGCGTTGCAGAGGAGCCACAAGTTCATGGCCAAGTCTAGCCAACGTCCACAACCGCTCTTCTCCTCAAAGCTTGCTCAGGGGGTGTCCCCATTGCTGCACCTCCTTGACAAAGCATCTGACGTAACAGCGCAGCGTGGGGCTGAACTGCCTGGGTTTTGGCCTGGAGAGCTCTCGGCACTGGATCCGCCCTCCCCGGTGCTCGCAGTGTTGTCCTACACCCCGGCTGCTCAGCTGACGCCCTGGGCATCTCTCTGGTTTGACTTCTGCCAAGGTGTTGGCTGAGTTGTCTGGGCGACTGCTGCGGGTTTTGCAGAGCCGACGGGTTGTTCCTCCTCCCGGGGTTTGGTGATTGTGTCTGGGGGGCCAGGACAGATCCTGGAGTGGTACTTGTAGAGCCACTGTGGCCTCTCCGCAGACAGCACCTGGACCGTGTACTTTAGGCATCCTGCTGGTCCAGGAAGGGTTTGCTGAGCAGCTGGAAATCTCTGCATCGCTTCGCAGTGGGTCCCCAGGGTGCTGGGGCATCTCCATCCCCGGAGGTCTCCCAGGCCCAACTAGGCAAAGCCCCAGCTGCCCCAGTCTTGTGGGTGGGGATGGGGTTTGACCAAGATCTGGACCAAGATCTTCTGTCTCTGGAGACATTCCAAACCTGCCTGGACGCGTTCCCGTGCAACCTGCTCTGGGTGACCCTGCTCTGGCAGGGGGTTGGACTAGGTCATCTCCGGAGGTCCCCTCCAACCCTACCATTCTGTGATTCTGTGATTCTGTGAAGATGCCCAAGCTCCTTTCCACCAGCCCTGTGGGATGCTACAAAATATTGACCATCCTCAGACTGCACCGTCCCTGCTTGGTGCACAGCAAAAAGTGTTGGAAGGGGTGAGGAGAGCTGTTGGTCCTGGGGCTGTCCTCGCCCCGCAGGTCTGTAGGGGCTTTGCTGACCACGTGAAGGAGCAAATAGTTGTCTTGGGGATGATGCTGCTATCAGGGAACAACTCTAAAGCTGCTAACATGGACCCAACACCATGACACCGTGCATCCCTCACTCCTGGATGTGTGAGCAGCCGCCCGGGGTGGTGGGATGCTGCCAGAGAGGGGTCTCAGGGCTGTCCGTGGCTCTTGTATTCCCTGGTCACTGCTGGTCCCCAGCCTGGAGCTGCCATGTCTGCTTGTCCCTCCTGGCTTTGCCCTTGTTTTTGCCTGGTGCATTGGGGCGTCTGCCTTTGCTGCCTGACTTCACCCTTGAGCATCCCCATGGACTCGCCTTTCCACAGCTCTGGTTGTGTTTGCTTTTGGTGTCTTTAAAGATTCCTCTTTTTCTCTCCTTTACGTTTGCTGGCAGTCGATTTTTTCATTGATACATCCTTTCGCAACTGTCTGCATCTTAAAACTGCTAATTTACTGCTGCCAGCTTCCCCCGGTTTTAATTTATACAATGCGTTTATTTTTACTGCAATTTTTTTCTTTTATTCAAAGCCAAGATAATTTTTAGCTAAAGACGCCTTTCTTTATGATCGCAGATTTATGAGATTTTGGCAAAGCCTTCTTAAGCTAGATGTAATTACTCTTCATTGGTTTTGTTTACATTTCCCCCCTAATCAATTTTTGCTAATAACCCCTTTCAACTTTTGGAAATTGCCCCTTTTCCACATCCAGGTGTGTTTCTTTTTGGTGGGTGCAAAAATCTTTTCCCCCATACCAGTAACCAGGTTATGGTTGTCTGCACCTGTGCAACTGCTCGGTTCGTAGATGCCCTCATCTTCAGATGACAAAATGAGGTTTGGTCAGCGGTTACCCACATTGACTGTATTAGTTTTGTGATGTAAACGAGCCTCCACAAGCATATCTCCAGGACCTCATCCCATGGCAGCCAGTGTGTGCTCTCCTCCAGCCCCGTGAGCAGCAGAGATGATTCATAAGCTGCTACCACCTTCTCCAGGCTGGTCTGCAGACCTGTAGATACGACCTGGCATGGACATTCCCCACTCCTGTGCCAGTCTGTGCTCCCCCAGCTCCTCGCTGCAGCCCTTGCAGGTGGTGGCAGCTCTGCTGCAGCACAGATGCAAGTCATCCCTGAGATTTCAGCCTTGGAGGGGCTTCTCTCTCCTCGTGGTCCCAAAGCCCATCTCCTGCCTGCTTAGGGGATGCTCTTTCCCAATGGAGGACAGCTGGCTGGCTCCTGCTTGATGGGCAGTGCTGTGATGGATGGATGGAGCACATCCCTCTCCTGGGCAGGGCCACCAGCAAGCACGAGCCTCGCAGCATCCACTGGTGGAGCATCCCCTTGGTTCAACCCGCTGCCTGGGGAGGTTCTATTAGTGTGTAATGAATTACCTGGGAGCGAAAGAGGAAGCCCTCTCTGTGGTGAGGTATTGAAGGTGGGGTTTTCCCAAGGAAGGAAATGTTTGCAGCTCACTAAAAATACCCACTGCCCGCAGCTGCTGGCTCTGCGGTGGCTTTATCTGCAGCACGGTGGAGGAGGGTGGAGGGGATGCAGGGTTTGTGTTCCTGGTGTGGCTGCGAGCGAAGCCCTGGAGATACCAAAGGCACGGTGTCGGAGAGATGCTCTGGCCTCAGGAGCTGCTTGGAAGGAAGGTAAACTCCTTGTAGGGATTTTGGGATTTCCTGTGTCTGTCCTGGGGTGAAGCTTCCCATGGCCAGGAGCCTGATTCGGAGCCACCCATGGCCACGGCCAGCCCAGGGCACGGGGCATCCCTGCGCAGCTTGGCAAAAACAAGCCTGCAGCTGGCCCTGTGGTTCCTCCCAAGCCGTTCCTGCTTGGAGCTGCCAACCAGAAGGAAATTTACAGACTGTCAGTAAAAACAGTGAAAAGCAGGAATACTTGGCTGTCAGGTAGATGCTCAGAGCCAGGCGTGTGCGGCAGAGGGCATCCCCTGCCTGCGCGGCAGCAGTGGGGTGTGAGAGGGGGTCGGGGGCTCTGCGTGGCAGCCCCAGCAGTGCCGGAGGAGCAGAAGCATCCGCAGGCACCAGTGTTTTGGTGCCCGGGTGCATGTGGCGCAAGTCAAGGGGTACTTGATGCTCACTGGTTGCT
Source organism: Dromas ardeola (assembly GCA_013398915.1). Lineage (NCBI taxonomy): Eukaryota > Metazoa > Chordata > Aves > Charadriiformes > Dromadidae > Dromas > Dromas ardeola. The sequence goes on from VYZM01005145.1 coordinate 525,988, forward strand.
GGGGGACTCCCCAGCCCGGTGCGCTAGGGCTGGCGCAGCCTGTCCTTGTCCCCGCCTGTCCCTGCGCTGCCGTCATCTCCCTGAAGCCACCCTGATCTCTGACATGACCTTGTTGCAGGGGACTGGCTGGAGCCAGGGATGCTCGGAGAAGCCGTCCAGGCTGCTGACAGGGGCTGGCTCTGGTTAGGGGGAGTCCACCAGTGCAGCCCCCCAGCCCTGGGCAGCAGCTTTGAGCATCCCTCCGCTCCAGGCTGTTCCCCGCGTTGCTTTGCAAAGACCCGGTCATGGAAGAAGTTAACTTGGTTAATATGGAATGCTTGGCTAGTCCTGTTCTTTAATTCTCTTTGCTGGACCCTGGTCCTGCTTCCCTTTGCCTTTGCCCCCACTGTGCTGGTGGCTCTGTGTGGCCCTGCCTTTATGAGCCAGGCACAGGGCTGTGCGGCGCAGCTGCGCGTCGCTGCGTGGCAGTGGGGCTTTTGCTGGAGCTTTGGCTGTGTTTGGAGATAATATCTTTCCCCCATAAATGTTATTACCCTGTATATGTTCAGGCTGGGGGGGGAGGGGTCACCATCTGTGTTTTCCAATAAAAGCAAATTAAAATTGAAGCCCATTAAGGATAGCTCAATTGGGATGCTGAGCAGGGCTCCGGAGCCTGCTGGGAACAAGTTGCTTGCAGCCCGCGCCACCATGCAGGGTGACAAAACCTCATTTAGTGCCAGCAGTGCAGGGAGGTGGGATGGGAGCTCGCTGCACACACTGTCCCCGCTCTGGATGGGGGTGGCCAGTGGCACTGGCCCCAGGGATAAGGGGAGACAGAGCTGGCCAAAACCCTGTGCCCTGGGCTCATGTTGCTGCTCCTGGTCCCCTCAATGCTCATCACATCGGATGATGGGCATGGGTTAGTGGGTAAAAGGGATGGATGTCCCAAGCCCAGCATGTGTTCCTTTCCTGGTGATGCTCTGCAGCCTCCAGGCTTCCCGCTGCATCCCAAATCTCCTGAGCTCGCCTGGCCCCTGTGCCCAGGGGTACAGGAGAATGGGTCTGGGAATACAAGATGCTGTATCTGGGATACAGGAGGGTTCGTCTCGGGTATTGAAGGGGACTAGGCAGTGTGGCCCTGCACCACTGGCATTACAGCTTGTGCCAGTTGGCCCTGGGGCACAGTGCTGGGAGCAGTTTTATTGTGTTATGAAGCAACTCTTTCCCCTGGATGCTGCAGCCAGGACCTGTATGGGGCATCCACAGCTGCACACCAATGGTAGTGGCTCCATGTTTGGGCTCCGCGGTGACAGCCGTATGTCCATCAGTGCCACAGGGTCAGCTCTGTATGGTGGCTGTGCCATGCTAACAGCTGGACTGGGGCAGTGTGTGGTGGAGACTGCTGGCTCCTTTGGGGCTGGAGCATCTGCAGAAGGAGCTCATGGTCATGGAGTCTCCAACCTTCTGGAGTGTTCCTGTGGCCCCTGGAGGGGAAGGGGGACCTGGAGGCTGTCGGGAGAGACATGGCCCCACTCCATCCTCCTGGGAGATGGCTCAGTGGGGAATTTAGTCTCTGCTGGGCTGTCCTGATGGGGTGGATGAGGCAGGATGCGGGTGAGGACAACACTTGCTTAACCCTGGGATTCCGTCCTGTAAGGTGTCTCACAGATGATGGGGTTGGTGCCACTGCAGGGACCGAGTCATTAGCGCTGACAGTAGCAATGGCTGTTAAACGTCTGCGTCTGTGTCTTCTCTCTGTGGCTACCACGTTCCTGGCAGCAGCAGGAGAGCCCCTGCTTGCTGGCATTTAGCATCTGCATTGTCTCTTCCCAGCAACCTGCCCTCGTCTGAACTCGGACCACCTACAAGTCCCGGCTCCTTTTGGGACAGATGCTGCCAGCAAGGACCACGGGTGCCTGGTGCTGCTGGAGCAGCTTTCTGGGGTCTCTGGTGGGCCTGTCAGGTTTCTGCTGGCCTCGGGGCAGACAGTGTCGGGAAACCGGGGCAGGAGGGGATGCATCTGCAGCGATGACTGGGGGCAGTGTGGCAGCCGGACGGAGCATAGTCCTCCCTTGCATCCAGCCTAATCTGCTTCTTTGGCAGAGGTCCCAGGCTGAAAGATCACAAAATCTGAATTCCCAGCCCCTGGTCCCTCTCAGCTGAGAGGCAGAGCTGTGCCGTACCGCTCACGGCCGGGCAGATGAGAGGGGAAATCCTTACCGTTTGTCTTTCTGGCAGTGACGGCGTCTGGACGGGCCGATGGTCAGCTGGGTGCTTAAAAAACAGGACACATGCCTGGATGACTTGCAGGACCCCTGGGGATGTTGTGTTGATCTTCCCCCTTGGTTTTGAGCTTTCCAGCAGACAGCACCATGCGGGGCAACACCTGCAACGGCCGACGGCTTCGGAGGAGGGAGAAGAGGGGCTGGGAAGAGGAGCTGTGAAGCTGCTTCTCCCAGTGTGCTGGCTTTTGGTCACAGCCACGTTTGGCCCTGGCTCCTGCCTCACCCTGTGGCATGCCGTATGCCCAATGGCGAGATGCAGCTCTGCTCCAAGCCCTGCTTTCCTTATTTCCCAGTCAAGAAAGGAGCCAAGGGCCTCAGTGCACCCCCCCTTTCTGCAAAGCAGTGTCAGCCCTGGGTTTGGTCCCCTGGGGATGATGGGTCCAGTGCTGCACACAGTCAGACAGGGCGTGGGGGATCAGGTGAAGGGAGGGATCTAGGTGGGGATGGGGAAAGCATAGCCCAGCTCATGGCAGCCCCCCTGGCAAGGTGCAGAAAAACACAGGGCGAGTTTCCAGTGGGGCTGCTGAACTACCGTGCTAAGGGCAGGGTGTCTTGGGGACATCTTTTTTGACGCCGGTCCTGTTTCCCAGTGTCACAAGCAGCTGAGCGTCACCCAGTAGATGACCACTCGGTGCGTCCCAGCACCGTCCCCTGCTCCCCCGCCTGCTCCGGGGCTGGCTCCTGTTTCACAAGGCTTGCAGGCAGGCTTCGGTGACGTCCTGGTGAATTGAGGGGCCAGGAAGGCTCCATGGCTCCCCAGAAGTGGTGACACCTTTCCCTTGTCAGCACTGTGTGGTATCTCTGGGGTCAGGCCTCCCTGACTCAGGACTATCAGCCTTGGGGGCTGGCTGCCAGGTCAGAGGTGCTCGGGATGATGGAGATGCTGGACATCACCCTTATTCTTAGGTCTCTTGAGTCTGGCTGGACCTAATTTTCCAGGAAAAGCAGTTGAAGAACCAGGTACCTGTCTGCTGGGTTTCTTGCAGCACCAGGACTACTGGTGTGACCCAACAGGGCTGCCCTTGGGATGGCCTCTGCGGCTCTGGACACAGGGCGGGATGCCTGTGGTCCCCATCCCAGCTCAGTCAACTGCTTCTTCTTGCTCCCTATCAATCACGCTCCCTCTTGGAGTTTAAGTGGATCCCTGAGTGAAGTATCCAAAATATCCTGTAGCTGCCGGCTCACAATGCAGCGTGCTGTTCCCGCGCCAGCAGGTCGGCCGGGGGGGGATTGGGTTTCAGTTTGTTCCGCTGGCCATCAGCCAGGCAAAGCAAAACTCGGGGCTGCAGGGAAGGGCCACTGGGTTTGCTCAGCCCCTCTCGGCTCTCGCTGGCAAAAATATTATAATAAGTTTCCAGTAAAGCACAGGAGGCAGAGAGGGGCCTTTCAACTTCTGGAAGGGTAAATGGGTCTGCGGCAAGGGCTCCTTGGGGTGGGGGACAGACGGGTTTCTCATTAGCCGCCCCCCCAGCGTGGGGATGTGGTGACTCTGTCTGAGGCCGGGCTGGCAACGCAGTTTCAGGAGCACATATGCCTGCGTGGAGGAGATTGTCCCAAGCTGTGGCATCTCGGTGCGGATGCGGGTCTTGCTCCACCCAGCCGGGCTCTGGCACAGAGCCCCGCTCTGCAGCATCCCTCCAGCCTGGACTGATCTGATGAGGTGCGTTAGGTGGGCTTCCAGGTCACGTCTGGGAGGTGGTGATGAGGCACAGTCTCCCCTCCTGTGTCTGCCTTGGGATGACTTTGCTCCCAGCCCATCGGAGAGGGCTGGGCAACTCCTTTGCACGTCCAGCACTGGCCACAGCTCATGCGATCCTGGGTCAACCTAGAAGCTCGCTTCCTGCGTTAATAATATTGTACCAGGATTAAAATGCTGGCAAGTTTCCTACCCTGAGGGAGGAGCTGGCGTGAGAAGTGAAAAGGGAAGGGAAAAAGTTGTGGGTGTAAAAATGAGGGTGGAGGCTCCAGCTATCTGTGGGGCTATTTATTTGTCCAGCTGTTTCTTTATCTGGATGAGTTTGGAGCCTGTGAATGTGAAGGATTTGCCAGGACTTCTGAGAAACTCGGGGCCAGATGCTCTAAATAGGTCTAAATTGGCAAAACTCCATGGAAGTTATTTTTCCGGACACAGAGAAGTGTGTCTGCAATGTGCACAGCTCCTCTGTTAATCCCTTGCCTCTCCAGCCTCACTGCCACTGTCCCTTGGTCCTGTCACTCCCCATCCCAAGTCCCGGCCATCCCATGCTGGTGTCCTCAGTCACCGCCAGCACCCAGCGTGATCCCAGTCTTGCCTTCCCCTCTCAGTCCTGACCGGGTCAGATGGGAGAAGCTAGTGCAGTTGGGATCTCCACACCCTTCTCGCTTGTGGCTGAGCAGCAAGAAGACCACGCAGAAGCATAGGAGTCTCCCACCCAGGTCATTGGCACAGCAGATCATCAGCTTGACAGCATTTTAGCATAGCTGTTGAGCATCTGGAAGTGGTGGTATGGTGGTGATGACACATCTTTAGATGCAGAGTGCTGGAGCTGGAGCCCTGGCATGCCCTCATAGCAAGCAGCAGTGCCGGCGACGGGCCCCAGCGCTGGCAGAAAGTTGCCTATTGAAAGCATCTTCAAAGTGAAAAGGACAGGCACTTATCTCCTAACTGTCCCGTGGGGAGCAGCGCGGTTTCTGGTGGGAAGCGGGCCAGAGTTGCGTCTGCTGGTTTTGAGCAGCTGCAGATTTATTTATAATGCCGTGGGTAGCATGTGAATCTGCAGATAAACACGCGGGAGGGAAGAACACAAACAACAATATTGAGAAAATGCTGCTCCAGAGAGAGCATTTCACTGAGCTGCAGCTATCACCAGCCACCAGAGATGGGCCAGGGGCCAGACACCCACCCCTGCTTCTCCCACACGGCTTTGCTCCTGGTCGTAATCGTCATTGCTGGGGGGTTGCTCTGTCCTGGATGCCAGGGGGGTCTTTATGGGGCTGCCAAGGCACCATCCCCTCACCCTGTTATTTGGCGCTGCCAAACCGGCAGGATGGGACTGTGAAAACGTTGGCTGTGACAGCGAGCGAAGCTGCCGAGTTTGCTGGTTCAAAGCAGGCACCTTCTCCTCTCCACGGCTGGCAGGGCGCTAACAGTTGGGCTTGGGGTTGCCCGTTCAGAAATTGGTCTGTCTTTGTTGTCCACAGCCTAGGAGTTCGTCCTTTTGGGTGCCTGGAGCAGGGTTTGAGCATGGGGCAGCCCACAGGTAGGATCGGGGGACCCACTGAGTGAGATGTGGCCATGGCAGCCCACCGTGGGTCACCGTGGGCACAGAAGGGCAGTCCCGTTGGGACTGCTGCAGGTGGAGGAGCTGCCTCTGATTGATGGTGGGTTCCCATTCCTTGGGGCATATCACGCCTCATACGGGGCTTGACCTGTAGCAGAACTCTGTCTGACTGACGTCAGTACTGGGTCAGTACGGGGACCAGTGCTGTTTAACATCTTCGTTGGAGACATGGACAGGGGGATTGAGTGCACCCTCTGCAACTTCGCCGACGACACCAAGCTGTGTGTCACAGTCGATATGCTGGAGGGAAAGGATGCCATCCAGAGGGACCTGGACAGGCTTGGGAGGTGGGCCTGTGCAAACCTCATGAAGTTCAGCCAGGCCAAGTGCAAGGTCCTGCACCTGGGTCATGGCAATCCCAGGCACAAATACAGGTTGGGTGGAGAATGGCTTGAGAGCAGCCCTGAGGAGAAGGACTTGGGGGTGCTGGTGGACGAGAGGTTCAACATGAGCC
>VYZM01005145.1:532091-542827 GCA_013398915.1 Dromas ardeola
CCCTCTACTCTGCTCTGGTGAGACCCCACCTGGAGTACTGCGTCCAGCTCTGGAGTCCTCAGCACAAGAAGGACATGGACCTGTTGGAGCGGGGCCAGCGGAGGACCATGAAGATGATCAGAGGGCTGGAGCCCCTCTGCTGTGAGGACAGGCTGAGAGAGCTGGGACTGTTCAGCCTGAAGAAGAGAAGGCTCCGGGGAGACCTTATAGTGGCCTTCCAGTCCCTGAAGGGGACTTACAGGAAAGCTGGGGAGGGACTCTTTATCAGGGAGTGTAGTGATAAGACGAGGGGTAACAGCTTTAAACTGAAGGAGGGTAGATTTAGATTAGATGTTAGGAAGAAATTCTTTACTGTGGGGGTGGTGAGGCACTGGAACAGGTTGCCCAGAGAAGTTGTGGATGCCCCATCCCTGGAGGGGTTCAAGGCCAGGCTGGATGGGGCTTTGAGCAGCCAGGTCTATGGGAGGTGTCCCTGCCCATGGCAAGGGGATTGGAACTATATGATATTTAAGGTCCCTCTAACCCAAACCGTTCTATGATTCAGTGATTCTATACCTTGGTGCCTGGAGTCACCCATCCATTCAAAGATGTCCATGAGTATCGCTTTGATTATCATATCTTGATGGCCAGAGGGAACCAAGGCAACCTCTTGCCCAGTGCGTGCTCTTGCAACACATACTTCTGCAGCTCCTGGCTCACCCAGGATGGGGAAGGATGCAAACAGTGCAAGATCTGCATCTCTTGGCAATTACTCTTCAGGGGCGATTACTTCCCTGGTAAAATTGAATCTTGTTCTCCATGTGTCTTACTGGGGTCATCTCCTAGGCAAAGCTGTAACTGCAGTTTCCCTCATGGGCTAAGGAGCTTTGTTTGCTGCTCCTTTCTCCGGGTTTAGATCCTTACAGACCATGGTCAATCATCTTGCAAACTCCTCTTTGATGAGCTTCCACAGTCCCCCTGCAGCAATAAAACCCCATCCAGCTGGAGGAGGAATAGACCCTGGGTGAATTTCAGCCTTTCTCTTGCACAGCTGAGGTGGGTGGTAAGGCCTTGTCTTGCTTTCTTAAACCTTCCTGGTTTATTGGTTGCTAGTTTGGACTCAGTGCCAGCACCTTCAGGATGGGATGTCAGAGCAGGGCTTGGATGCGTCTTCATGGGGCCTTCCTCCCACCACAGTCTGCCCACTACCGCCTCTTGCTGTGGAGATCTGAGCAGGTCTGAGCCTGGGAAAGTGGCAGAGAGAAGCCCCTTCAGATGAGGGATATGTTGATTCATTGGACATCGCTCCTGATTTTGTTTGCTGGAGAAATGAATTAATGTGCTTCCTTTAGAAGTAAGAAACTTCTCAGGAATGAGACAGTGATCTTCCCTGGAGGACCACATGGCCTTCTTCACCTCAGGTGGAGGGCGAGAGGTGCTCCTGACCAGGCATATGGGCAAGATAACTCTGTGTCAGGCTGTTATTTGGGCAATAAGTTGTTTTGAAGTCATCCATCAGCAGATGGTGGAGCAAACCCACCACCGCCATTGGAACCCATCCTGGCTCACATCCATTTTTGCAGTCAGTGCGGCCAACCAGGTTCACTCTGTTTCACGAGGACCAGTTATTCACAATTTGCTGTAATTACTGCTAAGTGCTAACATACCAGCCCATCCCCAAATGGGCTTCAGATAGGGCAGCAATTTGGTAGAAAAGGTGTGCAAAAAGGGTGCATTGGGATGTTACAGCTGTGTGCACGGGGGACCACAGTGGCTTCAAGGCTCACCCTACACAAAGAAGGTTGATAAACAGGAGCCTCAAAGAAAGGAACCTGTTTTAGGGTGGAAGAATAAGGAAGCTCAGCTAATTTAGTTATCTTGGAGATGATTCATTTGCCACCCTTAAGCACCGCAAGAGGGAAAGGAGGTTTTCGATGGCAGAGTCTTTGTACAAGTAAAAGGAAATCTAATAGCTGGCAGCCGAACAGTGTAAATTCAGAATAAAATTAATGGAAGATCTTTTTTTATGAGAAGATAATTGGCAATTGGAAAAGCCTGCTTAAACCTGCAAATTTCTACTCCCTGAAAGATGTCCTTGGGCCAGCTGGGGTAGATGCATAGCTCCAAGGAGAAGTGCAATTCTTCAGCTGAGGGTAAGGGGCAGCCACGAGGGCGGTGGGCAGCGTGCTTTACAGTGATGCACCAGCCACATTCTTTCCATTGTGCTGAGTTTTCATTAAATAAAAGGCTTATTAAAGTGCAAAATGCTTCAAAATCTTATTTTTATTTGGGGAATTGTTTATACTGGTTTAGAGTATATCTTCTTTTACATTATAGTCACTGCTATTAATATACTTACTATGCACTGTCATTGATAATTAAGATAAAGTAACATTTAAGGTTTTTAAAGTAATGCAGCTTCTAGCTAGCACTGGGTGAAAAATGTTGTTTTCCTTTTAGATCAAAGTGCTATTGGTGTTTTAATGAAAAAAACAGATACTCTGATAAAATAAACACTATTATTGAACTATGTAAACAAATATTCAGTTTAAAAAGAATTTAATAAATCTGAACAACAACATTTCTGGGCTAGCTGTTTTCCAAAACTCTTCCTAGTGGGAAAATTTGAAAAGAACTATTTTTGCTTTTTACTCTTGGAATAAAACCAAATTTTGAAATCCTGGTTTCCTGTGAACTGGAAACCGCTGGCTCTAACCAGGAGTAACGAACAACCCACAGTCTGAAAATGATTTACTGCCAGAAGTAGGTGCAAGGAGCATATCTGTGCTGAAGTGCTTTTTTGGCTTGCCGGTGGGAAAAGGGGAGTTCACATGCAGTGTTGGCCAGGCTGAACAACAGCCATTTCTGCAAGCAGGCTTGTCTCTTAAATGATGGTTCTGCTCAAGGCTGAGCTTTTCTTCCTTCGTTTTGGTTCAACGCAGTGAAAGTGGAGAAGGTGGAGATGATTTCTGGGGATTCGTGGCAGGATGCTTGTTTTTTTGGTGGTGAGGAGCAACAACAGGACACGGTTACAGCCAGTAACTCTCCATCCCTGTTGTGGGCATGGGAACTGGCACTATTTTTTGCATTATAGGACGGTGGCTGGAGATCTTGACTATATTGGGGTTCTCCTGGTTGAGCAGTTGGCATCCTGAGTGCACGTGCTGAAATCTGGTGCAGATTCACATTCTCCCTAACAAGCAGAGGGATATAATTTCTTACGTGGGCATCACCTTGGCCTCAGCCACAGAATTACTGGCTGTACGCTGGCCTGTACAGTCTGTCCCACAAGCATCATGCTTTTCCCATGCCCAGCCTCATTGTGCAGAAACCTTTGGGGGTGATTTCTAAACCCCATTTCCTAAACACTTGAATGTTGTTCTGTTTTCTCAAAACATTAGCATTGTGCAAAAACCCCATGTTGCATTGAGTGTGCGACTGCAGACCTGGAGGATGGACAGTTAACCAGCTTGTGGAAACCACTCATGGAAACGTCTGTCCAATGTATTTCTGATGGGGCCATCCGTCCCGTTCCCATACTGAATGGGGAACACCTAGACACGTTAGCCCAAGTATTGGGGGACCATAACCCGAGCATCCCTTCTCATGCCAGTAGTGTGGTGTGGTTAGGTCAACCCATAAGTATTTGGTGTGGGAAGAGACTTCAGTGCTGGAAGCGTGATGAGCTGCAGAAAGGACGAGGAGGCTTTGCTGCCTGTGTGGCTTAGGGATACTTCTCCTCTGTGCTGGTTGACGGTAGCATCGACTGACCTATTTCAACCCAAATCGTCTGGAAATCCAGCTTTAACACTGGTTTAATTTTTTAGTGCTTTTAAGTCCTAAAAGTGCTGTTCCTTCCCATGTGCTACTGCATCACCAAGGGTTCTGCCTACCATGCAAAACACTGAGAAAAAAATATCCCGCTTTTGCAAAAGAAACTGGAAGGTGATGGAGGAAACTCACGCAGTCTGGGCTCCTCGTCTGCTGCAGCAGGGCTGCTCACGGGCTGTGGTACCCTCATCCTGGGTTTTGAGGAGGAAAGTCCAGCTGGGCTGGTGGGTGGAAGAGCATGTCCCCCCATGCACTGCAGGAGAGAAGGGGGCCAGGGAGCAATGGGCCGTGGATGGGGAAGCAAATGGGTGGAGGGACCGATGCTGGGCTCCTACCTGGCTGAGAGCTGGCCAGAGGGCTTGGCGCAGGCTGGGCTCGATGGCTGCAATCCTGGGCTGGCTCCGTTTCACCTCTTTGCCCTTTGCCAGCCTTAGGCCATTCACTGGACGGCCACTGACTCCTTGTTTCACCTTCCTCCTGCAGAGACGCTGATGGACTCCACAACGGCAACAGCAGAGCTGGGCTGGACGGTGCATCCTCCTTCGGGGGTAAGTTACCCTGTCACGTTATGGAGGCCTGGAGCCCAGTCTGGGGTCTCCTGCTGCACGTGAACATAGGTGGGATGGCTCAATAAAAGTCACCCACTGAAGCAAAGTGCCTTGGCAACGTGAAAAGGTCTAGTGGGAAGAGCACAAAAGAGCATGACAGTTGAGGTTTCCAGTAGTTTTCTAGGAGGTGACACTTTGAAAAACTACCCCAGTGCTGGAAGACTGTAATTCTTACCCTACTGCATCAGGCCAACGTGATGTTGGAGGAATGATGCTCTCCGTAAAGCTGGCCTGTAGCCAGTTAAAAATCACAGAGAGGGAGAAATGAAATGCCAAGGCCACTGTCGTTTGTCCCCAGTAGCTCCCTTGTTACCCCGTGGCCTGGCACCTGTAGTAGAAAAGGATGAGGGCATTGGCCTGCGAGGTTGCACCCACAGCAGCCATTTGATCAAGTCCTGAAATGACTGTCCAGCACCGCTGGCATCTCATGGAGGGACATTTGCTGGCTCAGCAGCGGCAGTCTCTCTGCTTTACTGGTGCCAAGTGTTCCCTGAGCCACATCCCAAGACCACCCAGAACAAGCTGCTTTAAAGAAGAACCTGGACAAGGCAGCGCATCTCTGCACACTTCCGCTCACGACACAAAACCAGAGCAGCCCCAGGCATCTCTGTGTCCCACGGGTTTTGCATGGCACATTGAGGTGCTTTGGAGCATCCTACCCTGCTCTGGCTGCGGTGGCCGGCATGGAGCCCCGGTGCCCGACACCCCCGACCTCGTCCCGCTTGCTTAGGTGGCCCAATCCAGCCCGGCTAAAGCCTGGAGATGCTTCCCATCCCCATGTGCAGAGGTGCTAGCTGAGGCTCCATCCTGCCCTCCATCCACCCTCCGTGGGGGCTGGATGGAGACATTTCTGTGGACCTCACCCTGGGTCTGACAGCAAGCCCTCTCCCCGAGACGACTTGGCAAAAGAAAAGAAACGTGCAAGAAAAGCCTCCACTGGGGAGATTAAACCCGGCTCCTGAGCAGCCGGGCTGCCCTGCCGTGCTGGGGCGCGGGCACTGCCGGCACCGGTCCCCCATCACCATGATAAAGCCCCGCGCCCGCCCGCAAGCCCGGCTGGCTGCCCCACCAGCGCTGGCCCGGCCGCCGAAGGGGGATGACGGGTGCACAATAGGTGGGAGCAGAGGTCAAGTCTTTTTCTCTCCTCGCCCAGCCTTTCTTGTTTGCGGTGTTTCCATATGTAAAGCATGCCTTGCTCCTGGCTCCCCAGCCTGGTGGTAATGAGGCCTGGGCCTGCTGGAAGCCGTCTCCCCGTATTATTGTGCTGCCTTCTTCTTTTGAGATCCCGGCATGTTAATTAGAGAGCGAGGAGAAAGGGAGAGGCTTCTAATTAAGCATCGAGGAAGCTCAGGGGCTGGTGCATGGGGGTGACTTTCTCTCTCAGCTAAGAAAAGGGAGCTTGGGAGCTCCCCGTTCGCTGCTGTGGGGATATGGGAGGATGATGGGGGTCCTGAGCTGGCCCCCGGGGTACTCCCCGGTCCCCCTGCCCCAGAGGGATGGAGATGCCCATCTGGAAAGTCCAGTGCAGTCCCAGTGTTGCTGGTGGGATCGCCTCCCGTCCCCACTTCCAGGCAGGTCCCTGGGGGGCACATGGCGCATGTCGTGCCCTGTACAGTGCATGTCACGGGTGCTGATGCTGCGGCACCTTCACAGCTTCTCCCAGTGTGGCCTTGTGCCCACTGGCAGGACGAGGCAGGGCATCCTACCCATGGGTAACTGGCGAAGTTGGGTGCAGCCAGGAAGACAAAAGCTGCTGGATGCTTCTCCTGTTTATTATCTCTTTGGTGAGCCAATAGCCCAAACAATTCCTTTTTCCTTGCTGTGGAGTTCCCATGCTGCTCGTAGGTGTCCCCGTGTCCTGCCTCCACCACCTACGGTTCATCCCCAGGCTGGAGACACTCTCCTTCCAGCACGTCCCGCTCCTGCCAGGCTGGGCTGAGTTCCTCAGGCTCGTGTCCTGAGCCCTCCCTGGGGGCCGTGCAGGTGTGGATGGGGACAGGGCAGTACTAGGCACCCCTGGGTCTCGGTGTCTGACACGCTATTGTGGAGTGGGTGTCAGGTGAGCTCCAGGCCAGGGAGAGCCACCTCAGAGGCAGGGCAGGGGAAGGAATTGCTTCTCTGTGCCTTTGTCCTTGATTGCTTCACTCCCCCTCCCAACTGGTGCCCTAAAAAATGGGGAGATCCTGCAATTTTCCACTACCAGACTAAATTTATCTCTGGAAAATAATGCAAATGCTCCCCCTGCGTTTTGGAAGGGTGCTCTCCGCCTCCCCCAGCGATGGCAGCAGGTTTGCAGCCACTGCCAATCAGAAGTGGTTGGAGCGTTTGGGGATTTTCCCTGACAGCCTTCAGTTGGGCTGTTAGCCTTGATGTGCGAGGAGCAATCTGTCTCCCATCTTGTGAGCCTCCCTCCACAGTCCTGGATGCCCTTGTGAGGCTGTTTGCAGGCCGAGGGGCTGGGGATGCTCTGCTCCTTCAGGGTTTTCCCTGTGGACCTCAGTCCAGGAGCTGGTGCTGGATCCGGACTGTGCTGCTGCCCTGCCCTGGCTGTCGCGATCCCTCACCCAGGGCAGGGTTGTGCTCAGGGTTTCACGTCTGTGGGAAACAGCTCAGCTTCCACTTGAGCAGGTTTCTGAACAAGTTCATGAGAAGCCGTTCCAGCTGGCTGGGACTGTGTCACACGCTAGCTGGACCCTGGTCCCTACTGCCAGCATCACGAGGGTGCTGCGGGTGGCGAGGGGGCAGCTCAGGGAGATGCTCTGCCCTCCAGAAAGGTCTGGGCTGGGGCAGATGCTCTCATGACCTGGGTGAAAGTTTCTTGTCCCACAAGGACCCTTTCCCATCTGTGGTCACTGCAAAGGAGTGGTGGCTGGTTACAGGCTGCAGCTCTGCCCTTGCCTGGTGCATTACCACCCTGAAGTCTCCCCATCCTACAAAGGATGGAGACAACAACAAGGGCTGAAGGATTTGAAAAAAAAAAACGGCCTGGGGAAAGGGCAGGGAGCTGGACAGGGCCAGGAGGTGTCACAGAAGCCCCGAGCTCTGCAGAGGCTCCTCCAGAGCTGGCAGAGTCAGCTGTTAGTTGGCTGGGGGGAGCTGGGCTGAGCTTCCCATGGGGAAATATGTCAGCTCCAAGCTGTCTTGCTGAGAAGGATGTTATTGTCATGCCACAGCTCATAGGACATCCCATAGATTCAGTTTAGGACAGCTGGGGCTGGGACCTGTGCACACCTGCAGGAGGGATCCCGAAGCATGCTGGCCTTTGAAGGGGCGGGGATGAGGGCTACCAGCGGGATCTAGCTCAGCATCTCCCTTTCTGGGTACACAACGGGGTCAGCTAGGCTCCTATAAACCTTCTCTCCTGCGTCTGGGGAGAGGTCGCTGGCTACTGGCCCATTGCACAGCCAGCCACCCGCACCGGTGCTTGGGCTGCAGCCGGCAAGGAGTTTTTATGGCCACGTTACGCACTCCTGAGAAAGCAGGTCCTGTCTACCATGACTGTAACTGTAGTGGCACCAGTGGGAATACATCTGCTAAAGGCATCGTGTTACTTTGCCAGGAGAGTCTGCCGTGCGGTGCAGGACACAGGCAGGAGCCCCTGATAAAGACATTACTGCCCACAGAGGAGGTGCATGGCCCCACCATGCCCTGCCACCCAGCAGTGATGCTGTGCCATAAATGCAGGCACGGAGCATGGTGCTGCTGGCAGCGAGGTGGCCTCGAGCTCTGCTGAGGGCTTGGGCCACCTTGTCCCCGCGGAGCAGAGCCTGCCCAGTGTTGCAGGGTGGGTCAAGCCGTGCTGAAGCAGGATGGAGGAGTGTAGGTAGGGGGTGGTTGCAGGGGTTGCTGGAGCTGTGGCAGGGCAAGGTGCTGGGCACTGATGGGGCTGACAGTATGATGGGGTGGGTGCGGTGTGGGGCGGCTGGGAGAGCCTGCCCGCTTGGCATGTGGTAGGGTTCGGAAGAGGCGAGGTGGGTGGGGATCAGTTCGGTGCAGCCTCTTGATTTTCCGTGTCCTGTCCACAGTGGGAAGAGGTGAGTGGGTACGATGAGAACATGAACACGATTCGCACCTACCAGGTGTGCAACGTCTTTGAATCCAGCCAAAACAACTGGCTCCGGACCAAGTACATCCGGAGGCGAGGAGCACACCGCATCCACGTGGAGATGAAATTTTCTGTCCGGGACTGCAGCAGCATCCCTAATGTACCAGGCTCCTGTAAGGAGACTTTTAACCTCTACTATTTCGAGTCGGACTTTGACTCGGCCACCAAGACTTTTCCTAATTGGATGGAGAATCCTTGGATGAAGGTGGACACGATTGCTGCTGACGAGAGCTTCTCGCAGGTGGACCTAGGTGGACGGGTGATGAAGATTAACACTGAGGTGCGCAGTTTTGGGCCTGTGTCCAAGAATGGTTTCTACCTGGCCTTCCAGGACTACGGAGGCTGCATGTCCTTGATTGCCGTCCGTGTCTTCTACCGCAAGTGTCCCCGTGTGATCCAGAACGGGGCCATCTTCCAAGAAACCCTCTCGGGAGCAGAGAGCACCTCTCTGGTGGCAGCCCGGGGGACGTGCATCACCAACGCGGAGGAGGTGGATGTGCCGATCAAGCTGTACTGCAACGGGGATGGCGAGTGGTTGGTGCCCATCGGCCGCTGCATGTGCAGGGCGGGCTACGAGTCGGTGGAAAACGGGACCGTCTGCAGAGGTAATCACTTGCCTTCAGTCTCGCTCCGTGTGCTTCCCTCGCAGCTGGTAGGCTGTGCCGGTGGTGGCAGTCAGGATTTGCAGGAGGGATCTGCATGAGCCACCTGGGAGTGACCTCCTTGGGAAGGGGTGGGAAAGGCGCACACAGGGATGTGGGAGAGGAGCATGTGTGTGGACGCTGACTCCTTCCCCGGCTTCTCAATTCCTGCCCTGGGCTCATCCATCCATTGCAGAGGCTCTGCGTTACCTCTGGGTCCTCAGAGCCACTGGGTCCAGGGGTGCCAGTCTGTTGCTGGTGCCCTCCATGCTCTCCAGGTCTTGGAGGGGCACATGTGTGTGTAGCCGTGATGCTTGCCACCAACCTGCAGTCACCTCCCAAAATACTGGGGCTGTTTTCACTCTGGTTTGCACCCTGTGCCTTGTTGTGGGCTGAAATGCTTCTGGGGTGAGGGGAGCAGGAGTGCAGGCACCCAAAGGTTGGAGGGAGCAAGTTGTCTGCAGCATTTTCCTGGTGAGGTGCCAACGGCCAGGGTGGGACATGGTCACAAGCTGTTCAGGGCCAGGCTCGCCTCTCCAGCCTGGGCATCTCTGAGCCTGGCCCCTGAGCTTCCTCAGCAGCTAGGGTTCTCCTGCCCTGTAGATGTTCTCCTGCCCTGTAGATGTTCTCCTGCCCCTATAGATGTTCAAAACAGACTCCAGGAACACCTGCTCAGCTCAACTGAGCGCCATGGAGCCAGCATGGTCCCGGACAAGCAAGAGGCTCTGCATCGCCCTCCCTGAAAGCACCATGCCCAAACCCATCTCCGTGCTCCTCCCCATTCACACGTGGCTTGGGTAGGGAGAGAAAGGAGCTGCTGGGCTTATTGGAAGACAGATGGGGATCCAAGAGCTGCATGTTTATTGTGCACCTGTGGCTGTACCACGCACCGAGCAAACCATGGTGTTTGGCACCCTGTCCTGGCTGAACATCAAAATTCCATTACAGTTTCGATAGGATTGGCACACTTCGAGCAGAGCTGGGGTTTCTCTGAGATCAATTATAGATACAACAGTGAGCATTGAAGAGCGCAAGGAAGGAGAAGTCTCCTCTCTCCTTGCTATGGGAAGGGGTGGCCGGGTATGACTGAGCAAGCATGGGGAAGGTGCTGGTATGTGGGGAGACAGACACACTGGAGAGGGGGACAGGCAGTCTCTGGCCATGCTCGGTTGGGACTGCAGGTTGGATCATCCCCTTGGAGAGGGCACCGCATCTTCTGCTGGTGACTGGGCTGCTCACGTGTCAAGCATCCTGATGTGCTGGGAGTGTTATTTAATGGGGGTGTTAGTTAATATCCATGCTTTGGGCTACTTCTCACTGAGCCACTGACCATCTCTTCCCACTGAGCTTGGGGTGATGAAGTGTCCTCCAGCTGTAGCAGGGACGGTGCTGGGGACAGGGACAGCAAGGAAGTACTGCTGCAACACAGTATGGGAAGGGAGTCTGGCTAATCCCAGCCTTGAAGGGAAGACGGGTGTTTTATGACACCCAAGTGAAGCATTCATAGCAACACCAGAAAGCCAAAATGATTCACGTCAGCTTTTCCATCTCAGTCTTTTTTTTTTTTTTTTT
>VYZM01005145.1:544333-563944 GCA_013398915.1 Dromas ardeola
TCCATCTCCCTGTTCTTTGTCTGCCGCCTCCCCCCTTCTCCCCCGCCCGTCCCTCCCATGCAGCATATTAAGCGCATTTCTCTCTCTCTGCCTCCCTTATTCATTGGCTCCCCTCTGCAACGGCGGAGACAGAGCTATTGTGCTGCCTGCTCCTGCTCTCTCTGTTTGGACTGGACAGTAGACAAACGCTGCCTGCAAGCGTCTCCGCCTGCTCAGGGATGGCAGCCGCTGGCTGCTGGTCCTAGCTATTGAACCCTGCGTTCATCTGCAGCTCCTCTCCAGCTTTGGAGGACATTTGCCCATATGTCTTGTCACGGCATTCACAGCAGGCAGCTGCACTTGTACAGCGCCGAGCGTGGGTCTTGCCGTGGTAACAAGGGACATGTTTGCCCTGCAGAAGCTGGTGGTGACATTCCTTTTCTATAAGACACATGTGGCATCATCCCTTGGGGTCACAGGCATTTCTGAGGAGGAGAGGAGCTGGTGACGTGCTGGTAAGAGGAGAAACCTGGTCACCTAGGTGATCTGTAGAAGATCCAGGCTGCCACCTGTCTTCTCCAGCTCAAAGTGGAGCTGGGCCACCTCTATGGGGAGCCTGAGGGCTCAACAGTGTGTCCCATTTGGACCCTGCACTGCCTTCCTCCTGCTCCTTCCCTGGGGGGCAGAGCCAGAAGGGAGTTTGTGAGGGTCCTGACCCAGCTCCAGCATCCAGCCTTGTGCTGGTCCTGTCCAGCCCCACCAATACCCCAGCCCAGTTCCACCACCGACCCAGCTGGGTACTCCCAGGTCAACTCTAGCTCTGATCCAGCCCAAGTCCAGCTCTAAAGGGAGAAGCGTGACCTCCGGGGTTATTGCTGTAGTGGGCTGGTACCTGGGATATCCCAGTCTGGGGCTGTATAGGGCTGGCTGGTGGGTTTTGGTAGGGCTGTGCCCTTGAAGATGCGTGCCCTACAGGTGGGCTCCATGATGGGCTTCCCTGCTTATACTTGCATGTTACTTTGAGGTCCAGTGCAGCAGATCTGCCACCACCCCGCTGTGTGCTGGGGATGTGGGCGCAGAGGCAGTGATGTGCACGTACACGTGTGTCGAGGACCCAGAGCTGTCACAGAGGTGTGGGAGGCAGTGGGGGTCTGTCCCAGCTGTGCTTTGCTTGGGTTTTGGAGGGGGGGGCACGTGTGTGCTAAATGTTTGGAGGGGCCTGCAGCTTTCTGATGTGCTGGAGAAGGGTATGTCCTAGCTGTCTTACAGTCACATCCCATAAGTACGTGATGTTTTGAAGATAAGAGGCTATTTATGGCTCCATGCCTGTTTTGGGTCTGGGCCTCCACTGGTAATGCTGGATCCAGCCAATAAATTGTAAGGCCCTAGGGGTAATTAAGTTCTTACAGGAAGCATTCCTGGTTGAGCTGGAGCAGATACACACAATCGTGATATAAATGTTTCCAGAGATGGAGAATTGCCCATTAAACACTTCCAGCGGTTACTCCTGCCTTCTTACCCCCAGCTGCACCTGGCACTCGGACCTCAGTGAACTTTGTGCCTCACCACACCTCAGCTTTCCTTATGCCTGTTTAAGAGTAATCCTTGGCCCTTGATCCTCTGGTAAGGTTTTCAGCCAGTTTTTTTGGCTCTTCCTGGCCCTTGGCACTGCTTTAGCCTTTCTGTTGGCAGATTCACCGTCCCACGTACAGGATGCTCATAGCTGAGTGCCAGAAGAGATGCTGAGATTTCCCTCTTCCTACGTCCCCCCCTTGGCTTTAACCATTTTGGCAATGGCATTTCTCTGGGTGCTTTTGAAGGATCCTTGTTCTTCCCAGTGGGACTGGGAGCAGATAACTGCTGTGGCCTGCGTCCTTGTCCCTGGAGGTGTGATCTGACATGTGTTTGTACTGAAATGCACATTCCTTGCTTGTTCCCAGCTCACCGAGGCAACCAGATTGCTGTGTATCAGGAACCCATCATCTTCAGTATTTACCACACTACAACTTCCATGTCATCAGCTAACTTTATTGGGAATGCTTTGGGCTTTCTCCTGGGTCAGTGATAAAAATGTTAAATAGCCCAGAGGCACGAACCAAATTTGTTGGCTCTAGTAGAAACAGACCTGCTCTCTGCACATTCCTTGCTTAGATCTCAGACCATAGCATTATCAGCTCGCCAAGTTTTAATGCGTTGAATATGTCCCACAGTGTCGGTGGACCCTCTCATTTCTGATTCAAATTTTCATGTGTTACCCAGGGAAATGCTCTGCAGAAGTTTGGGTGCGTTGCATTAGCGCTGTTGCCTCTCCCAGCCAATCTTGTAATTGCATCAAAAAACCGTGTGAGGCTAATTTGCCTTAATCTGTTTTCTATAAATATATGTAGGTTGGCACTACTATTACTACTTTCCTTTAATCCTTCGCTGACTGAATCCTGTAGCTGGCACATCCTTATTTGACTGGTACTGACGTTCCAGTGGCAGTCCGAAAATAGCCAAGACTGCCTCATTTAACAAATAGCTTTTTCCTACATCTCTGAAACATCCTGCTACTTCACGGCGTGTGGAAAGTGAACATTAACTGTCCACTGGTTCATCAGCCATCTCTTGAAAAACTCTTAGGTAGATGCTATCCTGACGTACTGATTTAACAATGTTTAACTTTAGTAGCTGCTATTTAATATCTTGAGTTACTGCTGGAATGGAAAGTATTTCACCATCATCCTATAAGACGATTACATCACCTGGCTTCTTCCCAAGTACAAAACAGGAATTTGTCTGCCTTTTCAACAGGGTTGTTGACAATTTGAATGCTCCCAGCCGGCCGTGGCTCGATGTCATTGTGGATACTGCTCTTTGGGCTTCTCCCTCTGCTCCCTCTCTGTCTGGGAAGCAAGAATACAGTGTCTTTCTTTCCATTGCTTTGATTCTTCTCCCTCCTGCTTCTTACTGACCTTTCCATGTTGTGAATCCAATTAGGGCTGTGGTGGGGATTGCAGCTGCTCGGTATTAACCACTCTAAGCCTGCTTGGTGCACCCTGAGGTTGGAGGAGATGCCAGCTTGTCCTCTGCACATTGATGGGTAGTGTTTGGGCTTCTGAAGGTTGGAGCAGGAGCAGGGGGAGCCTAGAAGAGCAAGGGGCTGTCAGATGGGGGGGTTGAGGCATTGATTTCCTGGCAGTCCGAAGCCCTAAGAGATGCTGACCTCACAAGGAGGGTCACAGGTGGTCCAGGAATGGGGCAAGACATCTGCGGCTGAAGGAGGGAGATGGACGACTTACCTCAGAACAGGAAATGCTAATTCTGAGGGGCTAGACCTTTGTGGCCAAAAGCAGGCAAAGGAAATGAGAACTGCTTTCTCATTTTGCTTTCAAGACAAGGGATGGGCTGAGACCTTCCACTAAAGTCTTTTCTCTGTAGAGAAAGGGAGGAGATGAGGTTTTCCAGGACATGTGTAATTTTTGAACAGCAGGAGCATTGCGGAGCACTCCCAGCCGTGTTGTGAAGGTGTAGGAAATACCCCAGGAGGCTGCAGAAGATAACGTGAGAGCAGCCCATGGGAAGCTTGAAGGGGAACAGCTCTTTCTCATTTATTAGTATGGGCAGATCATGAGTCCCTTGGGTTGGAGGAAGGGATGGAGGTCTCAGGTCCAGCAAAACCCATTGTGAGTTTCCTGATGGAAACGATGGCCATCCCCAGGATTTCTCAGAGCGACATGGTGGAGTTTTGCATTGCCACTATCTGTAATAGCTGGTGCTTCCCAGTCCCTTTGCATGAGCCCTTTCTTCTCTCTGCTCAAGGTCTCCTCCCGCAGAGCTGCAGGGAAGGTCTCTGCTCCCCTTCCCGCATTGGGACAGGTTGCTCCCCCCATCGTTACTCCCCAGGCATCTCGTTGCGCTGGGATCAGCGAGAGGATGGGAGGAGGTGGGAGAGAGCAGAGCCGGAGGGTCTCCACCAGAGAGAGCGATGTCCCCTCTCACCCTCCACGTGCACTGACTGTGCCCGGGCTGCAGGGACGGGAGCCCCATTGCAACACGGGTGCTTTCATGGAGCTGACATCTGTACCAATAAGAAAATCTCCCCCTGATTTATTTTTACAGATGAAACAGCATTTTGGATCAAATACCACATTCCTAGTCTTGCTACGCCCATGGGCGCAGGGAGTAGAGGCTCTGGCATCACCCTGTGCCGACGCTGGCGGGAGAGCCGCATTTATTCCTTCATAGGCCTCCCGTTTTTTTCCCTTTTTTTTTTCCTGAAAAAAGTGGTAAACATTAATAGGAACTGGAATGAATGGCTGGGATCCAGGCCCAGGCTTCCAGGATTTTAACTCATTATTGCCATAAAATGAAGGGAATGCGTTTTTTACCATTAGTTTTTCCTTTGAATCAAAACTCTCAGAGATCTGCGGGGCAAGGAGGGTTTTTCCCTGAATTCAACGTAGTGCTGAATCTTTATGGGGCAAGAGGAGAATATTCTTCATCATATGTAACTTGAGGAAAATTGTAGAAAATGCTGCTTTTGAGGATTTTTTTTTTTTTCATTTGAGATTTTTCTGTGAGTTGGGCCCAAACCAAGAGATTATTTTGGAGGCTTAATTTTGGGAAATACCCTCAGACAATTCTCTACAGAGAGAGACACCAATTTAAAGTTAGTCTGATATCAGATGATCACTCTGTAAGAGCACAGTTATTTTATTTTAGCAATACAAGGTAAAAATCTTACAGAAAATTTAATCTAGAAGCCATTATTAGCTTAATTAGCTCCAGGGAAACTCTTTATTGTTCCCCATATGCCTTAGAAACATAGTATATCACTGGAAAGTATACATAAAATCCCCATAAAGGTTAGGAAATGGAATCAAAGTGTTTCATAGCTCACATGATGGCGGTGTTTACATAGACCAAACTTCAAACAATGTTAAATTAGGTTTGGCCAAGTAAAATACACAACATTTTCACATTTGGAAGGAGACCTTAAGTTTGGTGGCACCCAGTCCTTGTGTGGGCGGGTGTTATAACTTAAACACCGTAAAGAAGGCGGTTGCCTGAAGGATGCGGAGCAAAACCAGGCAGAAGTGGGGTGAGTGCTGTCCGGCGAGTCTGAGGCAGCCCCTCGTCACCTTCATTTCTCAGCATTTGGGGAACTGGTGTCTGAGAAAAGAAAATAAACCCCCTCAAAATGTTGTTAACTATTAAAAAGAGAAGAGGCATAGAATAAGGGGCATGGCCCAGCAGACTGTGGGATGTGGCCAGCAGCTGGTTTAAGGCAAGGCTGGAAAGCGCTGCCGTGCTTTGGGTGGGCTGTGACTGCACTGGAAATACATTTACAAACAGAAGAGGCTCTAAACTAGCATCCTTGACTCCTCCAAATGGCAAGCTTCAGCAGGAGTCTTCCTCCAAGGGAGCGGCAGCCCCATGCCCGCCCAGCTCAGATGCCTTTGCTGGAGTCCAACATCTGCCCAAGAAGTGGGGAAACTGGTTGTAGTACATAAGAAACTAGTAATTTGCAGAATGGCAGGTCTTACAGGCTGGAAAATGAGGAAAAAGGTGTGGCGTGACCAGGAAACTATAAAGGAATTGGAACACCTCTCTTATGAAGAAAGGGTGAAGGATTTGGGTCTCTTCAGTCTGGAAAAAAGACGACTGAGGGGGGACCTTATCAACGCTGATAAATACTTAAAGGGTGGGTGTCAGGAGGATGGGGCCAGGCTCTTTTCAGTGGTGCCCAGCGACAGGACAAGGGGTAACGGGCACAAACTTGAGCGTAGGAAGCTCCATCTAAACACGAGGAGGAACTTCTTTCCTGTGAGGGTGGCAGAGCCCTGGCACAGGCTGCCCAGAGAGGTGGGGGAGTCTCCGTCTCTGGAGACATTCCAAACCCGCCTGGACGTGTTCCTGTGCCACCTGCTCTGGGTGACCCTGCTCTGGCAGGGGGACCCTTCCAACCCTACGATTCTGTGATTCTGTGATTCTGTGAAATGACACCTGCCAAGGTGTCAGCATCTTCCTGGTGTCCTTGGAGGGAAACTGGAGATACTGGCTTTGCTCTTTGTGAGACCTTTGCAAAAACCCATGTCATGGTTTCAGTTGGCCAACGGGGCTCTTGATGCTTGAGTGTATGGTTCTGCGCTCAAGCACATGCCAAGCCATTGGGTTGGCTCACCCCTCCGTGGTGGGCTGTGAGTACCGCCGTGATGCTGCAGAGGCAGCTGGGGGGATGATGGGCATGCCTGGGCCACGAGGTGAGGGTCCCATTAGAGGTCCACAGGGTTTGGTGGGCAATGCCTTGAAATAACTCCTATGGCTAATGGGGAAAATTCAAAATGCATTTTGAGGGAATATCTGCCTCTTCACTATTTGGGTGCTGGCAATTTTCAAGGATGACAAGATCCTACTTGCAAAGTCTTTTTGCACTTTCAGACTATTGTCACATTCAGAGCTCATGGAGACCTTGTGTTCAAGAAGACAATTTTTAAGTCTGAAACCAAAGGTAGGAATTTTCTTTCGAAACATTATGATCCCAGGAGTATCACAGTTATTACACCTGTGACAGGAGACAGGAGCAGAGTGAACAATAAACGGACATCTGATAAAGGCTTTATTCATCTCAAAGTATCAAAATGCCCAAACCCTCAAGATCAGTAAGAATTAAAGTGCAGCCTGAAGTGGAGCCCATAAAGTAGAGTAACGTGGATGCTCTGCTCCAAATGGCATTTCTCCCAGCCTGGATGGCTTTTGAAAAGATGGTAGTGACTTCTGAAGCGGCTGTGGTAACAGATAATATTTGTCAAACAGCAAACAACACACTCCTTTAAATGCACGATATCTGCCTTTTTACGGCATCGGCTCTCCAGGAGGCTTTCTGCAGAGACGTGGGAAGGGTCTGTGCAGCGTCAGGGACATGTTTGCTCTCAGATATCAGCGGGTGGTTTCCATCATACCATTTCCACCTTTCTCCCTGCCTTCCACGAGGGCGGTTCCCAAGCACGGCATCTGTGTCCTCCTGGGGCGTGCAGAGCAGATGGACACAGGCTGGTGCCCCATGTAGTGGCCCAAAGTGCCCACACGCATGGAGCATCAAGGGACAGGCAGGATGCGGGACATTGCTGGGCATCAGACCCTTATCCGGGGATTTCTAAGGTGCTGATCTCTCTCTTGAGGCATTTCAATGGAAAACAACTGTTTTTTTCATGAGCCTTCCTCTGCCTCTTTCCCTCCCCTCCCTTTATCCTTATCCCTCCAGTCTCATGTGCCGGTGACAGTTCTCCTGATGTCTGTATTGCTGTAACCATGATCAAGAGCATTATTTTGGCAGATAACCTCCCCATTCATCCCCACCTGGGTGGCTCAGGATCGTACGGCACTGTATTTGGCTTGCAGGGAGCTGTGACGAGGGAGGAGGAGGCGATGCCTCGGGCTGCCCAGACGGTGGATGCTGGAGCTGCTCTCTCATGCCAGCCATCGCCCAGAGGATTCCTGTAGCTGAAGGCATGAAGCTTAGGAGGGTTTATCACAGTGGAAATGCTACTGCTGCAGGCCTTTCCTTGCAACACGGCGAGAAAAATTAATTCTGAGCCTTTTGGCGCAGCCCTTGTTAATGAAACAGAAAGAGTAAAAGCGGGGAAAACAAGATTAGGAGAAACACTTGGGGAATGACTCACACCCAGAGAAGCTTCTTGTTCCCCATTCCCTGCTGTGTACCCCTATAATGGATTAAAAATTGCCTGTATTTGCCATTGCATCGCTATTTGCAGTCCACAGCGTGCTTCCCAGCGCGTGGTGCCTCGCCAGCCTTCCTCTCATTTGAAGGAGGCGAGCGATGCTGTAATTTTCAGTCACCTTCACAAGTACAGTGGTTATGCCGTTACCATCACCTACGTCAGCTCAGACATTGATCCAAGCAATAATGTTGGTGTTTTACTCTCAATTTACACCCTAGGAGTGGACCTGTGGCACCGACTGAAGAATAAGAGATGTAGTAGCTGTTGTAGGAAAAATAATCTCCAGGCTTTCTCGAGCTCAGTCTTCCAGCTGCAGCTGTGCAAATCCTAGCCTTAGGACCTGCAAAAGGTCTGCGGTGCTGGAAATGGCAGGATGCACCATTTTGCCGCTGGTTACTGCTTGCGCTGGTTGTTCTGCTTTCTAAAGAGGATTAGGAGGCCAGAAGAGGAACTTTATCATGCCCACTGCTTACTCGCGTTGCCACCATGACTATTGTTAATTTGCAAATAGAGTGACAAATCTAAGCATGTGTATCTTCAGGATACCCTATAATTAGAACTGGTCTTTTTTTTGCTTCTGGAAAGGTTTTTGCTGTCTGGCTCAGATGGAAGCGATCCCAGTTTGTTTTTGTTTCTCTTGAATTAGAGCGCGGCTGCTCTTTCCAGGATTTCCCAGGCAAAAATATGCGCATGGGGACCTGCCCAACATGCGCGGTGGTTCCTCTAGGACATGTCGAGCCCAATGCACGTGCACTTCACACGCAGCCTGTGCACGCTCAACAGCTTTAATGATTTTGGGAGCATTTGGCACTCTGCACTTTTGCAGGGGCCACGGTGGGGATTTGCCCGTGCTCAAGGGATGGTTTTCTGGCACTTCCAGCTGCAAGGCAGATACGGAGCGGAGTGTGGGAGGAGGGGGTACACATGGGAAAGCAGCCAGAGCATAACATGCAAAGCCGAGCAGAGGGCTCAGACTGGACAGAAGTGCTGTTTTGCTGCTCAGTCCTGCCTAAAGAAGACAGGTTAGCATGACACATTTCTCCGGCAGCAGAAGTCCTCCTTCCAGGCCAGGTTGCCTAACACCAGGGCTGCCTTGGCCACTGCCACGAGAGGGGGTCAGAAGGGCCTTGGTGGAAACCAGGAGGAGGTTCCTGAGCTGAGGATGGGGTAGCAGGACACGTGAGACCACTGCTGCCGCACCAGCCCGACCGTGTTGCATACATTTGTGGGAGGGGGGGCCGAGATGGGGTTTCCATGGAAACCAGAGCCGTGATTTCCTGCACGCCGATCTACTAGAAGGCCAAAAGCAAACGTGGGTGGGAGGGAAGCAGCAGTGTATGGTGGGCAACAAGCCCTCCCTGGGGACCTTCATCCCTGAGTGTGGAGGAGAGGCAGGAAGGAGGACATTTTGGTACCCTGAGCTCGCTTGCTGTCTCCCTGAAGCTCAGAGCATGGCTGGGAGCAAGGGCCAGCCCTGGCAGAGGGCTCCTGGAGGGCAGCATCCATATGTACGGGTGTCCGGCGCGGCGTGTGCTCCTGCTGTGGCAAGAACTGCTTAGCCCGACGTGAGCTTGCAAGGATGCTGCATCATGACAGAGCTCTGCACAAGCCCAGATAGCTCGCTAACAAGCAGGATTAATTAATTAGCCCTGGAGGAGCTGCAGCAATAGCACTCTTGGTGTTTGGTCTGTAGGCTCTGCCTGTGCACATCACCTCCGTGTGCACTGGGGCTTCCCCGGTGGGGTACCGCAGGGTGCAGGTACCTCTGCGGGAGGGTGACGAGGACAGATCAGCACAGGGAGGAGACACCAGACAGGGTGGGCAGAAACACATGCAGACATGTTGAGCAGGACAGCGGGATGCCTTCAGACAGCTGCTGGGTCCTGACATCTGTCTCAGATCTGGTGCAAAGTGCAAGGCTTGCAGGAGTCCCAGGTATTTTGTCTTGCTTGCGCTGAGTTGCTGGATCCTCCTTGAAGTGCAGCCGTGCATGTCTCTCGTGCCCCGTGGGTGCGTGGCATTGCCTGGGCACCGCTGCATCTGCACCCTTGGGCTGGCGTGCCCGTGTCCCCACTGTCACACACCGCCTTCAAACCTGTGGGCCGGGTTGCGGCTGCAGCAGCGATGAGTGCTGGAGCTACTAGCAGACTGGAAATGTCTTTTGTCAAAGCTTGAGATGCCTCCAACCTCCTTTAATTAAAGACAATTACTGCTTTCAGCCCCTCTTCACAGCTCAGCTGGGTTGTTTGCAAACACACAGCTGCGGGAGTCTTTGTGGCCCTCTCTGAGTCCCGCTTCCCTGGAGACGCACAGAGGTTTCTTTATTATCAGCATTACGGCTAGCAAGCAGCTGAGGAGGAGGAGGGGGCATGCCGGGCTCCCGGGGTGTTTGGAGATGCAGCGCTGACTCTGCAGGGCAGCCTGGAGCAACCCTGCCTGCCCGTGCCCAGCCTCTCCTGGAAAACCTTCTGCACGGTGCTGCGCTGCTCGGGGAGAGTGGCTTTTGCCCAAGATGTGAAGAGAAACGAAGGGGAGTCAATGGTGATGGAGGCATTTAGGCTGCAGAGAAGGTGGCTCTTGCCCTGGCTGCAGAGATGGGACCGAGCAGACCCAGGCTGCAAGCTCTGAATACGTCCTTTTAAATAACACTCTGCTGAGTTAGCTGTGACTTCGCACACTGGTGTAAAGAGGCTGCTTTGCCTCACTGCAGGACCCAAATCTGTGCTTTCTCGACCGAACCGTGCTCAGAAAAAAAATCTGAAACCTCCTTTAACCAATAACTCCCCTTTCTGTGCTTGAATAACTCAGAGGCAGCCAAATGGAGCCTAACCAAACTTTCCAAAACAGTCAGGGCTGGCATAAGAACAAGCAGCATCCACTGCAGCCCTCAGGGATGCTGTTTCCAAAAATACGAGCCCCGGCTCAGCGGCGATGCAGGAAGCTGCCTTGTAGCCCTGGCTCTCGTGTGGATCCAGCCCCACTCTGCAGTGCTTCATCCAACCCCAGATGCTGTGGCCAAGGCCGTGGCTTCTCCATTTTCAGGTGCTAATGGTCTCCTCAGGGAGAAGTTGGGGCAGGAGAGGCTAGCAGGCAGGCCACCCCCTGCCTTGGAAGCGTTTGGTTGTTAAATCTGAATGGTAAGTGCTCAGTCTTCAGGCTCAGGGGAGCCAAGATCCTTTTTGAGCTACTAACAGCCTGACACTGCTCTGTCTTCTCAAATTCATTTTGCAGCTCCGATTCCCTGGTGAGCACTAGCCACTGGGCTGAGCATGAAGGGAAACACACCCCTCAAATGGGAAGCCCAGAAGTTCTTTCCCCTTAAACAGCCTCTCTGTGGACATCTTTGATCTGGTTTAGGGTGGTTTCTTATTCCACAGAAGGCTCTTGGAGGTCAGCAGAAGAGTTGGAGCAGCCTCCTAGAACAGGTTTAAATGCACATGCAGGCGCTGTGCTGCGGATTTAGCATGGGTGGCAGATGGGCAGGGTCGGACACCTATTGCAATGGCAAAGAGCGGGGCTTCAGAGATGCCCTGTCTGGAGTGTTTGCATCTGTGGGATTCTGCAGCTTCGGGAACACAGTCAGTGGTCCATAGTGCAACATCATGGGATGCTGGGGCTTCAGGGACACGGTCCATGTCCTTAGGGCGACATGATGGGATGCTAGGGACACAGACCTTAGTGCAACATCATGCTGCAGGTCTTACTACTCTCACAGGAGACCGTGACTGTCCTTAGGCCATTGGCTAGGGCACTCTGCTCACAGACAACTCAGTAGAGCAAAGGTACCTTCATTTGGCAGCCCCTCCAGCTTCTGTTCCTGGTGTTCGTGTTTTTAACTAGGCTCACCAAAAGGTACATATCTGGGGCTGAAGCGTGCATTGGAAACGGACATCCTTCAGGGCTTGTCCCTTGGGAAACTGTTGTCTTGCAGCACTTGGTAGCTGGAGGTCCCATGGGTGCCGACCAGTTGGTCTGGGCAGACCCAGTGTGTTCATCCAGGAGGCATCTGAGAGTTGTGTGTTGAGCACAACTGCACATGTGATGGAAAAAAAGACCTTTCCAGAAACACTTTGGTGTTCATTGTTTTGCAAATGTCTGTACTGGCTAGACAGTAGGAGAAGTAAGGGATGGATAGAGTGCTGATTCCTCCTGTCTTCTGGCATGCTGTTCGTATTTTTGGTGCCCACGGTGCCTTGTGGCAGTAAGTTACGCAATTTAATTATGCACCACATTAAGAAATATGTCCTTGCATACTGTAAGAAATTGCAAGCAATCTATTCCCATCCATGTCTCCTATGTTCCTGATGGCTTTATGTACCTCCCTGAGTGGTCTCTTTTCAAATGGAAGGTCCTGAGTTGATTGACTCTCCATATGGAAGCCGCTCCGTATCCCTAATCATTTTTATCATCTACCTCATGACCTTGTGTAAGGGTGACCACCACTGCAAACACTGTTAGAAATGTGGCTCCATGCGATGGCTTAATAACATTCCTGGTTTGCACTGGGCTCCTTTCTTAATAATTCCTTACATTTTCTCATTTTTTTTGATGATGGATGAGCTTTGAACTGATGTTTTCAGAGAATTATCTCTAGTGCTGCGGAGATCTCCTCCCTGCATGTTAATAGCTAATTTAGTGCCCATCATTGTGTTTGTATAATTAGGGCTCTTTTCTCCCAAGTGCATTAGTTTCCTTTTGTCGCCACTGAATTTCATTTGACATGTTATTGCCCAGTCACTCAGCACCCTGAGATCTTGCTGTCACTCTTTGCCAGTGGCTTTAACTCTGGTAAACCCGGCTAATTTGGGGACATAGGAGGCTATGCCATGTCACTCGTCACCCCCTGCCCCAGCCTGCAGGTGGGTGCTCAGCGTGGGTCCTTGTTCCAGCACCACGATGATCAACATCCTCAGCATCTGCATGAATAGGTGTGTTCGTGGGGATGTTATTCATGCATTATGCGGAGGCTGGTCACCCTTGGTGGGCCTGAGCTGTGGATGCCACAAGGAAACATGTCACGTTGCTGGGATTTTCAGTCTGCTTGCTGGTTTTTTGGACATGTCAAGCTCTGTTCCAGATCTCAGCCCAGTTTCTGCAACCACTATTAGGCTAGCAGAGCCACTTTATCTCTTGTCTCAGGAGGGTCTTTCACAATGCCTGAGCAGCCGTCAGAGGAGGATTGCATCACGTGCTGTGCAGAATGGTGGAGGAATGCAGCTTTGACGAGCTTGGTTGCCCAGCCCTTGGCTGGAGCTTGACACAAGGAGATTTCAGCAGTGTGGAGGGAACGCGGGGAAGAAGAACCCAAGAAGGGATCTAAGCACAGCTACAGCTCTGTGCAACGTAATCACAAGAGGATGAAGCCAAGCCTCCACCAGTGGTGACATGTCATATAGGAAGGGACAGCAGCCACAAGCTGCAGTTTGAAAAGCTCAGGGTGGGCTTTGGAAAAGCTGAGACAGTTACTGAGAGAGGTTGAGCATCACCATCCTCAGGGATTTCCAAGGCTTGGCTGCACGCAGCCACAGCTACCCTGATGTAGGGCTGGACTCAGTCATTGGTCTGGGCTGGACTCAGCCCTTCTATGGGCTGGAGACTGGCCTGGATACCCCAGAGGTGTCTTCCCATCAGTCCTGCTGGGATGCCATGAAAAATTATGTGCCAGGACCACGGAGACAGCTTGACCTGAGCACCACCTCTGCACTGGAGGTGGATAGAGTAACCTTGGTGCTGAGGCCAGCTTGGTGACTAAATATGCTTCTCGGGTGGTAGCGTGGCATGTGGGGACAGGAGACCACGCCACAGGTCAGCAGCACTCAGAGCTGTAACTGCATCTAGCAGGGAGTTGAAAATCTCTTCTGAGAACACCTGTGAAACCATGGGACGTTGTGCTAAGTCACATCTCACATGAAGAAGTTTGCATGTCCTGTAGGCTGAGGTCAGAAAAATGCCTCCATGTGAGCAGACCTAGGCAAGAGGGGTGGTATCCAGTGTGGGGACACCCAGCTGCCGCAAACTCTGACAGCCGCCCCGCTCTCCACAGTTCAGGAGGGATATGAGAAATAAACCTGAAGGGTGCTGCAGAGAAACACAAACATGGTCCCAGGAACTATGGAAAATGCCCTTCCACAAGGGACTGAAAGAGCTCAATATGCTTATCTTGTCAAAAAGAAGATTAAGAGATGAGATGATTACCAAGAGGAAACACCAGCTTCTAAAGGGCTTTTTAATCTGGCAAAGAAAGGGATAACAAGTTAAACTGAAACAAGTTAAACTGAAGCTAGACAAATAAAAAAATTAGGCATGTGTTTCTAAGTGATTAACCACTAGAGCAAGCTAATGAGAAAAGAGGGACTTCACCACATTTGAGAGTATGTAAAACAAGATGGTTCTTCACAGGGCATTGTGCCCTAGCTGAGGACCAGCCATTGGGCTCAGCAAAAGGCACCTGGATAAAATGCAGGACAACGGGGTCCAGAGCCCCAAATCTGTACAAGCCAGCCCAGGGGGCCTGAGAAGACGCAGCAGTGACTGTGAGAGCACTGGGCAGTGTCAGCTCGGCAGCTGGACCCCAGTCCCCGTGGGCAGCACCCCCGAGGGCACTGTCGTGCAGGCATTGCCAACAGCCCCTCCTGTGCCTCCCATCCTGTGCTGGTGTCCTGGGCATTGGATGCCAGAGCCACGGGCACTGGGCTGCCCAGCAGGAGATACTAGTAGAGAAGGAGGGAGGTGTTCAAAGGGGTGTGAAACCTGGGCAACGACTGAGTCCAGCTGCTTGGCAGGCAGCGGTTCCTTCCCCCGATGTCAGCGGCGGAGAGACTCCTCTTACGCTGCCTCCTGGGTTGCAGAAGGGCCTGAAGGGTGCAATTCTCCAGCGCAGCATCCTTTGGATGTGCTGTCTGTAATGCTTTGCCCCAAGCCAAACCCACAGCATCCACCAGAGCACCCCAGGACACCCATCGCTGCCCCACCAATCCCCACTGCTGCATCCCGCTCCCTCCTAGAGAGCTTCGCTCCAGCGGACCATGCCACCTCTGGACCAATTTTCCATGTCCCGCCGGTTCAGCATGGTGCACCTGGGGCTGGTGTGACGAACCTAGCTGATTGCCTCCCGGACGAAGGTGAGGGCAGAGGCTGACGGCTCCTGCTGAGTCCCCGGTGCACCCTTGCACGCCTGCTCACCTCGCACGCCCACGGGGAGGTGAAAGGCCCAGCCTCGCACGCCGGGTTGCTGCAGCAACAGCGGCTCAGCATCCTTGCTGGGCGCTCCAGGCAGCAGGCAGGGGTGGAGACCTTCGCTCCCACCGACCCACCGCTCTGCGGCAGGGCAGAGCGGCTCATTTGGGCTGATTTGTTTTCATTAGCTAGATTAGTTGCTTTAATCCGCTGGAAGTGAGAG
This sequence comes from Dromas ardeola, assembly GCA_013398915.1. Lineage (NCBI taxonomy): Eukaryota > Metazoa > Chordata > Aves > Charadriiformes > Dromadidae > Dromas > Dromas ardeola. The sequence continues at coordinate 559,436 of VYZM01005145.1, forward strand.
GCAGTTGGTCCCACTTGGGAACATTGCAGAGGGGGGCTGTTCCTGGGGAGGGCAAGCTGCAGGGGCAGGTGGAAGCATCAGGAAGCCTGCTGCCTGCTGGTCTTTGTGGTATCCCCTTTGCATGGACAGATTTACCCCCTCTCCTCCCACGCCCTCTCCACCCCGTTTCTTTGTACAGATGGAAGAACGTGTGAGGGATTATGCTGTCCCCTCATCGATCGCCCCCATGCAGGTGCACGTGACCATGCGTATACCCTTAGCCTAAATGCATTTGCATACATGTGTGGCCCCCCCCCTCAGCTTTTTTGCGTTGGACAAAGAAACGTGGCAGCAAATGGGTAGAATCCCTCCATCACTGGGTCAATTATTTCAACTTCCCTGCCAAAAAATGCACTTTCTTGCCCAGCTGCATTTGTCCAGCTCCACCAAATGGGTCTGTGGTCACCAGGGCTGCTGCCCTCAAGGCAGCATGTCTCACACGGCATGGTCTGTGCCTGCACATGCAGCTCCTGTCCCCCAGCCATGCAGGACCTGGTACCAGGACTGGTGGTTTCTGTGCTTTAACTCTGACCTTGACTGGATACAGATGTAGTCTTCACCATGATACAAAACACTGATGGACCAAGCATGCTCCATCTTGAAGGATGAAGGCTCCTCCCTACATCTGTCTCCAACTGCAAATAAAAATAATCTTTCCTATATGTTTGTTTGCTGTTTGTGCTCTGCTGTTACCCTTGCCTGGAGGGGGGGAGAGCACTTGCCCGGGGACACAAGGAGTCAGGGGCAAAGTTGGGATGCAAAAGCCAAAATCCCAGCCCTGAGCTCTAACCACTCCACCTGCTGCCTCCACTCTGCATCAGTGCTTTTTCTTTCTTAGTGCACTCCAGCTTTTGCCCAAGGATCATGCAAATGATTTGCCCCAAGGGATTTCTGGAAGCTGTTTAAGCCAGCAAATGCTGCCTTCTCCCCAGCTGTGCCATGCAACTCAGTATGCTCATGAATTTCCCCTCCCCTAAGTGCAGGAAGGGACTGACAGATGTTAACACATGATCAGTGTCTCAGGAGAGAGGAATTAAAGCCACACTGGACCCTTCGAAGACACACATTAGTGTCAGAAATTTCTAATCAATCAGCTCAGAGCCTCCTGGGGTCAGAAGCCTCTTTGAAACTCAAATGGGGAATGGCTCCTAATGGGTTTTATTTTGATTGCTATAAATTGATTAGCGTTAAGATAAACAAGTTTTGTTTCCTTCTGAAAGCTCTAAATATGCTCTGGAGGAGGAGAAGCAGTGGAGTCTGATTGCTTCCCATTAGGACATCCTCACTTAGCTCCCACCCCATCACCAGTTCACACCAGACACAAGACACTTTCTTTCTCCAGAGCTAGCTAAAGGCGATGGATGTGTCATACAAAAAGGCTTTTGCAGTGCCGGAGTAGCGTACAAGTTAGAGGAGAAGGTGTGAGCATCCTCGTTGGTTTTGCAGGCTGGGATTTGAAAATGTAGCTTGGTCCTGGAGGGAATCGGTGTAGGCTTGTGTGGTGGAACCTGCGGCCATGTTTGAGGAGCATGCATGGTTTTTGGGGGCTGGTTCAGCCTAGCAGCTGCCATGCATTTGTCAGATGCTCCATTGCAGGAGCATTTCCTCTCTGAGGGTAATGGCTCAGCACTCGCCGCTGTGGCTGTCACCGAACACAGGAGGACTGCCGTGTCCCCAAGGCACCTCTGGGGAAAGTGTGGGGCAGGCAGGTCCTGTGGCTGGGCTGAACCCGGGTGGCTGCAGGGCCTGCAGGTGGGCTGTGTGTGCGATGGGGCTCGAGGTGGGACCCATGCACAGTACCAGCGGCTCAGGCCATGGCCCTGCGTGGGACCAGCCTGAGAGTCACTGATGGGCTCCCTACAGCCCCCTCGGTGCTCCCTGCGCCCCTACATGTGCTCCATACAGCCTGTGTTTAGTCCCTACAGCTTGTACATACTTTATACAGCCTGTGTGTGGTCCCTGCAGCCCCACACGTACTGCTATGGCCCACTGTGGTCTCCCTGCACCCCTGCATTGCCCCCTACAGCCTACGTGTGCTCCCGATGGTGTGTGACGCGTACAGCCCCATGCGTGGTCCGTACAGCTGGTGTGTGCTCCTACAACCCATGTCTGCTGCCTACAGCTCTGTGTACGCGCCCAACAGCCCCCTGTGTGGTCTCTGCAGCCCCCTGTGTGCTCCCTATAGCCGGTGTGTGCTCCGTACAACCTCTGTTTACTCCCTACAGTCCGTGTGTTCTCCCTACAGCCCCTACAGCTCCCTGCAGCCTGCGTGTAGTCCCTACAGCTCATATGTGTACCCTACAGTTCATTTGTTTATCCTATACCCTTGTGTGTGCTCCATATACCCTGTATGTGCTCCCCGCAGCCCCCTGTGTGCTCCTTACAGCGCTGTTTATGGATTATACAGCTGGGGAGTGCTCCCTACAGCCTGCGTGTGCTCCCTGCAGACCCCATGTGTGTTCCTGGCAACCCCTTCTGTGCTCCCTACACCCCGTGTGTCCTCATCCAGCCCTGTGAGTGCTTCCTACAGCCCCCATGTGTACTCCTGGTAAGCCCCTCTGTGCTCTCTACACCCCGTGTGTGTTCATGCAGCCCTGTGTGTGCTCCATACAGCCAGCGTGTGCTCCCTGCAGCACGTCTGCTCCCTGCAGTCCCGTGTGTGCTCACTACAGTCCCATGTGAGGGTTATACACCCCGTGTCTCTGCTCCCTACAGCCACGCGTGTGCTCCCTGCAGCCAGTCTCTGTGCTTCCTACAATGCCGTATGTGCTGGCTACAACACGTGTGTCGTCCATATAGCTTGTGTGTGCTCCTTACAGCCATGTGTGCTCTTTACAACCGGTGTGTACTTCGTGCCGCCGGTGTTTACTCCCGACAGGCCGTGTGTGCTCCTCACGGGCTGTCTGTGCTTCCTAGAGCACCGTGTGATGCCTACAGCCCCATGCATGGTCCGTACAGCTGGTGTGTGCTGCCTACAGCCCTTTGTGTTCATTCTGCAGCCCCCTGTGTAGTCTCTACAGCCCATGTGTGCTCCTTACAACCCATGTGTGCTCCCTACAGTCTGTGTGTGCACCCTACAGCCCATTTTTCTCCATACAGTTTGTGTGCTCCCTGTGTGTTCTCCCTACAGCCTCTGTATACTCCCTTCAGCCTCATATGTGCTTCCTAACACCCTGTGTGCTCCCTACAACCCACATGTGTTCCCTCCAGTCTGTATGTGCACCCTACACCCCCATGTGCTCTCTACAGCCTGTGTGTTCTCCCAGCTGCCCCATGTGTGCTCCCTGCATTCCCATTCTCTCAACAGCCCTGTCTGTGCACCCTAATGTCCCTGAGAGTGCTCCCTGAACTGGGGTGTGCGTCCTGAACTGGTGTGTGCATCCTGCAACCCCTGTGTGTTCTCCCTACAGCCCTTGTGTGCTGCCTACAGCCTGCATGTGTGTGTGCTGTATAACCCTGTGTGTGCTTGCTGCAGTCACTGCTTGGGCTCCCTGCAATCCCTGTGTGTGCTCCCGGCAGCCTTTGTGCTCCATGTAGCTCCGTGTGTGCTCTGTATACCCTCGTGTCCGCTTCCACCACCCATGTGTTTCTCCTGATAGCCCTTGCGTGGTCCCTACAGCCAGTGTATCCTCTCTACAGCCCTGTGTGCTTCCTACAGTCGCTGTGTGCTCCCTATGCACCCGTGTGTGCTCGTCCTCCTGGGGAACAGCTGGTTGGTTTTGCTTTGCCTTTCCAAGGACCCAGGGACGGAGGTGCTTGTAGTGATGCAAAGTCACACCAAGGAGCTTGGTGGATTTTCTTTCTTTTGCTTTTGTCTCTCCAGAGCTCTCCAGCCTTTTTTTTTGTGTCACAGCTAAGGGCATGATGGTGGGACAAGGCAGCATCATCCTACCTAGTACCTTTTCAAGGCCAAAAATGAGAGGAAACAAGGATGGTCCTGCATGTCCCCTGGCATGTTATGGGTGTGGAAGACAATAGGTGCCAGTTTTAGGGAGTTCTAGGGGGGGTCCTGGACAACACTCAGCTTTCTGACAGTGGCACAGGGCATAGTGTCAGTAATGAGGGACATGGCAGATGCTCACAGGTGGTGCTGGGCTGTCATGCTGTTCATGATGGTCTTGCTGCTGGGAGGGGATAGGGGACCTCCTGGCTGTCAGTGGCTGTAGTGGTTCAGGATGATGATAGCATTTTGCTGTTGGTGGTGGTCGTGTTTCTGTGCTGGGTGGTGGTGAAGATCTCACTGTTGGTGGTGGCAAGGTGCTCACTGTTGGTGGTGGCGAGGATCTTGCTGTTAGTGGTGGTGATGGTCTTGCTGTTAGTGGTGGTGAGGGTCTCGCTGTTGGTGGTGTCAAGGATCTAGCTGCTGGATGAAGGGACAGAGTGCACCCTCAGCAAGTTTGCTGATGACACAAAGCTGGGGGGGACGGTGGCTGACACCCCAGAAGGCTGTGCCGCCATACAGAGAGACCT